>CM054142.1:36498787-36501287 GCA_028751875.1 Rapana venosa | reverse complement strand
GGTTTACGGGTGTATAGAACAAAGGTGACGGGTGTACAGAACAAAGGGTGACAGGTGTACAGAACAAAGGTGACAGGTGTACAGAACAAAGGTGACGGGTGAACAGAACAAAGGTGACGGGTGACGGGTGTATAGAACAAAGGTGACAGGTGTACAGAACAAAGGTGACGGGTGTACAGAACAAAGGTGACGGGTGTACAGAACAAAGGTGACAGGTGAACAGAACAAAGGTGACAGGTGTACAGAACAAAGGTGACAGGTGAACAGAACAAAGGTGACGGGTGAACAGAACAAAGGTGACGGGTGAACAGAACAAAGGTGACGGGTGAACAGAACAAAGGTGACAGGTGAACAGAACAAAGGTGACAGGTGAACAGAACAAAGGTGACGGGTGAACAGAACAAAGGTGACGGGTGAACAGAACAAAGGTGACAGGTCTATAGAACAAAGGTGACAGGTGTACAGAACAAAAGTGACGGGTGTACAGAACAAAGGTGACGGGTGTACAGAACAAAGGTGACGGGTGTACAGAACAAAGGTGACAGGTGTACAGAACAAAGGTGACGGGTGTACAGAACAAAGGTGACAGGTGTACAGAACAAAGGTGACGGGTGTACAGAACAAAGATGACAGGTGTACAGAACAAAGGTGACGGGTGTACAGAACAAAAGTGACAGGTGTACAGAACAAAGGTGACAGGTGTACAGAACAAAGGTGACAGGTGTACAGAACAGAGGTGACGGGTGACGGGTGTACAGAACAAAGGTGACGGGTGTACAGAACAAAAGTGACAGGTGTAGAGAACAAAGGTGACAGGTGTACAGAACAAAGGTGACGGGTGTACAGAACAAAGGTGACGGGTGTACAGAACAAAGGTGACGGGTGTACAGAACAAAGGTGACAGGTGTACAGAACAAAGGTGACAGGTGTACAGAACAAAGGTGACAGGTGTACAGAACAAAGGTGACGGGTGTACAGAACAAAGGTGACAGGTGACGGGTGTACAGAACAAAGGTGACGGGTGTACAGAACAAAGGTGACAGGTGTACAGAACAAAGGTGACGGGTGTACAGAACAAAGGTGACGGGTGTACAGAACAAAGGTGACAGGTGACGGGTGTACAGAACAAAGGTGACGGGTGTACAGAACAAAGGTGACAGGTGTACAGAACAAAGGTGACGGGTGTACAGAACAAAGGTGACAGGTCTAGAGAACAAAGGATATGAATGGAGGAACAGAGAAACTACAAACAAACAAAAAAAAGACTTTTTGTGTAAGAGGATGATATGATAAGCAATGAAGGGTGGTGTGTGTGTGTGTGTGTGTGTGTTTTGTGTGTGTATGTGTGTTTGTGTTGTGCTGTGTTTTGTGTGTATGTGTGTGAGTGTGTGTGTTTGTATGTGTGTGTGTTGTGTTGTGCTGTTTGTATATGTGTTGTGTGTCGTGTGTGTGTGTGTGTGTGTGTGTGTGTGTGTTTGTTGTTTTGTATGTGCATGTGTGTGTTGTGTTGTGCTGTGTGTATATATAGTGTGTGTCGTGAGTGTGTTTATTTTATTTATTCTATTTTATTTTATTCTTTTATATCGAGGATAATGGAATAAGCACATGTGTTTTTACCAGTCCCCGTGTGTATGCGGTTTTGTTAATTCTGTCATCTGTTCCCACAGGCACGCAATGACCTACTCTTACGAAAAGCAGAACAGGGTTAACGTGTGCGCAAGATGTTCTGCGTGCGTTCGCACACTGGGCCTCCGTTTATAGTCTCATCCGAAGGACTTTTGGGGAGAGTGGAGTCTGCACTATTTATTGTTTGTGGGTGTTGTGTTGTGTTGTGTGTGTGTGTTGTGTTGTGTTGTGTGTTTGCGTGCGTGTGTGCGCGCGTTTAAAACAAAACAAACAGACCCACACAAAGAGCTAACAGCAAATGCATGCAACGAACATTCATTGTGAATACCAGATGAGAGAAGAAATAGAAAACATACAAGAGCATAACAACAACAAACTATATGCCACGCAGATGTAGAGAAGAAAATCAAGAGAGAGAGACAGACAGACAGACAGACAGACAGACAAGATAGACAGACATAGAGACATATGAAGAGACAGAGACAGACAGGTGAGCAGGCAAGCAGACAGGCAGGCAGACAGACACATACACACACACACTCACACACACACACACACACACACACACACACACACACACACACACACACCACACACACACACACACACACACACACACACAGAGAACAGAGAAAGAAACATAGATCTATACGCCCAGAGAAAGAGAGGGGGAGGGGAGAAGAAGTGACTAGACAGACATATCATGGAGAGGTAGGTAAATAGAAAGAATCGACAGATGGGAAGGAAGGAAGAAAAGAAGGAAGGAAGGAAGGAAGAGGAATTCCCTGATAGCACAAAGTCTACAACTGTCAGGATGAAAAGCAAAGGCCGGTGACAGGCCAGAGGGAAGGGAGAAGAAGAACAAACAGAAGGA
>CM054142.1:36483787-36493787 GCA_028751875.1 Rapana venosa | reverse complement strand
GCTATGGCCGGTGGTATGAATGACACCAACATACCCAGCATGCACCCTAGCTACCTAGAGAGGGATGTGCTCCGCCAGGTTCAACTTGCCTGAGACATGCCGCCCCCAAGAAGTTCCATACAGTGTCCTAGTGATTTCTTAAGGGTTTAAGGGAACCTTGAGGTGCGAACGGGGTCTTAATATCGTATTGTGTTGTACTGTGTTGTGTTGTATTGTACTGTGTTGTGTTGTAATGTATAGTGCTCTATTGTATTGTATTGTATTGTATTGTATTGTGTTGTATTGCATTGTGATGTAATGTATTGTATTGTTTTGTATTGTATTGTGTTGTGATGTATTGTTTTGTACTGTGATGTATTATTGCGTTGTGTTGTATTGTTTTGTATTGTATTGAATTGCATTGTGCTGTATTGTATTGCATTGTGCTGTATTGTATTGTATTGTATTGTATTGTATTGTATACTACTTAAAGTCACGGCAGATTTTTCTCTGTGTGAAATTCGGGCTACTTCCCCCGAGGAGAGAGCGCGTCGCCACACGAGCATGCCGCGTCTGATTTTTTTTAATAGATTTTCGTATGATTGTCATATAAGCTTGTCCACTTGAGTGTGATAACAAAGAAATGTTTCACAGTTGCCAGTTGATAATTATAGGTTACGGTCTACGTGAAAGCGCGATGAAAGCCTTCAGCTTCTTGCTGCTGTAATTGCCTCTGTGTGTATGATTAGGCTGCTATTCTAAATTAACATTTGTTCATCCGAACCAGAAAAATAACAAAATATCTAGAAAGAAAAAGCAAAGACGTTATTGCTGAAGCACTGAAAACAGATCACCATATAACTCCGCATCGCCAGCAGATGTGGAATTTATTGACATAACCGGAAACTACATACAAGATCATCATAATTCATGACCATGAACAATATAATTCTTAGCAAACCAAAGAACAAGCACAGGTCAAGAATTCGTCAACCCCCAAAACTCAAAGTATTCAGAGCAAGGGTGCACAACAAAGGCTTCACCAATGTCACCTTCCTCTTATTCACCAATCAAAGGAAAAAACAAACGAAACGCCTGTAAACCTGTCATGGCCTTATGATGCCAAAGACACTTTCTGTTCACTATAAAGGGATCCTGTTCCCTGGAGCCGACATGCCTGCCAACAAAGCCAATCCCCTCCACATCCCTCGCCCCATTCACCCAGAGAACTTTGTCCATCATCCTGCGATGATTGCTGCAGAGAAAGAAAGTAGAAAGAAGACAGACAGAACGGAAAGAAGACAGACAGAACGGAAAGAACACAGACAGACAGAACGGTGAGGAGATAGACACAACGGAAAGGAGACAGACACAACGGCAAGGAGACAGACACAACGGAAAGGAGACAGACACAACGGAAAGAAAATAGACAGACAGAACGGAAAGGAGACAGACAGAACGGAAAGGAGACAGACAGAACGGAAAGAAAATAGACAGACAGAACGGAAAGAAAATAGACAGACAGAACGGAAAGAAGAAGACAGACAGAACAGAAAGGAGACAGACAGAACGGAAAGGAGACAGACAGAACGGAAAGGAGACAGACAGAACGGAAAGAAGACAGAACGGAAAGAAAATAGACAGACAGAACGTATAGGAGACAGACAGAACGGATAGGAGACAGACAGAACGGACCCATACAGTGAGGACTGGAACAGACCTTATCGATTCCTGCCCTGCTGCCAAAGATCGACTGAGCAAAAATGGTCCATCCAGTTAGACTTGCTCCGGCCTGTTAATTGCCGGTCATCAGGAAAACTCAAGACTATACAATCTGCACTGAACTGTCTGGTGATTGGAGGGGGGCACGGGGGGAGGGGGTGGAGAGGCTGGGAGGGAGAGAGGATGAGGGAGAGGATTGCAAAGAGACCTGAGGCAGAGTGTCTGGATGTAGACGTTATTGTTTTGGTGGAGAGTGTTGATGATGAAGGGAAGGCAGCTGCCTCCTGTCAGGGCCAAATAGCAGCAGGCAGTCTAGCCGTTTTTCAATCATTGGCCTTAACGATGACGACGACGACGACGATAGCGACGATGATGATGATAACGATGATGATCATGATCATGATGATCATGATCATGATGCCAACAAGATGATGATGGTGATAATGATGATGATGATGGTGATCATGATGATTATGATGATGGTGGTGGTGGTGGTGGTGGTGGTGGTGATGACAAAATGTTTATGACAATGGCGATGATGATGATGATGATTATGGTGATGGTGATGATGGTCAAGACAATGTACGAGGACTTTCAGTGCTCCTTCATTGTTGACAACGAAACAACAGACTGGTTCCCAATGATTACCGGGGTGAAACAGGGATGCTGCATGTCAGGATTCCTCTTCCTTCTCGTGATAGACTGGGTGATGAGAAGAACAGTGGAAGGCGAGAGAACTGGGATAAGATGGGACTTCATGAACATGTTAGAAGACCTTGACTTTGCAGACGACATCGCCCTCCTTTCATCAACCATGAACCATCTACAACACAAAACTACAAGACTGGAAGACAACGCAGCAAAGGTTGGACTCAAGCTGAATGGACAGAAGTGCAAAGCCATGAAAGTAAACAGCAGGAACATCGTAGGTCTGAGGGTGGGAGATCAGGAAGTTGAAGAGGTGGAGAACTTCACCTATCTCGGAGCAAACGTCACCAAAGACGGAGGAGGAACAGCAGACGTCAAGAAGAGAGTAGCACTGGCCAGTGCGCAGATGAAACGATTATCCAACATCTGGCAAATGGGAGACATCGGCAGAAAAACCAAAGCATCCCTTTTCAAGAGCCTTGTTTTGTCAGTTCTTCTCTACGGTTGTGAGACCTGGAAATTAACGAAAGGAGAAGAAGAGAAAGTAGCCATTTTCCAAACCAAATGTCTGAGGAGGATCTTCAAGATCCGATGGCAAGAACACATTGCCAACAAGACAGTCTTGGAAATAGCAGGAGCAGAAAAAATCAGCCAGGAGATTAGAAGACGGAGATGGAACTGGATCGGACATGTCCTAAGAAAGGACAGGAGTGACGACTGTGCTGTTGCCCTCGGATGGACACCTGAAGGGAGAAGGAAAAGGGGACGCCCAAAAACAACATGGCGACGAATGGTAGAAGTAGAGCGGAACGGCGCAGGCTGGAGCACGTGGAACGCCGCACGACGCACAGCTGCAGACCGGAACCAGTGGAGGAATGATGTTCAAGCCTTGTGTGCCTCCTGGCACAGAGAGAATTAAGGTTAAGGTAAGGATGATGGGGATAATGATGATGACAATATGATGGTGATAATGATGATGAAGGAAAGGCAGCTGCCTCCTATCAGGGCCAAATAGCAGCAGGCAGTCTAGCCGTTTTTCAATCATTGGCCTTAACGATGACGACGACGATGATGATAACGATGATGATCATGATCATGATCATGATGACGATGCCATCAAGATGATGATGGTGATAATGATGATGATGATGATCATGGTGGCGGTGGTGGTGGTGGTGGTAGTGGTGTGGTGGAAATGACAAAATGTTTATGATGATGGTAATGGCGGTGATGATGATAATTTTGGTGATGGTGATGATGGTGACAATATGGTGGTGATAATGATGACAATAAGATGATGATCATGATGATGGTGAAGGAATGACAGTAGTAGTCGTCGTCGTCGTCGTCGAAGTAGTAGTAGTAGTAGTAGTAGCAGCAGCAGCAGCAGGAGCAGCAGCAGAAATAGTAGTAGTAGTAGGAGGAGGAGGAGGAGGAAGAAGAGTAGTAGGAGGAGGAAGAGTAGGAGGAGGTGGAGGAGGAAAAGCAGCAGCAGAAATAGGAACAGCAGCAAGACCGTGCTGATAAGATTCTCTCTTCACTGCTGCTGCTGCTGCTGTTGCTGCTGCTTCTGCTGCTGCTCTGCTGCTACTACTAGTACTGCTGCTGCTGCTGCTGTTGCTACTGCTGCTGCTGCTGCTGCTGCTGCTGCTGCTGCTGCTGCTGCTGCTGTTATGGCCTTTGCGGCTACTGCTGCTACTAACACAACTACCAATGCTATCAGGATGACAGAGACAGAACTGTGCATGGCAAACAGAGTACTCGTGTAAAGTTAAGAACAGTTTAGACGAAACAGTCATTGTCATTAAAAATAAGAAGAGAGATTCTTATCAGTATCTATGCAATATGAAGGGCATAAATATTCGTAATTGTTTCTGTAAGAAAGGAAAGAAAAACGCTTATCATTACTTCAGCACCCTAATCTCTCCATGTGGTTTTTTTTTTGCAACAAAGGGGGGAAAGCATTAAGGGAAGGGGGTGAACAAAAAAAAGCGATTATGTCATTTTTTGCAACAAAGACAAAAAAGAGAGATGATGATTATTTCTTCAGTATCGGAAAATCGAAAGCTTAAAATTGTTGTTTTCCAAAACCAAAAGGTGGGGGGAGGGCGGGCGGGGGTGGGGGGGGGGGGGGAGTGGAGCGGAGAGCGTATATTTTTGAAAGGAGAGAGAGAGTTTTTGCCTTGAGTTTTGCAATGAAAGGGAAACAAGAATTCTGGTTATTTTCAGGGGACAAAAGTGATCATCATTATATTATGTGCAACAAAGGGAAAAATGAGTGTTTCTTGTTACTTTTGCAATAAATGAAAATAAATTGATTAACACTATTTAAAAATTTTTAAAAGACGGGGAACGAGAATTCATTGCTACGTTTTGCATTAATTTTTTTTAAGTGTTTAAAGCTATTTTTTGAAGAAAAAAAGCAAAAAAATGTTTATCATTGTTTTGGTAATAGAAAAGAGAAGAGTGTAATAGACTCTTAGGTGTACTACTGGAGAAAAACATATTCATCGATATTTTGGGCAATAAAAAACCAACCAGAATCTATAAAAAAACAAAACATACTTACTCGTTATTTCTACAATATCAGAGAGAATGAATTCTCATTTCTACAATAAATCGGGGGAAAAGAATGCTCGTCAATAGTTTTCAAATTTAAAGGGGAAGAATTTGGTGCCCAAGATGTCCTGAGGCTTCAATCACGCATGGTACCTTCGCTTAGAGTTTCAGCCCGACAAATTCGATGAGAAAAACAAATTCAAACATAAAAACAGACTCAGCATCACTAATCAACACTTTCTTTTTTAAAACCCCTAAAAAGAACATCTCTTTGGAGGCTCAAACCTGAGCCCCCAGTCACTGTCAATCCACCGTGGGCCGTTGCTCTTTCTCTAGTTCATGTCCTTCGACTTTGAATGGCCTCCCTCCCTCTCTTCGCCAAAAGCCTACTTAGAACACTTTAAAACCCAGCCTCAAGACATATTTATTTCAATCCTAAGTTTTTACCCTCCTGCTTCATCTCAGAACTGTCCCTGTCTTCACCAGTCGATATCCCAACACCCCTGCCAAAGTGTATAACATTGGTGTGTGTGTGTGTGTGTGTGTGTGTGTGTGTGTGTGTGTGTGTGTGTGTGTGTGTGTGTGTGTGTGTGTGTGTGTGTGTGTGTGTGTGTGTGTTTGTTTAAATTTGTTTAAACTATTATTTGTTATTGGTTGCATGACTGTGTAAGAATAGGTTGAATGCAAGCACTTTGACTTGTCTCTGCGAGATATAGCGCAATATAAATTCCATTTACTATTTTTTTTACCACCACCATCATCATCATCATCATTATTATTATCATCATCATAATAGTCGTCGTCATCATCATCATCGTCATCATCATTATCATCATCATCATCATCATCATCATTATTATTATTATTATTATTATTATTATTATTATTATTATTATTATTATTATTTTATCATCATCATTATTATCAAATCACGAACTTGACACTCTAAGCACTAAGACCAAACATTAAGAAAGTGCAAAGGATGTTATGAGTTTTGTCGTGTTATTTCCCCCAAATAATGAAACTGGTTGTTTTTTTGGCGCGTGTATTCCAGAGGTGTAGAAGTAGCACTGGCCCAGGCTAAACACTGTGTCAGTTATTGATGTCAGCACAGTGTCAAGACCTACACTGACATGCTGTTGTGCTTTGACATATGACGTTGATATTATCTTTAGCCATGACAAGTTCCTAGTATGACAACCTGTATTCTCAATTACAGGAGAAAAACTCCTCGGAAGACGGAAATGGCTGCCTATATGGCGAGGTCATTGAAAACAACCATACGTACAAACTTCCCATCCAGTGCGTATTTCAGATATCACAGTGATTCCCCAGGTGGGATGAGTGAGACAGAGTGCATATTCTGGGTGACCCCCAGGGTCACAGCAGGGCAATTTAGACGTCCACCTTCCTAACAAGCAAACAGTGAGGTTCTGGGTTCAATTCCCAGCCTTGCCCTTTCTTCCCAGTTTGACGGGAAAATCGAAGTGAATGTCAAAGTATTTTCGGAGGAGACTTTCAACCAGTCGGACCCGAGCCCATATGTGCTTACAGACATTATTATGAAGTCAAAAGAACCCACGACAGTTGAAAATTGGAAAGGTAAGGGAGGTACCTCTCGAGTGTCCTGGTGAAAAATGGTAGGTTCAATTCCCAACTGTATCCCTGAAGTCGGAATTCGGCTACCCTAATGAAGGGAGAAAATGGTCGCATACGTAAAACTCTCACCATTAATGAACCTAGGAGCTCTAGCCGAGAAACGAAGGTGAAGAAGAAGAAGAAGAAGAAGAAGAAGAAGAAGAAGAAGATGATGATGATGATGATGATGATGATGATGATGAAGATGATGATGATGATGATGATGATGATGGATGATGATGATGATGATGATGATGATGAGAGGAGAGAAGAAGATGAAGAAGAAGAAGAGAAGAAGAGAAGAAGAAGAAGAAAGAAGAAGAAGAAGAAGAAGAAGAAGAGAAGAAGAGAAGAAGAAAAGAAGAAGAAGAAGAAGAAGAAGATAAGAAGAAGAAGAAGAAGAAAAGAAAAGAAAGAAGAAGATAAAGAAGAAGAAGAAGAAAGAAGAAGAAGAAGAAAGAAGAAGAAAGAAGAAAAGAAGAAGAAGAGAGGAAAAGAAGAAGAAGATAAAGAGAAGAAGAAGAAGATAGAAGAAGAAGAAAAAGAAGAAGAAGAAGAAGAAGAAGAAGAAGAAGAAGAAGAAGAAGAAGAAGAAGAAGAAGATAAAGAAGAAGAAGAAGAAGAAGATAAAGAAGAAGAAGAAGAAAAAAGAAGAAGAAGAAGAAGAAGAAGAAGAAGAAGAAGAAAAGAATAAAAGAAGAAGAAGAAAGAAGAAGAAGAAAAGATAAGAAGAAGAAGAAGAAGAAGAAGAAGAAGAAGATAAAGAAGAAGAAGAAGAGATAAAAAAGAAGAAGATAAAGAAGAAGATAGAGAAGAAAAAGAAGAAGTGTTAAGTTTTAAAGGCTTTTTTTGTAATTGGGGAGATAATGAGTGAAACGGAAAGGCTGTCTCTTTCAGCGCTACTTGAGTCTCACTTTCCTTATTGAACATGTCTTGAATTGCACTGTTTTGCAAACTGATGGACTTTGGTTGTGAGCTTTCTGCTCTTTTCTTGGTAAGATGTCTTGAATTCTGCTGATATTGAGATGGATGGAATTTTTGGTAGTGAGTCATCTGTTTTACCTTGGTTCATATTTAATGAAAAGGGGAGGGAAGGGGTGGGATAGCATAGTGGTTAGAACGTTTCGCTCGCGATTTGAAGGTCTAGAATCGAGCCAGGGTTCGAGCCACTACCGAGGCACCTGTTCCAGGGGATTTCCCCCCCTGGATTTCACACCAGTACTGATTCTACTTCCTCAAAAGTCCTTCGGATGAGACTATAAACTGTCCCGTGTGCAAACGCACGAAGAACTTTTAGCGCTCACGTTAAAACCGATTCTGCCTTTCGTAAGAGAAAGCCATTCGTGTCGGTAAGAACGGATGACAAAAATATGAGAAATCCTTTGCATGCACCCTGGTGTTATGGTTAGACATCATCCCTGAGGTTGGAATGCGGCTACCTTCATGGCGGGTGGGCAGAAACGATCGCATAATTCATTCAAAAACATCTCACCATTTGTGAAACTCGGAGCTCTAGCCGAGGAACAAAAAGAAATTTAAAAATGTCATCAGTTGTGTTTGTTTTGTAGGTGAGCGAATTTGATATTTAGATAAATGTCTTGGGTTTTTCTTTCATCATAAACTGTATTGTACTAAAGACTGTTAAACTTTGGTATTGAGTGAGAAAAATGTGGGAAGAGTCTCAGTGTCGCTGTACCCGTGGCTAAAACCTTTGATGTCCGCACAGTCAGGACGTACTACCTACCAAGTGGACCGGTGGTCTAGAGGTAACGCACCTGCCTAGAAAGCCAAAAGTCAAGGTTTCAAGTGTGTGGTGGTCTGATCCCCGTTTGTGCCCGAAACTGTTCCCCCATCCACTCTAGACCGTGAGTGGTGGTCTGGGTACTAGTCTGTCAGATGACACAATAAACTGAGGTTCCGGGTGTAATATTCATTTATTGCGCGTAAAAGAACCCACGGCGACAAGAGAGTTGTCCCTGGCAACATTCTGTAGAAAGAAGCCACTCTGGTAGGAAACCAGAATGATTATATGTAGTCAGGAAAAGAAGAAAAAAAAGAAATAGTGGCTGGTGCTGCTCTTGCGGCGACGCGCCTCTCCCTGGGGAGAGCAGCCCGAATTTCACGCATATTAATCTGCAGGGATTTAAAGTGGTATACAATACAATAAAGCTTATTGACGATGTCTTCGTTGTATGCTTTTTTGCGATTTATGCAACACACCAAAACAGACAGAAACAGTGCTTCTTAAACTAACATATCCTTTTTTTAAAAATTATATTATTTTGAGGAAAACGGAATAAGCACTCGTGTGCTTCATTTTACATCTAATTCCCGTGCACTAGCGGTTTTGGTCTGGTCAATGTTATCATCCGTTCCCACCGGGAAAAAAAGGCTTACTCTTCCAAAAGACGGAACAGGTTTTAACGTGTGTGCAGGATGCTTTTATTTTCTACATCCACGTCCACACCAAAATCGCTAAAAGCACTGGCAGGTCTGCCCCCTAACTGACTGAAGAGATCCCCTACCCACCCACCCCCACCCCCCAAAAAATCCCCACTTTTAAATCAAACAGGCGCCTCCAGTCTTGAACATGATCCCAAGGTAAAAATCAAACGATCAGCGCCATTTCCTAAGACCAATAATTAAAGGTCACCAACCGAGATCTCAAAAATCAGGTTGCGTAACGGACTCTCCAACCGCAGAAGCATCCTAACTGAAAGCTACCCTCTCTATCCCTGATCCTCTCCATGAATGACGTCATGACGCAACGCGGTTTCTCATTGGACGATTTCCTCTCTCTCTCTGTCTGTCTGTCTCTCTGTCTTCTGTCTGTCTATGTCTCTCTATCTGTCTCTCTCTGTATCTGTCTCTCTGTCTCTGTCTATCTATTTGTCTCTCTCTGTCTCTGTCTCTCTCTGTGTCTCTGTGTCTGTCTGTCTGTCTCTCTGTCTGTCTCTCTCTGTGGATGGATGGAACCAACATGGACGAACAAGTAAACGAATTTAGCTGAGGGTCCTGATGCAATCTAAAGGAGGGAAAAGAGGCTCATCAGCTTCCTCATTGATCAGTACAGAGACAGAGAGACGGACAGACAGACAGAAGGACAGAGACAGACAGAGAGAAAGAGAGGGGAAGAGAAAGCACGGAGAGACAGCCAGCGATACGGAGGAGAGAGAAGACAAGAGCGTATCCAGTTACCTCCATTCTCTCCCTTGGCTGAAGAAAGAGAAATGACCCAATTACAAGAGGTCCTCTCCGTTAACGACTGAATATCAGGCATGATCATCAGCAGAGAGGGCACAATACATTATATTCATGCAAACAATAAGAACGGAAGGAGGGGGGAGGGCAGAAGAGAGAGTAGGATTGGGATGAGGTATTGGGGGGGGGGGGGGTGGAGGAGGAGGACGGAGGGGGGGGGGGGTGAGTCAGAGAAAAGGAATTGCAGTATGGA
>CM054142.1:36448787-36478787 GCA_028751875.1 Rapana venosa | reverse complement strand
TTGTTTGTTGTTGTTTTGTTTTAAAATGTAGGCATATGGCCACAAGTGTTTATTGGTGTCTTTATAAGTGTGTGTGTGTGGGAAAGGGGGGGGGGGGTAGTGTGGTGGTTGTGCAAGAGAGGAAATCTTTATCTCATTTATTATTTTATTTTATTTATTTTTTTAGTTCGAAAATAATAGAGAACCACTCGTGTGCTTTTCTATTTACATCCAGTCCCCGTGTGTTGCATTTTAGTACATTTTGTCATCTTTTCCCACTGGCACATAATGGCCTTCTCTTTCGAAAAGAGGAACAGGTTTTAAAGTGTACGCATGATGTTCTACATGCGTTCGCACACAGAGCCTTGGTTTATAGTCTCATTCGAAGGACTTAGTGTGTATGTGTGTGTGTGCGCGTGCGTGCGTGACTGCGTACGTGTGTGTATGTGTGTGTGTGTATGCGCGCGAGCGCGCGTGTGCTACACTGAATAGGACAGAGATATTATGAAACGCTGTGTGTGTGTTTGTCTGTGTGTCTGTGTGTGAGTGTGTGAAAGAGAGAGAGATACAGAGACAGATAGAGAGAGACACAGAGAGAGAGGGACAAAGAAAATTTCAGAAAGACAGACGAAGACAGAGAAAGACAGAGAATCAGACACAGATGGCATCACAGTAACAGAGAAAAAGAACAAGAATTAGTACAGAAACCCAGTCATCAAAATGAATGAACTATCACAGAATGAAAACTGAAATAAAAGGCGTGTGTGCAGGGGAGAGGGGGAGATAAATGCAAGAAAAAAATCATTAAATTCTGAGCACTTTAGAATATAGCATTTCAAGAAGAAGAATCCCCTAGTGGAATATAGAATCGTAGAGTGCTATGGAGAGCGCCACGGTTTCTTGTAGAACCCTTTTTTTCTCTCTTATTTTCTTTCATTTTTATTTCAAAGATAAAGGAATAAAGCACTCGTGCTTCTTTTTATATTCGGTCCCTGTGTGCACACAGCTTTTGTAGATTTCGTCATCCATTCCCACGAGCACAAAAGGTAGAACACTCGATTTTTAGTCTCTTCACAAATTGTGATATTAGACGGACAAGGGGAATGGGGATACGGTAGAACATGTTTTAACGTGTGTGCAAGATGTTCTGCGTGCGTTCGCACACGGGATCTCGTTTTATGGCTCTCATCCGAAGGACTTCTGGAAGGGTGGAGTCGGCACTGATGCTAACTCCTGGGGAAGAAGTCCCCTCGAAAGGGAGTCTCGGTGGTGGCTCAAACCTGGGATTGTTGAACCTAGGCTGTCAGATTGCAGCGTGCAATGCTCTAACCACCAGGCTATCCCGTCCCATAGAGAGTTGTGAAGACCCCTACAGTGAGGTGCGGAGCCCTATGGTAATGTGGAGAGCCCCATAGTGAGGTTTAGAGCCCCATAGTGAGGTGTAGAGCCCTATGATATTGTTGAGAGCCCCATGCTGAGAATTAGAGCCCTCTGGCGAACCCTACGGTGAGGTGTAGGGCCCTATAGTATTGTGGCAAACCCTACGGTGAGGTGTAGAGCCCTATAGTATTGTGGGGAACCCTACGGTGAGGTGTAGAGCCCTATAGTATTGTGGCGAACCCTACGGTGAGGTGTAGAGCCCTATAGTATTGTGGAGAGCCCAATAGTGATGTGTAGAGACATGTAGTAATGTGGAGAGCCCAATAGCGTGATGTAGAGCTCTATTGTGAGGAGCTCCAAGGTGGAGCGTAGATCCCTATAGTGTTGTAAAGAGCTCCAAGGTGGGGCACAGATCCCTATAGTGTTATAAAGAGCTCCAAGGTGGGGCACAGATCCCTATAGTGTTGTAAAGAGCTACAAGGTGGGGCACAGATCTCTATAGTGTTGTAAAGAGCTCCAAGGTGGGGCACAGATCCCTATAGTGTTGTAAAGAGCTACAAGGTGGGGCACAGATCTCTATAGTGTTGTAAAGAGCTCCAAGGTGGGGCACAGATCTCTATAGTGTTGTAAAGAGCTCCAAGGTGGGGCACAGATCCCTATAGTGTTGTAAAGAGCTCCAAGGTAGGGCACAGATCCCTATAGCGTTGTGAAGAGCTCCAAGGTAGGGCACAGATCCCTATAGTGTTGTAAAGAGCTCCAAGGTGGGGCACAGATCCCTATAGTGTTGTAAAGAGCTTCAAAGTAGGGCGTAGATCCCCATATTGTTGTAAAAGTCTCTCTAAGTGGATCATAGATCTCTAGTGTTGTGAGGAACTCCAGGCTGGGGCCGGGCGTGAAGCCCTGTAGGGTTGTGGGAAGCCCCAAAATGGTCTGTGGAGCCTGATAGTGGTATAAAAGAGAGAGACTCACAGTGAGGTGCAAAGCCCCGCAACAAGCCATAAAGTTTCCATACTATTACATGGGGTTCTGTCCTCAATCCGTCCATCCATCCATCCATCCATCCCTTGACCAGACTGGTCATCGCCAGGATAGGAGGGTCACGCTGGTCAACAGTGTTCTCCAGGCTGGTCTGTCTTCATTCAGCCTTTCCCAGCAACGCGGCCATGTGTCAAGGCTGGCCCCCAATCCTTGGTGGGGCCTTGTAAGGGTGTGTGATGGATAAAAAAAGGTAAAGGTAAAGGAGTCCCATAACCTATAAGGTCGTAGGGGAGCGAGGCGTCAGAGACCTCACTTCTCTAGGGGCCAGCATATTGAGGGCGGCGCCCATCTCCTCTCCCTCGCTGCTTTACCTTCCCTGACCCTAAAGAGGGCAGGTACCCATTTACAGCTGGGGGAACTGGGGGAACTGTACTGAAGCCAAGGCGCGCAAACGGTCACCCATCCAACTGGTGACCACGCTCGACGCTGCTTAACCTGGCTGGGGGAAAGCGAGTGCTCCGACCACTGAGCTATCCCGTGTGATGGATGGCATAGTTAATAAGACCGTTCGATTTCAATCCCACGGATCCATGAAGTCGTGGGATTGAATTTCAGCTGCATCAGGTGAATTAAAGGTAAGGGGATTTTTTTACCGATCTCCCAGGTCAACTTCAAGCACAGACCTGCCAGTGCTTTCATTCCTTTTGTGTATATACACATACAGGAGATCAAACACGCACGTGAAAGATCCCCGTCATTCATGTCAACGTTAAGTGGGGTTACGGAAACATGAACATACCCAGCATACATTCCCGAAGTCGGAATTGTATTGTATTACATTATATACCACTTTAAGTCACGACAGAGTTCTCTTCGTGAAATTCGGGCTGCTTACCCCAGGTAGACCGTGTCGCCACAAGAGCAGCGCCACCCATTTGTGTGTTTGGTCCTTTTCCTGTCTGCAACTGAATGCAGCTACTTTCATGGTGAAGGGAGAAGAAAAAAAAAATCTCACCATTTGGTGGTGAACCTCAGAGCTCTAGCCGAGGAACGAAAATGAAGATGGGACGAGGGCAGGTGAGGGGGGGAGGGGGTAGGGAGAGGTAGGGAAGAGGGGGGGGGGGGGGGTTAGCGTGTGTATGTGTGTGTGTAAAGCCCCAGTGGTAATGTGACGAGCCCCATGATTGAATACGAAGCCCTATAATGGGGATCGGAGCACACGAGAGGGAAGGAGGGATGGAGGGAGGGAAGGGGGGGAAGGCTTTGTAGGGCTGCTACCAGAGTCTCTGTAAAAGAGGAGGGGGTATAATCATTAGAGAGTGGAACATGGTTTAGAGCACCATTCGTAGTGACGTGTTGAGGTTTTGTGCTTGTGCAGAGTGTGTCATGTTGGTGGTTGGTTGGTGGCGGTGGTGGTGTTGGTGGTGGTAGTGGTGGTTGTGGTGGTGGCGGTGGTGATGGTGGTGGTGAAGGTAGTGGTGGTTGTGGTGGAGGTGGTGGCGGTGGTGGTGGTAGTGGTGGTGGTGGTTGTAGTGACGTGTTGAGGTTTTGTACTTGTGCAGAGTGTGTCATGTTGGTGGTTGGTTGGTGGCGGTGGTGGTGTTGGTGGTGGTAGTGGTGGTTGTGGTGGAGGTGGTGGTGTGGCTGTGGTGGTGGAGGTGGTGAAGGTAGTGGTGGTTGTGGTGGAGGTGGTAGTGGTGGTGGTTGTGGTGGTGGGGGTGGTGGTAGTGGTGGTAGTGGTGGTGATAGTAGTGGTGGTGGTTGTGGTGGTGGGGTGTGTGTGTGTGTGTTTTATTTATTTTTTCATTCTTTTATATCGAGGATAATGGAGTAAACACTTATGTGCTTTTTCATATCCAGCCTGCGTGTGTATGCGGATTTGTGAATTCTGTCATCTGTTCCCACCGGCACACAATGGCCTACTCTTACGAAAAGCGGAACAAGATTTAACGTGTGCGCAAGATGTTCTGCGTGCGTTTGCACACGGGACCTCGGTTTATAGTCTCATCCGAAGGACTTTGGGGGAGAGTGAAGTCTGCACTGATGTTAACTTCAGAGGAAAATATCCCCTTGAACGGGAATCGAACTCGGGTCGTCGTCAGATTGCGAGCGCAATGTTCTGACCACAAGGCTATCCCATCCCCCATGTGTGTGTGTGTGTGTGTGTGTGTGTGTGTGTGTGTGTGTGTGTGTGTGTGTGTGTGTGTGTGTGTGTGTGTGTGTGTGTGTGTGCGTGTGTGTGTGTGTGTTGGTGGCTAACTCGTCCTATGCTCTGTGTGTGCGTGCGCACGCGTATGTATGTGTGTGTGTGTGTGCTCGCGCACTTGCGCGCGTTCTTGCGCATGTATATGTGTGTGTCTGTCTGTCTGTCTGTCTGTCTGTGTCTGTCTGCCTGTGTGTGCGCACACTCAGCTGCAGAGCTTTTCAAGGCAATCTGATCCCTGCTGTTCACAAGCACGCAGTGGAGGTTTGCAAGCTGAAAGCGAGTGGTGTTTGTTGGTGGGCGATCTTGTTAGTTTGCCATCAAGTGAGCGGGGCACGCCTGCATACCCATGCATTAGCGGCATGATGCCAAGGTGTGTGGGTCAATATTGCCTCAAAGACCTTAAAGGGATAGCACACACACACACACGCGCACGCACGCACGCGCGCACACACACACACGCACGCACGCACGCACACAGATACACACACACCCTACGTTGAGGAATAACTCCCCTCCCCTCCCCTCCCCTCCCCGCCTCCATGTGGTGTTTGTTTGTCACAGTGGTTGCTGTTGTGTGTATTTCTGCTGGACGACTCAGAGTTCAAGTCTGATGACAGTAGTGAGGTTTTCTCAAGAGATCCGTGGAACTCCATCTAGCTGCAGTGTGTAGCAGCATGTGGACAGTTGCTTGCCTGTAAACGATCTGAGTGCAGGCGCTTCCATTTGTTTGATTTACAAGATTCAGCGCTATATAGATTTCATGCATTATTATTATTATTATTATTATTATTGTTGTTGTTGTTGTTGTTATTGTTATCATTATCATGAGTTTTGCACTGCACATTCAGTTTACTTTTCATCAGACAAAGTTTGATTTTAAAGAATGAAAAATCAATCTATCTAGTTATGCTTCATCAATACTTACCATTTTTTCGATATTTGTTATTGTCATAGGGATGTGCTTTCGAATAAGTCTCAGCTGCTCAGGCATTTTTAATGGAATAATATTTCTGATGCTCTCTATTTTCCCCCGTGGGGATGCCAGGAGTGTGTCAATACAAAGTAGCATCCCCGTCTTCCGGAAATTATGTGCTAGAAATTCCCTCTTTTCTATCCCTCATTTTGTTCCTGTCTTGTTCTTTTGCTTCCTGTCACCTCCTTTTTGTCCATTTTCTGACTTCTCGTTGCATTCTTCTGATGCTTCTATTTCAGAAAGACTTAAAAGATAACCATTCTCTCCCATGCCGAAGTTGGATGCGCTGGGTCTGACATGTCAGATGCTTAACGGCAGCAGAACGCATTTTCGCTCATATGACAATAGTCACTGTCTGAGCGTTTGATAAAGAAGAAGAAGATCATCTCTATCTCGGTGTGCATAGTGCTGTCCTGGTGTGCATCTTTGTACGAAGAGTTGTATGGAGCGCTTGTGTGTCTGTTTTGTATAAAATAAAAAAAATATGTGCAAGTATATTATATTGGGAAAGAAGACGTAATGTGTTGATTTTGTATGGTGCCATGCCGCAAGCTCTGTGATGACGTGGTGTTTGTTTACTCTTTTCTCCTGTGACGTTCAATCCTTTGCTCCTAGCCTACCTGAATTTCTCTGGTTTGAGATGATAGAGTATTTGTATTTGTTTTCCAATGTTTGTACAAGCGACAAATGTTTGTTAAACAAGGATCTGATGATGGAAATGTCAGATTGATCAATGTCCATTTTGTTCCCTGGTTTTTTGATTCAGTATCTCTTTTTCTCTGTCCTTTCTCTCTGACTGTGTGGTAGCCTGTTTGTCTGTTTATGTGTTTTATGTGTGAATCCTTTCTGCTCTTCTGCTTTACATCTCTTATTTTCTTTCTTAGTAATTTTTTTTGTCTTTTTCTGTCTTATCTGTATGTTTGTCTCTGACTCTGTGTTTGTGTGAGCATGTGTATGATGTTAAGGAAAATTGCAAACAAACTGTGTGCATATGTGCATGTGTGTATGCATGCATACATTCCGCTTTTCGGAAGAGTAGGCCATTTTGTGCCAGTGGGAACGGATGACAAACTTGACAAAACTGCATAAACACGAGGAATGGATGTAAAAAGACACAGGAGAGTTTATTCCATTATCCTCAAAATAAACGAAAAGAATAAACACACACACACACACATACACACACGTACATACACACACAAGACACCCAACACACACAAGAGTTTCATTTTCAGGACAGGAACCAAGATGACGATCGACAGGAACCCTCCCATCTTTTCCACTTGCTGGCAGGAATTTCTCGCTCAGCGAAAAGGACTAGCGGTTTTGGCGGGCCCTTGACAGTTTTATTTGCTCAGCTTCGATCAGACCAAGACAGTCTGTTGCCTGCAGCGCGCAGAGCCGTGTAAGGCCTGACAGCTATGGGAGATGGAAATGAGGCAGAGAGAAGGACAGAAGGAAGGAAGGAAGGAAGGAGTCTGTCTGCCCGCTACACTGACTGGGACTGTTTCCCTGAAAGCTGTTTCTGTCTGGGCAACTGTGAAATGAGGAACATCCTTTTGGGGGGAATATTTTCTATACAGTTAGTTGGATATTTTTCGGGTTGGTTGGTTTTAGAGGTAAAGATTTTGTGTACACAGGAAAGAGGTGGTGGGTTTGATTTCTGTATGACCCAAACTTTTTTCCCCATCATTCTCTGCACCATGAGTTGTGGTTTGAGTGCAAATGTTTTAGCTGAGACATTACCCAAATTCCTGTCTGCAGTTCATATTTTGGGGCTGATAAGATAACCCATGGCAATAACGTTGTCTCTGACAAAATTGTGTAGAAAAGCCACAACCTAAAGAACGCAAAATACACATGCAGACATAAAAAATGATTTTTTTAAAAATGGGTGGAGCTGCCTTTGTAGCAATGCTCTCTCTCCCGCGCGACCATCCTGAACTCCACACAGAAAAATCAAAGGTGATTGAAAGGGGTCTTACAGTGCAATACAATCTGCACTTTCTATACTGTCTGCCTGATACTGTCCAGTATCTACATACCATCAAAAGGACATTCTCCAGAATTCCTTTACTCTGTGTTGGTATTCCAGCTGCTGGTTGATTCATGGGTGTTGGCCGGGTTCAGTCTGTGTGGTGATAGTTGTGTTCTTCCTTTATATTTCCCTGCTCAGGTGTTTTCATCCTCTCTTGCCTGTATAAACTAGGATATATATATATATATATATATATATATATAGAGAGAGAGAGAGAGAGAGAGAGAGAGTGGTGTGTGTGTGTGTGTGTGTGTCTGTCTGTGTGTCTGTCTGTGTGAATGTGTGTGTGTACAAGTTCCTGTGCTATTATGCTGTAGTATAACTGATATTATGGAGGGAATGTATCTTGGTAGTTAGGACATCAAAGTTAAGATCTGACATGACTGAGATCTTCAGATTGAGTCTCCATTGAAATATCTACTCAATATTTAAGGGGATATTTACCCTTGAGTTAACATTGATACAAACACCATTTTTCTTCAATTTCCATCAGACATGACTATAAACCAAAGTCATGTTTTCAAATATGTTGACAGCATCTTCTGTTCATGTTAAAACCTTGTGCATCCTTCATTAAAGAGTTGGCCAGCTTCAGCCAGTAGAATCAGTTGTTGCAAGCATAACTAGCATGCACTCCACTAGTTGGAGTGAGATGGGATGTACCATGTGCAATTTGCTGATGAGAGCAGTTGGAACATCTGGTAAAACGTATTAGAAATACCATAAAATGTCCATCTCTCTCTGTCTCTCTCTGTCTCTGTCTGTGTTCTCTCTCTCTCTCTCTCTCTCTCTCCTCTCTCCTCTCTCTTCTCTCTCTCTCTCTCTCTCTCTCGTCCTTTACCAAGTGGTACATTTATTGCCTGATCTTCCTCTGTGCTTGTAACATTTGCAGGAGGTCTGCTCACTGGCCTCAGCAGACACATTCTAACTTCAGAGCAGCTCATTTCATTGTACAGGTTGCATGTAGGTTGTGTTCATGTTTACGTAACACACAGAGCACTGACATGAATAATCGGATCTTTAATGTGCATATACGATCTTCCACGTTTGTATATAGATGGAGGAAATAAAGGCACTGGTAGGTATGCACTTGGAGTAGACATGGAAAATCACAAAAACCTCCATCTTTAATACACCACCAGCTGATGCTGAGATTCAAACCCACGATTTTATGGACCTGTGGGATTGAAATCAAACGGTCTGAACCACTCAGCTGGAGTGTCAGCCAAATAGATGGTATAATAGGCACTAGAGAAGCTCAACCAGTGTAAAAAAGGAAGTGTTGAAAAATATCTGATAAATGGAATACAAATACAAGGAAAAAATATCCAAAAGACTGTATAGAAAACAGCCAGAAAAAGGATGTTCCTCATTGCACAGTTACCCAGACAGAAACAGCTTTCAGGGAAACAGTCCCAGTCAGTGTAGCGGGCAGACAGACTCCTTCCTTCCTTCCTTCCTTCTGTCCTTCTCTCTGCCTCATTTCCATCTCCCATAGCTGTCAGGCCTTACACGGCTCTGCGCGCTGCAGGCAACAGACTGTCTTGGTCTGATCGAAGCTGAGCAAATAAAACTGTCAAGGGCCCGCCAAAACCGCTAGTCCTTTTCGCTGAGCGAGAAATCCCTGCCTGCAAGTGGAAAAGATGGGAGGGTTCCTGTCGATCGTCATCTTGGTTCCTGTCCTGAAAATGAAACCTCCGTTGTGTGTGTGTGTGTGTGGTGTGTGTGTGTGTGTGTGTGTGTGTGTGTGTGGTTGGTGTGTGTGTGTGTGTGTGTGTGTGCACGCTTGAAAAAGAAATAAGTATGCATTGCTTATTTAACTTTTTCTGATTTTTTTGTATTTGACTGGTCTGATGGTCTGTCTTTCTATCTGTATGTATTATATCTGTCTTTTTATCTGTCTCTGTACACATAGTAGCATCAAAACTCTCACTACATAAGCTTAAATAAGTGACCAAAAGGCCCATACTTGTTTTTCTTTTAATGTTCTGTTATTATGGTAGTTTACTTTGCTGTTGTCAAATCTGTTGAACTTTTGCAGTAATGGTTGCTAGTTTTGTGATTATGGGTTTGTCCCTAAATAGCAGAAGAGAAGCAAATTATGATCCTTTAGTCAGTCCTCCTCTATGTGGGTGTTGACGTTTTATGCACTGTCCAAAATCATTCATGATGGAAACATTAGCCAAGTGGATAAAAGCATTTGACTTCTGTGCCATCACCCCATGAAATCATAGGTTCGATCTTGGCAGTAGAGTCTTGTGATTTAAGTGTGAAGTCCTTTACAGTCTCTGTGAGCTTATAGTACAAACCTGCAAGTGACTTAATTCTCAGTGTTTCTGCGCATGCAGAAGATTAACTGATCATTTCAAAGATCCCATAATTCATATCAGTATTTGGGCCGGTCACGTAATTAATAATACTAAGAAGAAGAAGAAGAAGAAAGAAGAAGAAGAAGAAGAAGAAGAAGAAGAAAAGAAGAAGAAGAAGAAGAAGAAGAAGAAGAAGAAGAACAACAACAACAACAACAACAACAACAACAAGAACAAGAAGAAGAAGAACAAGAAAAAGAAGAAGAAGAAGAAGAAGAAGAAGATGATGATGATGATGATGATGATGATGATGATGATGATGATGAAGAAGAAGAAGAATAGTAATAATAATAATACATAGAATTTATATAGCGCCATATCTTGCAGAAAACAAATCAAACACGAACATACATACATTCTATACAAAAACATGATCTGCTCTGAAGTGGGAATAATTACGTCAGCTGAGAGTACCCCCCAGACAGACCTCCTGCAGAGTTTATAAGCACAAGAGAAGACCAGGCACTACGCCTTCCACCTAGTAAGGGAACACAAAGAAGAAGACTCCTAAAGTTAGGAAGGCAAAATGTGTGTGTGGGTGGGGGCCGGGTTAGGTAGGGCTGGAAGCGAAAAGCGTTAGTCTTGAAAGCTTGAGCGTGTAGGAAGACAGCGGACATGATACTTAGTCTCCACCGTTGTCTCCAGTTTAGGAAGACACGGTGCCGCCTTCAGCGTTGTTCAGAGAGGCCTGTACAGCACTTCTGGCCAGTCACAAGCTCGCCCATTAAAAACAGTACTGAAAGCCAACCACAGAAATACACCCATGGGCAGCGGGCCTTATATCATGATACTATGACTGGTCTGAATAAATTCACTGAGTGCCATACTTCGTTTCTCGGAGACTACAATAGTTGTTATTTCTCCAACACGCCTATCCTTGAATGCAGCAATTTATTTACGTGAGTATTATTATTACCTTAGTTTATTGATAATATACAAAAAACATTCCACTTAAAACTCAACAGAAAGACCCCTTAAAAACAGCCTTACATAATCACTTGTATCCCTTTATGAACATCTGTAAATGGTTTTTATATTGATTGCTAGGGGCTGTGGTTTGTTAATACCGACATGTCTAGGCTGAGTCATATGGGTTGGGTTGTTTTTTGAAGCATGCTCTTTCCAAGATGGCTGGTGTTTAAAATGCGAAAGAAACAGACGCACCTCCAGAAGAGGAAGCGTGACGTCACGGAAAAGATGGAAAAAATCAGCCAATAATGAAAACCCTCCCCAGCAGTTCCAGCCTCACCCTTCACATGTGCAATCTCCTTGTCTTCTTCTCCTCCATCTGCCTTCTCCTTCTTCTTCTCTCCTTCCCTTCTTCTCCTTCTTCTTTCTCACATTCTCTTCCTCTGTCCCCCTTCCTCGACCTTCTCCTCTTATCCTCTCCATTTTTCTTCATTGTTTTTTCCCTTCTATCCCATCTCTTTCAGTCCCCACTTCTTCCTCCTTCTCAGACACCTCCTCCTCCTCCTCCTCCTCCTCCTTGTCCTCCTCCTCCCCTCCTCCTCTGTGTTGTTGTTGTTCTTCTTCTTCTTCTTCTTTGTATTCTTCTTCTTCTTCTTCTTCTTCTTCTTCTTTGCATTCTTCTTCTTTGCATTCTTCTCTCTTTGCATTCTTCTTCTTTGCATTCTTCTTCTTCTTCTTTGCATTCTTCTTCTTCTTCTTCTTCGCATTCTTCTTCTTTGCATTTCTTCTTCTTCTTCTTCTTCGCATTTTTCTTCTTCTTCTTCGCATTTTTCTTCTTCTTCTTCTTCTTCTTCTTCTTCTTCTTCTTCTTCTTCTTCTTCTTCTTCTTCTTCTTCTTCTTCTTCTTAAGAATTCTCCTTCAGAACTATTCTTTTCCAGAATTATTCTTCCCCCTCCTCGTACTTCTTCTATTTCTTCGTGTTTTTAGTTTCCAAACAGTAGCTATGCATAGGCAGATGGACCTGGGGTATAACGGTAATGCACCCATTAGAAAAAACGGAAAGTTGAAAGTTCGATTCCCATCTTAAGCCGGACTGTCCTCCCAGCTACCGCGTAAGTGGTGGTCAGGGTGCTAGAATAATTGTTTTCTGATGACACAATAAATCAAGATTTTGTTTTTAAATACATGTTACACAGGTAACAAAACCTCTTGCAATAAGAGACTAGCCTCTTGCAATACTGAGTTTTAATAAATTATAGGGAAGCAAAAGTATTGTATACTAGAAAGACTATACAAGGAGAAAGCGGCGCTGCGCTAGTGGCGATGTATTTTCTCCTGGGAAAAGCAGTCTGAATTTCATGCAAAAATCTGCGTGGGTAAATTTAGTACACAATAGAATAGAATATGATGCACCAATGATGTAATCTAATGCGACATAATACAATGCGATACTATACAATGCAATACAACCTAATGAAATGCAATACAGTAGAAAACAATTACAATACAATGCAATATAATACAAAGCCATGGAAAGAAATACAATGCATGCAATACAGTACAATACAACACAACACAACAAAACACCATAACACAACACAATGCAAAACATAGAAAACATATCTGCATGCATTCATATGCAAAACTTATGCACCTACTCATGTATCAGTGCATCAGTCCCTTCCAGACGATATATGCAGTTTTGGAAATCAGTCTAAAGACAAGATGAATGCCTGCAACAAAAGAAAGAAAGAAAGAAAGAAAGAAAGAAAGAAAGTAAGAAAAAAAGAAAGAAAAAAAGAAAGAAAGAAAGAAAGAATAGAAAGAAAGAAAGAAAGAAAGAAAAGAAGGAAGGAAGAAAGAAAGAAAGAATGAAAGAAAGAAAGAAAAGAAAAGAAAAGAAGGAAGACAGAAAGAAAGTAAGGAAGAAAGAAAGAAAGAAAGAAAGGAAGAAAGAAAGAAAGGAAGGAAGGAAGGAAAGAAGGAAGAAATAGAGAGAGGGGGAGAGAGAAAAACAGCGAGAGACATATAGACATAGAGACAGACAGAGAGACAGACAGACAGACACAGAGAGAGCGGAAGGAAGGATGGAAAGAAGAAAGAAAGAAAGACATGAAGAGAGAAAGGGGGGGGGGGGTGCAGACAAACAAAAAGTAAGAAAATAGAGATGGAAAAAAAGCAGAAAAGAAGAAAGGAAAGAGAGAAGGCCTGTGATGAAGGACAAGAAGAAAAAAGAAGAGAAAGAAAGAAAAAAGATGGGAAGAAAAGAAATGATTTTAAAAGGAAAGCAAAAGTACAGAAAAAATATAGTAAAAGAAGGAGAGTGAGAGAGAGAGAGAGAAAGAGAGAGAGAAGGGGGAGGGAGGGGGGGGGGGGTAGAGAGAGAGAGAGAGAGAGAGAGGAATGTGTAAATGAGACTGTATGAAACACATTGACAGTTTGCAATATGGTCAGAGCACAAAGAATGCTTAGCAATGAATGTGCTGTACCCGTTCAAAATGAGAATAATATAGCCTGCAGTACGAAGAAAGAGAAAGAAAGAAAGAAAGAAAAGAAGAAAGTAAGAAAAAAGGAAGGATGGAAGGAAGAGAGAGAGAAAGAAAGAGAGAGAGAGAAGAGAGAGAGAGAGAGAGAGAGAGAGAGAGAGAGAGAGAGAGAGAGAAAGAAAGAAAGAAAGAAAACAAGAAAGTAAGAAAAAAAGGAAGGATGGAAAGGAAGAGAGAGAGAGAGAGAGAGAGAGAGAGAGAGAGAGAGAGAGGAGAGAGAGAGAGAGAGAAAGAAAGGAACGAAGAGAGAGAAAGAAAGAAACAAAGAAACAAACAAACAAATTAACTAAGAAAGAAAGGACATGCGCAAATGAAAATGCGTAAAACACATTGACAATTGGGAATATACTAAGAGCCGAAAGAATGCTTTGCAATGAATGAGAACTTCTGAGAATATTATCGTATCTCTCATTGCTCTGTGCGTGTGCGTGCGTGTATGTGTGCATGAGTGTGTGTGCGTGTGTGTGTGAGTGTGTGTGTGCGTGTGTGTGAGTGAGTGTAGGTGTGCGTGTGTGTGAGAGCGTGAGTGTGTGTGTGCGTGTGTTGTGAGTGAGTGTGTGGGTGTGTGCGTGCGTGCGTGCATGCGTGTGCGTATGGGTGGTGGGGGGGGGGGTGTCTGTGCACACATGTGCAAGCTGATAAAAAAAGCCTCAGTTTTGGCTTATAATGATTTTTGAATGAATATATATATGAAATAAATGACATAAGTTTATTTGTCTTTTCTAATCAATGGTCCTTATAAGATTGTGTTCCTTCATTGGTTGTGTGTGTGTGTGTGTGTGTGTGTGTGTGTGTGGTGTGTGTGTGTGTGTGTGTGTGTGTGTGTGTGTGTGTGTGTGTGTGCGGGCACGTGCGCACGATGTTTTTATTTGAAGTTATCTGGGAATGTTTAGACCAATATGAAATATAGCTTTCTTGTGTTTTCTCGAGATAATAATTCGTATCAAATGTTCCTATCTTTATCATAATTGCCCTTCATGGGATGGTTAAAGTGTTTTGACTTGACTTGAATGTGTTGTACCCGTTCCATTTGAGAATATAGCCTGCAATACAAAAGAAAGAAAGAATTAAAGAAAGAAAGAAAAAGAAGAAAGAAAGAAAGAAAGAAAAGGAAGAAATAAAAGGACTAAAGAAAAAGAACAAAGAAAGACAGAAAAGGAAGAAAGAAAGAAACAAAGAAAGAACTAAGAAAGGTAGGGAAGGAAGGACGGATGGAAGGACATGTGCAGATGAGACTGTATAAAAGACATTGACAATTTGCAATATGCTAAGAGCTCAAAGAATGTTCTGCGATGAATGTGTTGTGCCTGGTCTATACGAGAATGTAGCCTGCAATGCAGAGGGAGAAAAGAAAAGAAAAGAATGAAAGAAAGAAAAAAAACGATATGAATAATTAAGAAAAGGAAAGAAGGAAGAAAGTAAGAAATGTGAAAAACAAAATGAAACAAATAAAGAGAAAAAAGAAAGAAAGGAGAGAGAGGGGGGAGAGAGAGAGAGAGAGAGAGAGAGAGAGAGAGAGAGAGAGAGAGAGAGAGAGAGAGAGAGAGAGAGAGAAAGGAAGAGAGAGAAAGGGGGTGAAAGAAAGTGAATGAGAGAAAGGGAGAGAGAGAGAAAGGGAGAGAGACGGACAGACAGACAGACCGAGAGAGACAGACAAACAGAGAGACAAACAGAATGGAGGAATGCCGAAAACACATACACATACATACACACACAACACACACACACAACACACACACACACACATACATACACACACAACACACACACAACACACACACACACACACGCGCGTGCACACACACACACACACACACACACACACACACACACACACACACACACACACCACACACGTACGTACGTACTTGTGCCTTCAGTATAGAATATCTCCGTTGCTGATTAAATGATAGCCTCGGGCTCTGTTCAAGGTTTGTGTGTGTGTGTGTGTGTGTGTGTGTGTGTGTGTGTGTGTGTGTGTGTGTGTGTGTGTGTGTGTGTGTGTGTGTGTGTGTGTGTGTGTGTGCACCAGAATGAGAAAGGAAAAAAAAACACTGTACAGAGAGAGAGAGAGAGTGAGATAGACAGAGACAGACAGAAAGACAGAGAGAGAGACACAGAGAGAAAGACAGAGAGGTAGAAAGAGACAGAGACAGACAGACAGACAGGGGGAGGAACGACAAAAAAAGAGAGAACATGTGAAAGAGAGAGAGAGACAGACAGACAGACAGACAGACAGATAGACAGAGACAGACAGACAGATATACACACTGACATACAAACAGAGCGTCAGAGGGAAACAGAGAAGCAGACGGATACAGACCCAGAGAGACAGACTGACAAAAACAGACAGACAGACAGAGACAGAGAGATAGACACACAGACATACAAACCGAGAGTCAGAGGGAAACAGAGAGGCAGACAGATACAGACCCACAGAGAGAGACAAACAGACAGACACAGACTGACAGAAACAGACAGACAGACACAGACAGAGACAGACAGAGTCAGACAGACAGAAAGAAAGACAGGCACAAAAACAGACAGACAGACAGACAGACAGAAGAGAGAGAGAGAGAGAGAGAGAGAGAGAGAGAGAGAGAGAGAGATGACAGGAATTTTCAACTGCAGCGTAACATTGCTTTGTGAAAGAAATCGATATACCCTGAACTGGTCAAGTGCTTGGAGACACACACAAATGAATGCTTTTGTTGGGGGTGTTTTGTTTCTTTTTATTGTTGTTGTTGTTGTTGCGTTTTTTGTTTGTTTGCTTGCTTTTGGGGGGATGTGTTTTGTTCTTTTCCATTCAAACTGAGAGAGGAGAAGAGAGTCTGTTCTTTCGTATCTCTTTAGTCTTGTCAAAATGACTGTTTACTTACTTACTTACTTACTTATTTATTTATTTATTCCACTTTAAGTCACGGCAGATTTCTCTGCGTGAAATTCGGGCTGCTCTCCCCGGGGAGAGCGCGTCGCCACAAGAGCAGCGCCACCCATTTTTTTTCTTTTTCCTGTTGCAATTGCATTTGTTTCCCTATCAGAGTGGCTTTTTTTCTACAGAGTTTTTTGCCAGGGACAAGTCTCTTGTTGCCGTGGGTTCTTTTACGTGCGCTAAATAATTATGTGTAACACACGGGACCTCTGTTTATCATCTCATCTGAAAGACTAGCGCCCAGACCACCACTCGTGATCTAATGGATGGGGGAAAAGTTTCGGGTCCAAACGGGACTGTGTGTCTGTGTCTCCGGGCATCGGTGGTCTGGAGATAACGCACCTGCCTAGAAAGCGAAAAGTCCAGGTCCGAAGTGTGTGATGGTTCGATCCCCGATCATGCCCGAAACGTTTCCCCCCATCCACTAGACCATGAGTGGTAGTCTGGATGCTAGTCTTTCGAATGAGACGAGAAACTGTGGTCGGGGTGTGCGACATGAGTTAAGTACGCGTCAAAGAACCCACGGTATCATAAGAGTTGGTCCTGGAAAGA
The DNA here is from genome assembly GCA_028751875.1 of Rapana venosa. Taxonomy (NCBI): domain Eukaryota; kingdom Metazoa; phylum Mollusca; class Gastropoda; order Neogastropoda; family Muricidae; genus Rapana; species Rapana venosa. The sequence goes on along the minus strand of CM054142.1, from coordinate 36,461,924 downwards.
TTCTGTAAAAAAAATAATGATAAAAGTAAATAATAAAATAAAGAAAAAGAAAAGCCTTTTCTGATAGGGAAAGAAATACACATGCTTACGGGAAAGGTGAACAGAATAATAGGTGGCGCTGCTCATGTGGCGACGCGCTCTCCCTGGGGAGAGCAGCCCGAATTTGACGCAGAGAAATCTGCCGTGACATAAAGTAGTATGCAAACAAAACAATGCTTTCTCTGTCTCTCTAATCTTATGACAATACGTCATCCCAGTCACACAAGCATATCAACATCATACAGAAGGATGTTGTCAGACAAACCATCTCACCAACATCGTATCAAACGCAAATTGCCTGTGATGGACGCTATAGCCGAGTGGTTAAGACCGTTCGATTTCAGTCCCATGGGTCCATGAAGTCGTGGGTTTGAATCTCGGCGGTGTCTGATGAGTAAAGGGTGAGGATTTTTTTTTTACCATCTCCCAGGTCAATTTCAAGCATAGACCTGTCATTGCCTTCATTTCCTGCGTGTATAGTCATACACATGCAGAAGATCAAACCCGCACGTTAAAGATACCGTAATTCATGTCAGCGTTCGGTGGGTTTCAGAAACACGAACATACCTAGCATAAATCCCTGAAGTCAGAATGCGGCTACCTTAGTGGTGGGTAAAAACGGTCGCATACGCAACATCTCACTAATGGTCCAAACCTCGGAACTGTAGCCGGGGAAGGAAACAATAAAGCCACGAAAGGATGCTACCAGGCCAACCCTCTCTCCATAAAAGCATGCCAAAGTGAAATTGCCGGTGGATATGAGCTTCCATCAGCGGCACAAGATGGGCGGGAACTGGAGCGTACAGGCTGGCAATATGCTCGCTAAACAATGTGGGAGCCTGACTAAAGCCCCATGGCCTCTGCTGCTCGTTGGTTATAGGAAACCTAAGCCTGCAGCCCACTCTTGGCCTGATAATTATATTCTGGCTATTTGGGTACTGTAGAACCACATCTAGGCTGCGTTTATTTTGTTCCTTACCAATTCCCGTAGTGTCCAGGCTTCTAACCCATACAGCAATACAGACCGAATGAGTGTTTTGACAATTCTAATTTTGAGATGTTTGAGTATGGCTCTGTCTCTGCAATTGTTGTTTAAATGACTTATCTTTTGTGTGCTGTTCTACAGTCGACTTTTGAAAGTCAAATGGTCAGACAGAAGAACATAAGTATGAAAAGATTCTTGACAAGCTCTTACTGCAAAGACAAATGTTGGTTGAAACTGGTAAGCGATGACTGAGATATGCTGGTCATGCAAACAGAAATACACAGACAAATCTGACGATGAGAGTAATTCTCCAAGGTCAGGCTGAGTTGCAGAAGGAAAAAAAAGAGGCAGACCACCAACATCCTGCATTGCCAACATCATGGAGATCAGTGGTCTGGAAGGGTTACAGGAGATGGTAAAACTCAGTAGAGACTGAGAGAGATGACGACCCCTGGTGGCATTGTGTGGAGCATCCACTGACGTCAGCAGCGAAGGAAACAGGATATACCTGGAGACAGCTGGAGAGAATAGCCCAGGACAGAGGACTCTGGCGGACTGTTGTCGGCGGCCTATGCTCCAGGGGGAGTGATGGGCCTAGGTAAGTAAGTATAGAGCAGATTCGGCACCAACATTAGCACCTCTGGAATCTGCATCCCGGGTTACTGCCAGCTCACGACTTTGAAAGTTTAACTACTAAGCTACCCCTACCCCACCCCACCTGTAAACAATTCTCAGTGATGTGACAGGGGGAGCTCGTAACTCTCTTTGGCTTGGATGTGTGTGAATTTGTCATTCCATGATGGTAGTAGGCTGGTTCTCTCTCTCTTCTCTCTCTCTCTCTCTCTCTCTCTCTCTCTCTCTCTCTCCTCTCTCTCTCTCTCTCTCTCTCTCTCTCTCTCTCTCGCTGTATCTCTCTCTCTCTCTCTCCTCTCTCTCTCTCTCTCTCTCTCTTCTTTCGTTTCTTACTTTTCTTTCTTTTTCTTCTGTTTTCTTTCCTTTTCTTTCTGTTTTCTTTCTTTCTATTCATTCTTTCTTCCTCCTTTCCTTCCTCCTTTCCTGCTTTCTTTTTTTTGCAATTTTTCTCCCTTTTCTTTTTTCCTTTTTTTCTTTCCTTTTCTGTTTTCCCTTTCTCTCTCTCTCTCTCTCTCTCTCTCTCTCTCTCTCTCTCTTCTCTCTCTCTCTCTCTCTCTCTCTCTCTCTCTCTCTCTCTCTCTCTCTCTCTCTCTCTCTCTCTCTCGCTCTCTCTCTCTCTCTCTCTCTCTCTCTCTCTCTCTCTTTGTCATTGTCATCTCTCTCTCTCTCTCTCTCTCTCTCTCTCTCTCTCTCTCTCTCTCTCTCTTTCTTTCTTTCTTTCTCTCTTTCTCTCTCTCTTTCCTTCATGATTTATGCTTAACTCAAGAAGGAAAGTTAATAACAAACAACAACATATCAACAACAACAACAACAACACACCACAACTGTCAGCATCAATAACAATTCAAGAGCAACAACATCTGCACTACACCGTTATCATCGGGAGAGTAATAAAACAACACTACTAAAGATAAGACAGGCCAGCCAGCTGTCTCTGTGGGGCCAGCAAGCGGCCAGCGGAAGGGCCAGACAGTCATTAGGTAGGCATCACTGAGTGTCCAGGGCTATCATTCTAGTCCATCACTTCTGGCTTCTGGATCCCGACATCCTCGCTTGCTACCTTGTAGCCAGAGAAACAGAACATCGGCGTGTGTGTCTTTATCTGGGATCTATCTCTTGTCAGCGTCTTCAGCTTCTGCTTACTAATTGCTAGCTGCACCATCGTTTTGTACCATTCCGCCAGTTCTTCTCTGTCTGTCTGTCTGTGTCTGTCTGTCTATCTATCTGTATGTCTGTCTGAAGGTGTTTTTGAGTAAGTACCTCTTCAGAAAGACATTTTTGGATAGGCCTGAAGCTTTGGTCTAGTTATTTGGCGTAAGACTTAAGTGGTGTCGTGGCTTTTCGAAAGGGTAGGCCAGTGTGTGCCGGTGAGAATGGATGACAACATTTACAAAACTGCATACACACACACGGGGACAGGATGTAAAAGAGCACGTGAGTGCTTATTCCATTATCCCCGAAATAAAAGAATTTTTAAAAATAGAAATTTGATATCCTCAAAATGCCGGGTATGCTGAGATGGTACGTTGAGGTTGTCTTCGTCCATGCCTAGCTCTTAGCATAACAACTTTATAGTCTCTTCTTTAAAGGAGAACAACAACTCTCTGAAGTCAGGGCGGGTAAGGTGTTTGAACAGAGTCAAAGCTGCAAACTTCTCTCATCCAGCATGTCTTTACAATCTTACAGTGACACTCCTGTGAGATGAGGGAGTCAGAGTGCATTACTGTTCTAGGTGACCCTCGGGTTGTTAAAGCTGGGAAACGTAGAACAGTCAGAAGAAAAAATCTTCAATACAAATAACTATATGGTGAAAGAAACGTGTTTATCAAATGCCAAAAACACAGAGGGGGGGGGGTGAAGTGGTGAAAGCAAATAGTTTGGCAGTTATTAAACATACGTTCATAAATATTTTAAATTTTTCAGGGCAATGTTATAAAATAAAAGATTTTTTCCTTGCATGTCATTCTCCCTTGTTTTTCACCTGTCTATGTCTGTCTATGTATGTCTTTCTCTGTCTGTCTGTCTCTGCCTGTCTTTCTATCTTTCTGTCTCTGTCTATGTCTCTCTCTCTCACACAAATTCTCTCTCTCTCTCTCTCTCTCTCTCTCTCTCTCCAATTAGCTTAACATTTGTGACTAAACTAAAGTAACATTTATAGTATGTAAACTCCAGCATTTTGTGAAACACATAAAGAAACATTTATAATTACGCTGTAGTCTCCAGCAAGAATATTTTTTGAAAATTTCACATACAATGTCAATGGATGGTCTAATATAGCATTCTAGAATGTTCTTTTCATTATTTTAGTTATTGCTTATTGGTTCTTATTGTTCATCCTTGTTATTACTTTGTGTTCATTTTGAAACTGAGTTTACGTCACAGCTTAAAGTCGTATCCGTTCATAAGAGCTCATTTTTGGTTTTTTGGTTTTCGTTCCGTTAAATGCATCATGTGATTTTTCTTGTATTTATTTGTATTTACAAAAGAAAGTCGTGTATAACCCCCCTTGTCAATAGGCCACTTTGGGCAATGACAATAAATTGGTCAAAGCGTCAAAGCGTCAAAGCGTCTCTCTCTCTCTCTCTCTCTCTGTCTCTCTGTCTGTCTCTGTCTGTCTGTGTTTCTGTCCCTCTCTCTCTCTCTCTCCACTCTCTCTCTCTGTCTCTCTGTCTCTCTCTGTCTCTCTGTCTCTGTCTCTCTCTGTCTCTCTCTGTCTCTCTGTCTCTGTCTCTGTTCCTCTCTCTCTCTCTCTCTCTCTCTCTCTCTCTCTCTCTCTCCTCTCTCTCTCTCTCTCTCTCCCTCTCCCTAACTCTTAATCACATAAGGTGAAGCGAAAGTGATAGGACACCTGTGGAGTCAACAGTGGAAAAACCTCATCACCTCCACTTCAGAACGCCAGCTACATGGCTTCCAGCCTTGCAGGGAGAAACCCTTAGCGGCACTGGCAGCAGAAAACTTGGTGCCTGGTTGGAAAATAATTATGTGGGGAGGGCGACACCACGATAGTGGCTCTATGACTAAGGCATAGGTGACATTGCAATGCCTGCAAACCTGTTAAACCAGTTAAGTACAGGTTTAGTGTTTCTGAAGAAAGCAACCTTGCCAGCTCCAAAGAGACCAGAAAAGAGCACCAAAAAAAGCCTACAGACAGTGAAAGGAAAATGTTGATATTTGTTGTTATTGTATGACATGTTATAATCATTTGTGCAATAAATTTTGGTGTGTGTGTTTGTGTGCATGCGTGCGTGCGTGCGTGTGTGTGTGTGTGTGTATGCGTGCTGTGTGTGCACGTTTGCATGTCTACTTGTTCTATCTATGTGTGTGTGGGGGGGGGGGAGATTATGAGTTTTGTATGTGTGCTTTCGTGTGTAGAATAATTATAAGATTGAATTGTATTATTCTTTGTGTTAGATGTTTTTTCTGTCTAATGTTTTATATGTGTGGCTTGTTACCCACATGAATTTATCTACCGGCTGGGATATTACAGGACTGGTACTGATAACATGGAAGACTCTTGTTTAAACAAACAAAGAGTTAGATCCTTGTACGAACAACGTGTTAGACTTGTATGAAAAACATGTTAGAATCTTGTGTAAAGGTAGACTGTAATTCATTTTTTAAAATCTTTTTGATTGGCACACATATACATTTTAAAAGAAAGAAATCAACTTTTCATCCAGACAACAATTCAGCCATATTTGCATCCAACTTACAAAAGCTAATTGCTGCACCAAGTACAAATAATCAGTTATCATTTTTGTTGTCAAGACAAGTTTTGTAAATTACATAACTTTTTTTTTACTAATATTTTGAAGTTGTGCTTAAGTTTCTACAAGGTTTATGTACTGAAGCCATTTTTTCCTGAAAATTAGTAATTGCATAAATATTTTTGCTGTGGTCTCATTTTTTCCATTGATTTTCATGTTTGTGTTAGGAAAGAGATTCTTGTGTGAAGAGTGTGCAAGATTATTGTTTGAAAAAAGTCAGACTTTTGTGTAAGAATAGCATAATAGACTCTGTGTTTGAAAAACGTGTTAGGTTTTCTTTTCCCAAAGGAAAAGTGGATTCTAAATACACTATTGTCTATTGCTAGACTGAAATGCCTTATGCAAGCACACATAAAACAGAATCTTCATACTTCTTTGTGGAATAATCCTTTCTTTACTATGGACATTTTATTTTTTATAAATCGTTCCTCGGCTAGATCTCCGAGGTTCACCAAATGGTGCGATTTCTGCGTATCTGACCGTTTTTTGCCCGCTATGAAGGTAGCTGCATTCCGACATCGGGGACACCAGGGATGGCTTTGCCTATTACCGTGGAACGACAGACCATGGTAGTTCTGTGGTGATGAAATGACATTGGCACAAGTGACTGTTTAAATAAATACAGGAAAAAAAACATCGCTGTGGTTTCCAGGTGAATCAAACCGCGTCACACTTAGTACTGGGTGGGTATCATGCTGCAACGCCTTATAACCTCAACATCCCCGACGTCGGAATGCGGCTACCTTACTGGTGGGTAAAAAGGTCGCATACGCTAAGTCTCACCGTTGGTGAACCTCGGAGCTCTAGCTGAGAAACGAAAAAAAAACACCTCAAGTTAATGGAAATCTCCGTCATTTACTCTCTCTCTCTCTCTCTCTCTCGCTCTCTCTCTCTCTCTCTCTCTCTCTCTCTCGTCTCTTCTCCTCTCTCTGGCTCTCTGCCCCTCTCCTGTCTCTCTCTGTGTCTTTGTCTCTCTCTGTGTCTTTGTCTGTCTCTTTCTCTCACCTGTCCTTCTCTTCTCTCCCTCCCCTCTCTCTCTCTCTCTCTCTCTCTCTCTCTCTCTCTCTCTCTCTCTCTCTCTCTCTCTCTCTCTCTCTCCTTCCCGAAACACTGTAATGTGGCCTAAGGCCAATGTACATATTAAACCCGTTCAGAGTTCTCTCCCTCTCTGCCTCTGTCTTTCTCTCTCTCTCTCTCTCTCTCTCTCTCTCTCTCTCTCTCTCTCTCTCTCTCTCTCTCTCTTCTTCTCTCTTTCCCTTCCGCTTCCCTCTCTCTCTCCCTCTGCCTCCACTCTCTCTCTCCCTCTCCCCCCCCTCCCTCCCTCCCTACCCCTCCCTCTGTCCCTCCACCAATCTCCCTCCTCTCTCCCTATTCTTCGTTCTCTCTTTCCTCCTAATTTCTTCATCTCTTTCCCTCTATTATTTCCCTCTCAACTTCTATGCCGCCCCCTCCCCGCCCCACTCCTCTCAGCCGCCCCCCCCCCCCCCCCCACCCTCCCTATTCCTGTTCCCCTGATCAGACTGCCTGTCTTTCTTCCAGAGAAGTAAGCCTGACGTCAGTCTGCAGCAGCAGCAATAGACTGAAGAGAAGGAAGGGGGAGTGGGGAGGGGGGGGGGAGGTGGAGGAGTAGAGAAGATGGTGTGGTGTGAAGGATCTTCTTGTCCTGTGCTGTATTGTCCTGTGCCGTGTTGTCCTGTGCTGTGCTGTCCTGTGCTGTGCTGTGCTGTGCTGTGCTGTGCTGTGTTGTGCTGTGCTGTGCTGTGTTGTGTTGTGTTGTCCTGTGCTGTGCTGTCCTGTCCTGTGCTGTGCTGTGTTGTGTTGTGTTGTCCTGTGCCGTGTTGTCCTGTGCTGTGCTGTCCTGTGCTGTGTTGTCCTGTGCTGTGCTGTGTTGTGCTGTTCTGTCCTGTGCTGTGTTGTCCTGTGTTATCTTGTGTTGTGCTGTCCTGTGCTGTGCTGTGCTGTCCTATGCTGTCCTGTGCTGTGCTGTCCTGAACTATGCTGTGCTGTGTTGTGTTGTCCTGTGCTGTGCTGTCCTGTGTTATGTTGTCCTATGCTGTCCTGTGTTGTCCTGTGCTGTGCTGTGCTGTCCCGTGCTGTGCTGTCCTGTGCTGTGCTGTGCTGTCCTGTGCTATGCTGTCATGTGCTGTCCTGTGCTGTGCTGTGCTGTGTTGTGTTGTCCTATCCTGTGCTTTGCTGTGCTGTGCTGTCATGTCCTGTGCTGTGCTGTACTGTCCTGTGCTGTGGTGTGCTGTCATGTGCTGTGCTGTCCTGTGCTATGCTGTCCTGTGCTGTCCAGTGCTATGCTGTCCTGTGCTATCCTGTGCTGTGCTGTCCTGTGCTGTCTTGTGCTGTGCTGTTCTGTCCTATCCTGTGCTGCGCTATGCTGTCCTGTCCTGTGCTGTCTTGTGCTGTGCTATGCTGTCCTGTCCTGTGCTGTCTTGTGCTGTGCTATGCTGTCCTGTCCTGTGCTGTCTTGTGCTGTGCTATGCTGTCCTGTACTGTGCTGTCTTGTCCTGTGCTATACTGTCCTGTGCTATGCTGTCCTGTGCTGTGCTATGTTGTCCTGTACTGTGCTGTCTTGTCCTGTACTTTGCTGTCCTGTGCTGTGCTATGCTGTCCTGTGCTGTGCTATGCTGTCCTGTGCTATGCTGTGCTGTGCTGCTGTCCAGTGCTGTGCTGTCCTGTGCTTTGCTGTGCTCTGCTGTGCTTTCCTGTACTGTGTTGTCCTGTGCTCTGCTGTGCTGTGCTGTGCTGTGCAGTCCAGTGCTGTGCTGTGCTGTCCTGTGCTGTGCTGTCCTGTTCTCTGCTGTCCAGTGCTGTGCTGTGCTGTCCTGCGCTGTGGTGTGCTGTCCTATGCTGTCATGTGCTGTGCTGTGCTATGTTGTCCTGTCCTGTGCTGTGGTGTGCTGTCTTGTGCTGTGCTGTTCTGTCCTATCCTGTTCTGTCCTGTGCTGTCTTGTGCTGTGCTGTTCTGTCCTATCCTGTGCTGTCCTGTGCTGTCTTGTGCTGTGCTGTTCTGTCCTATCCTGTGCTGTCCTGTGCTGTCCTGTGCTGTGCTGTCCTGTGCTGTGTTGTGTTGTCCTGTGCTGTGCTGTGTTGTCCTGTCCTGTGCTGTGCTGTGCTGTCCTGTGCTGTGCTGTCCTGTGCTGTGCTGTCCTGTGCTGTCCTGTGCTGTCCTGTGCTGTGCTGTCTTGTCCTATGCTGTCCTGTGCTATGCTGTCTTGTCCTATGCTGTCCTGTGCTGTGCTGTCCTATGCTGTCCTGTCTCTTCATGCAAACTTCATCAAGGAATGGCCGCCAGCACTTACACCGTGTAACGACCAAGCTCTCCCCACCCCCCTCCCCCCTTCCCCACTTGTTGTCCACACTTGGTCCTCTGAGCTGACCACATCCAATATAGTGATGTTTGAGTTGTGTCCCTCTTCTTTAAGCTCCCTCTCTCTCTCTTCGCTCTCTCTCTCTCTTTTTCTCCTCTCTCTCTCTCTCCTCTCTCTCTCTTTTCTCTCTCTCTCCTCGTCTCTCTCTCTCTCTCTCTCTCTTTTCTCTGTCACTTTCTGTCTCTCTATCTCTGTGTGTCTGACTCTGTCCCTGTCCCTCACTCCCTCTCTCTCTCTCTGTCTTCTATGTGTGTTTTGTGTGCCTGTACTGTCTCTGTCTCTCTCTCTCACACACTCTCTCTCTATCTCTCTGTGTGTCTCTCTCTGTTTTTCTATGTGTCATCTGTCTGTGTTGGTATGTCTATGTATGTGTCTGTTTTCTGTTTCTCTCTCTTCCACCCCCGTCCCCCCCCCCCCTCTCTCCCTCTCTCTCTCTCTCTCTCTCTCTCTCTCTCTCTCTCCTCTCTCTCTCTCTCTCTCTCCTGACATAGATAATGCTGTATCTCTGTTTGTTCAAGGCCTACATGAAGCTAGCGAATGCACGTAACCCAAACACCACTCCTGTAAGAGAAGAAGAAAATCGGAGTGGTTTGACAGGAAACCAGACCAACTCTAAACTGTTTTCTACGGACGCTGTAGCCGAGTGGTTAAGACAGCTCGATTCCAATCCCACGGGTCCATGAAGATGTGTGTTCGAATCTCGGAAATATCTGGTGAATTAAAGGTGTGGGGATTCTTTTTTACGATCTCCCAGGTCAACTTCAAGTGCAGACCTGCTAGTGCCTTTATTCCCAGAACAGAACATCTTGCACACACGTTAAATCCTGTTCCCCCGCTTTTCGTAAGAATAGGCCATTGTGTGCCGGTGGGAATAAATGACAAAATTTACAAAACCGCATACACACGGGGACTGGATGTAAAAAAAAAGCACATAAGTGCTTATTCAATTGTCGTCCTTATAAAAGATTTTTTTTGAATTTTTTTAATATTTTTTAAAATTCCCTTCGCTTATAATATACGCATGCAGAAGATCGAATATTCACGTTTTTAAGGATCTTGTCATTCATGTCAGCACAGACATAACAAGCATACACCCCCAAAAGTCAGAATGATGATACCTTTATTGTGCGCCAAAAAAAACCCATTCGCATACGTAAGATTTCACCTCAGAACTCTAACCGAAGAACGAAAAAAATAACACACCTGTTTCTTTAAAAAAAAATCCACCAGATTTGAAGCAGACAAAATTACGTATGTTCAAGCACGTAAAGAATATAAGGATACGTATTTTCTGGCAATGCTTGTTACATTATGCTTTTTTGCATATAGCGATACATGATACGTGGATTCCTTCCCTATCCTTATCGATATTCATGTTTATTTTCTTTCAAGCATCACTCCACACCTCAGACCCCATATATTGTGCCCCAAGGCTGATGTACATCAACATTCTGAGTTCTGAGCCCTTTCTGTCTGTCTGTCTATATGCATGTCTGTCTGTCTGTCTGTCTGTATGCATGTATGTATGTATGTATGTATGTATGTCTGCATGTATGTATGTATGTGTGTACGTACCTATGTATGTATGTCTCGGTCTGTCTCTGTCTGTCTGTCTCTGTCTGTCTGTCTGTCTCTCTCTCTCTCTCACTCTCTCTCTCTCTCACTCTCTCTCTTCTCTCTCTCTCTCTCTCCTCTCTCTCTCTCTCTCTCTCTCTCTCTCTCTCTCTCTCTCTCTCTCTCTCTCTCTCTGAGTATGATGGAAACGCAGATAAACAGAAATAAATAGATACAGACATGCTGAAACAGAAAAACAGAAACAAGAAGGAGGGGACCACAGAGAGAAAGAGAGAGAGAGAAAGAGAGACAGACAGACAAACATACAGATAGACGAACAGACAGATAGACAGATAGAGACAGAGACAGTGAGACAAAGAGAGAGAGAGAGACACACACACACACATACACACTCACACACACACACATAATACATACATACATACATACATACATACATACAGAGAGAGAGAAAGATAGAAAGAGACAGAGACAGAGGGAGATACAGAAAGAAAGACAGAAAGAGACAGACAGACAGACAGACAGAGAGAAAATTTGTTCTTGATATCTGAACACTAAGAGGTATATTTAGCCCAAAGGAGTTTTGTTTTGTTGTTGTTGTTTTGCTGTGTTGTTGTTGTTTTTTGGGGGGGAATTCAGTCGTAGGGTGTATCCATGAACATAATCATAAGCACATACACACACACATACACACACACACACACACACACACACACACACACACACACACACACACACACACACACACACACACACACACACACACACACACACACACAGATATCATCAAAATCATTCACAGACGGACAGTTCTAGATAGATTGGACAGACTTTCTCAGGACAGCACTTCAATCCTGGCACCGACTCTCTCCAGTCACTGCTCACTCCCAGCAGTGCTGCGAGACTGGACCATCCTGTCACTTCTTGATGTCACTTCCTTCCACCACCCAGTCACTTCATGACGTAGCTTCCGGTCACCACCCTGTCACTTCATGACGTAGCTTCCGGTCACCACCCTGTCACTTAATGACGTAGCTTCCGGTCACCACCCTGTCACTTCATGACGTAGCTTCCGGTCACCACCCTATCACTTTGTGACGTAGCTTCCACCCACCTCCCAGTCACTTTGTGACGTAGCTCCCGCCCACCTCCCAGTCACTTTGTGACGTAGCTCCCGCCCACCTCCCAGTCACTTTTGACGTAGCTTCCGCCCACCTCCCAGTCACTTTGTGACGTAGCTTCCGCCCACCTCCCAGTCACTTTATAAAGTAGCTTTCACCCACCATCTCGTCAGTTTATAACGTAACTTCCACCCACCACCCTGTTACTTTATGACGCAACTTCCGGCCACCACCCCTTCAATTTATGACGTATCTTCCGCTTACAACCCAGTCACTTTATGTTGTAGCTTCCGGACACCACCCAGTCATTTCATGACATAACTTCCGGACACCACCCCGTCACTTCATGACGTACCTTCCTGTCATTACCCTGTGACTTTGTGATGAAGCTTCCACCCACCACCCAGTCATTTAATGTCGTAGCTTCCGAACACCTCCCAGTCACTTCATGATGTAACGTCCGGCCACTAACCAGTTGTTTTATGACGTAAATTCCGGCCACCACCCCGACACTTCATGACGTAGCTTCCGGCCACCACCCAGTCACTTCATGATGTAACTTCCGGCCACTACCCAGTTATTTCATGACGTAGCTTCCAGCCATCACCCAGTCACTTTACGGCGTAACTTTTGACCAACACCCCGTCACTTTATGACGTAGCTTCCAGTCACCACCCAGTCACTTTATGACATAACTTCAGGTCACCATCCTGTCACCTTACGACGTAACTTCCGGCCACCACCCAGTCACTTCATGACGTAGCTTCCGGCCTTGGCCCTGATGACGTAGGAAGACGTAACGAGTGCTCCACTCCACTCAGAAATATCTGGCTTGTAGAATTTATGGCAGAGGGGATTTCTGGTGCGATCCCTCAGGCGTTTTTTGTCTCTTCCTCTTCCTTGCTTGTTATCATGTGTCTGCTGAGAAGGATCTGTCATGTCGTCTGCTGTAATCTGTCCAGGGCAGAGGATAGGGCTGTGAGAGTGGGGGTGGGGGGGAAGGGAGAGCGAGTGGGAGGGAGAGAGAGGGGGGAGGGGAGAGGGAGGGAAGAAAGGAGAGAGAGGGTGGGGGGGAGAGAGAGAAAGTCAGAGAGAGAGGGATAGAGGGGTAGAGAGAGTGGGAGAGACAGAGAGACAGAGAGAGAGAAAGAAAGAGAGATTCATTATGTAGCAGTATGAACAGAAGACGCGGGCACGGACACGAAAATAAAAAGTCATTTACAACAAAGATAGAGTGAAAAAGAGCGGGGATATGAGGTAAGGAGGAGAGGGGCGGGATTGACAGTACTGATAAAGAAAGAAATCTAAGTTTTAAAAAATATATATGTATGATGTGTAGGCATGTATAACAACAATAAATATGTACATTTCTACCAAAACATGAGGACATGGTACATTTCTAGATATGACATCGATGTTCACTATTGTCTAGAAGACATTGACGCACTGAGCTTGTAGGCAGTGTAACTATCATGAGCTAAGCTGAAACTGGTAGAGCCCAGCCTTCTTCCACGTGGCAGTGTGCATGCTGGGTACGTCTGTATCATTCACATACGGCTGGCCATAGCTACCCGGTTCTTCTTGCAAAGTGTGTGGATGTGGTTTTAGGTGCACAAGATATTATCACATAATTTATGTGC
>CM054142.1:36423787-36443787 GCA_028751875.1 Rapana venosa | reverse complement strand
GGGGACTAGATATACAAAAGCACATAAGTGCTTATTCCATTATCCTTGATATAAAAGAATAAAATATAAAAGAATATAATAAAAAAAATAATAAACACACACACACACACACTCACACACACACACACACACACACACACACACACACACACACACACACACACACACACACCTCCCTGCAAAATCTGTCCCAGGCAAAAACGAATCGCTGGCTGATGAATTAAGCGATCAGTTTGAAACACATGCGCCATGTTTTGAAAGTAAATGGCTTAGCCGACGATTTCCGCTCCTGTCCCTGAAAATATTGTTTCAAAGATTTTTGTAGTCTTGGGCTGAGCAAATTGTTAAGCTTGTTGCAAGCCGTGCCAGCAGGTTGAAAACCGGGCTGTGCTTTGAAAGTGTCTTAAAACAAACACTTCAAAAACCAGCAAGCAAATAGGATGGCAGGTCAATAAACAGGAAGGTTGGCAAAAAGGAAGCGAGTATGTTGAATGTATCATATCATCAGCAAAGAGATTTGAAAGTAGATTGGTATGGGTTTGTAAAACAAACAAACAAACAAACATTTAACGACATATTCACCAATATCGCTACTAGGATTAATGTGTATACTATCTTCTATTTATTGTAATTCCCTCAAAACAAAGAGTATTTATATGCATGTTCTGAGCCGATTCTTGAAACCTGAGGAAGTCGAGCACGAATATTGAGGACTTGACTTTATAATAATCAGATTAGGGAGCTAATACTGCATTCTCTTCAACGAAAAAGAATACTGTTGCACACAGGTATCTTCCTTAATGAGCAGACGAGAAGAGCGACATAAGAGGAACAAGAGGTTCTCTTAATACCAGTCAGCTACTCGATTCGTTACCGTCTCAAGAATTGTGCAATAAACTCCACAGAGATTACAGAAAATATGTGTCTTCTATTTCTAGACCTCGTGCATGCAGTCTTACTCATTTTGATCCTATGCCGAAAAAAGTGTCCAGTTTAGTACGCAGACTGTTGCGTCACTCGCTGTAAACAAAATATTGCCAGGATGTAAGATGGCTTGACTGGACTTCACCTAGCTAACTTGTTAAGCAGTTGCTAGAACACTGCGCTGAAGTAGTCAAGCCGTCTGTCGCTGCCGTGAGCAAACTGGACCTGTCACACCCTGCCCCTCTCCAGTCCAGGTTGCCGGGTGCATACTGGATATATATATATATAATTATGTGTGTGTGTGTGTGTGTTGTATGTTTGTGTGTGTGTGTGTGTTATGTGTGTGTGTGTGTGTGTGTGTGTGTGTGTGTGTGTGTGTGTGTGTGTGTATACACTTTAATAATATCGATGATAATGATGATAATAACAATGATGAGGATGATAATGATGCTGATGGTGATGTTCATGATGCTAATGATAATGATAATAGTAATGATATTTTTCTGTTTTCTGTCTCATCTCCCGTGAGCCACTGCATCGGAGACTTTTTTATTGCATAATAATCAATGAGGATGAGGATGATGCAATGCTGCTGCTATGGAAGTGCATCTGTTTTGAGACTACATGATATGGCTGTATTCTACGCTTCCTGTCATAATAATTATATCCCCGCATCAACCGGTCCCGAGAGATACAGACACCTGCAGTGTCGTTCATGTAATTAAAGCAACACTCTCAAAATCAAAACACTAATCTGGCCTGTATTGCTGTATGGGTCAGAACCCTGGACACTGCAAAACCTAGACACAAAATGAACGAAAGCAAAAATGTGGTTCTATGGGTGACTTCTAAGAGTCAAATGGTCAGACAGAAGAACAAATGAAAGCATTCGTGATGAACTCTCTGTGCAAAGACAAATGTTGACTGAAATTGATAAGCGCAGACTGAGATAATGTTGGTCATGCAAGCAGAAGCACATAGGCAAATCTGATGATGACAGTTTTTCCAAGGCAAGGTTGAGGGCAGAAGGAAAAAGAGGCAGACTATTAGTATCCTACATTGCCAACATCACTGAGATCAGCGGTCTTGGAGGGCTACAGATATTGCAGAACCCAGCTGAGACAGAGAAAGATGGCGGGCCCTGGTGGCATTGCATGGAGCTCCTACTGACAACAGCGGAGATGGAGACAGATGAGATGAGTGCAGTTGAGATACATCTTCTATGTTACTTGCTTATAAAGTTTTTAGTAAAAAAAATAGCTATTACATGTACACGCCATGGTAATTTCAAAATGATTGGGAGTTCTGAAGTATCTACTTTGTGTAGTTTTGCTTGTTCACAAGTCCACTAGCATGCTGATAGTCTGTGGATTTCAGAGATTTTCAACATTTATTCTGTGGATTTAAGAGATTTTCAACATTTATTCTATGGATTTCAGAGATTTTCAACATTTATTCTGTGGATTTCAGAGGTTTTCAGCATTTATTCTGTGGTGGATTTCAGGATTTTCAGCATTTATTGTGTGGATTTCAGAGATCTTCAACATTTGTTATGTGGATTTCAGAGATTTTCAACATTTATTCTATGGATTTCAGAGATTTTCAACATTTATTCTGTGGATTTCAGAGATTTTCAGCATTTATTTTATGGATTTCAGAGATTCTCAGCATTTTCTCTGTGGATTTCATGATTTTCAGCATTTATTCTGGGGATTTCAGAGATCTTCAATATTTTATTCTGTGGATTTCAGAGATTTTCAACATTTATTCTGTGGATTTCAGGATTTTCAACATATATTCTGTGGATATGAGGGATTTTCAACATTTATTTTATTCGTCCACGGCAATACATAATCTTTTTGTTCATTTTGCTTTTACCTCGCCCCTCTCCTTACTTTTCCAACTTCCCTATCCCTTCATCACACTCAGTTTGCTCCCTTTAACGCTCCATCAGTACCACCTCCCTCTCTCCCTTCTCCCCCTTCTGCTTCTTCATCCTTTAACTACTGTCTCATCTTCTACATCACCGCACTGCCGAAGTCGTCCTTTCTTTTCTTTCTTTGCTCAACTCTCTGTATGCACCATCTGCGTGTCTGCCTGTCTGTCTCTCTGGGTCCCTCTTTTTCTTTGTCTCTGCCTCTTTAGCTCTCTGTATGTCCATCTGTGAGTCTGTCTTTGTGCCTGTCTCTCTATCCCCCCCCCCTCCCTCTCTCTTTCTTTCTTTCTTTCTCTCTCTCTCTCTCTCTCTCTCTCTCTCTCTCTCTCTCTCTTCTCTCTCTCTCTCTTCTCTCTCTCTCTCTCTTTCTCTCTCTCTTTCTCCCTCTCTCTCTCTCCATCACTCTCCCTGTCTGCCGATTTCTCTCTATTTATCATGCCTCTATCTCCCTATCTATATTTGTTTGTGTCGTCTGTCTCCCTGTTTCTGTCTCTCTGTCCATCTTTCCTTACTTCTGTCTGTCTCTTTCTCACTATTTGTCTGTCTATCTGTCTGTCTGTCTGTCTCTGTCTCTCTCTCTCTCTCTCTCTCACTCACTCTCTCTCATATGATAACACTTTATTGAAAGAATGTCATACCTCAATGTCTTAATTACCGATTGGTGTAACGGGACATTAAGCTCAGCTTCATCCGTCTTTATTGAATTTTCATAATAACACAACACCCTCCCCATCTCCACCACCACCCCAACCCACCACCACCTCAAGGATTTGCATCCTCTCACCATGATGATTATGGGTTTGAAGACCTCCCGAGCTGTGTGTGGTAGCATAGTGGTTAGAGTCTAAGTTGTGATCTGATGGGGTTTCCCTCTTCCTTCCTCAGCTTAGAACTTCCAGATTCATCAATGGCAGGATTTTGTGTATGTGACCGTTTTTGCCCACTGTAAAGGTAGCCGCATTCCTACGTTATAGATGGTGTCTAAACGTGACACCTATGTGCATGCATTCCTTTTTTTCCTCATTTTTTTCATCCCTTCCTACTGGCACAAAATATGGCATACTTTTCCAAAAGGGAGAACAGGTTTTAACATTTGTACATGATGCTCTGCGCGTGTTTGCACATGGCACGTCAGTTTATAGTCCCATCAAAATTACTTTCAAGGTAGTGGAATCGGTTCTGTTGTTCATTCCAGGGCAAAAATCCCCTTGAACAGACATCTTGGCGGTAGCTCAAACCTGGGCTTAAACTCAGGCCATCAGATTGTGAGTGCAACGCGCAACACTCTAACCACAAATCTACCCCCCCCCCCCCCCTCCCTCCCCATGATGCTATTAATCAAGGTCCCACTGTGAGCACAGGCAGAACATTTTGAACACGTATTAAAACTCGAGCTATCTTTCAGAAAAGAGCATACCAACCATGAATTTGTTTTTGTTCCTAGATAGATGGCTTGATGAAAAAAAGCAAATCCATTGCTTATTCAATGTACCATATGTAAAAATAAATGTGTTGACTTGACTTGAATGATGATATGGATTACACCAGCATACCCAACATGCACCCTGGTGCCTGGAGATGTTCCCAAGGAACGGGGGTAGGGGAGGGGAATCTGTTTGTTGTTTTCTTTTCTTTTCTTGTCTTGTCTTTCTTTTCTTGACTCCATCCACGAAACTAAAAAGTTGCTCATGAAACACTGGTTCGAAACATTCAGTTTAGAGCTCTTGAAAATATTTCTCAAGAAGTTAAAGGAGAAGTCGAATCTAAACAGACAGAAGTGCATAGCCAACCAGGATGCTGGGCTGACTGCATGGAGGGGACGGATTTAGTGAGAGAAGGGTTTGTTGAAACTCAGTTCCTTTGCTGTGGCCAAGGAAATAAGTGTCTGTTGGACGATCCAAAGACGGTCTAAAGCAATGATCCTTTCTCCATTCCAGTTCTTGGGGAGGGGAAAGGGGGTTTCAGTAGTAATGGGTATACATACACCCGGCTACATTCATTTCAAAACTACATTCTTTCATCTTTCAGTTATCTCCTAAAGTCGGAATGCGGCTACCTTCATGGTGGGCACAAACGGTTCCATACACAAAATCTCACAATACATTGGTGAACCACAGAGCTCCTCCCAAGGAACGTGGGTAGAGGAGGGGAATCTGTTTGTTGTTTTCTTTTCTTTTCTTGTCTTATTTTTTGGCATTATCACTCTGAAGAAATGACATCATTTAGCTGGTTGGCCGGTTTACTTAAAATCTATTCATGCAGGTTAATGATTTGAGACTGCAAAGGATTTAAGATGAAATGATTAAAGTTTGTCATTAATATCACAGCCATATTGGAAATGAACAGAAAGAAAGATTTTTTTTATCATGTTTAAAACCATTCCTTACATGAGATAATATCTGATTGATACCCCAATTGCCCACCGGAGAAAAATAGTTTTTAAACAATCAACGAAAACGATAAAACTTTGGCCTCTCTGAATGGGAGCAAAAGCAGACAGCCTTCAGCGAATGAAAACAGTCCAAGCGCTTGGCTGACAGCTCAACTGATAGCATGGAAAAGAGAGGGAAAAAGTTGGGGGAAAAGACTGCAGTAAGAGACAGGTTTAGGGCAGTGATGTATGAGATAGCACCACAGAGATTGACCGAGTGATTGGGAGATTGAAAAATTGATTCGTTGATTGGATGGTTGATTGATTGATCGACGTATTGATTGATTGGTTGATTGATTGATTGATTGATTGATTGATTGATTGATTGATTGATCGATCGATTAGTTGATTAAGTGAGTGAGTGAGTGAGAAAGTGAGTGAGTGAGTGGTTGTTTGACAATCTTTATTTTCGAGGTTGGCAGATAAGTATTACACTACTTTTTTCATCTGGCCGTTGTTGCCCTGAATATGGAGATATCATTAATAATTGCAAGTGATGGCTCTAATTAAGCTGATAGAGAGAGAGAGAGAGAGAGAGAGAGAGAGAGAGGAGAGGAAGGGGGCAGAAAGAGAGAGTGGAGAAACAGAGAGATAGTTAGGGATGTTGAGGATGATTATGATGATGAGAGAGAGAAAGAAAGAGGAAGGGAGTGAGAGAGAGAGAGAATATTATCTATGAAAAGAAATATTTTGATCAAATTGTTCATTCACATCTAGCAGCAACAAAACCAAGTCAATAAGAATGCCAATATCAATAACGCAACCAGCAAAGACAACAAAAGAGCATGCCGCAAAAATAGCGAACTTCTGATTTATATTTTCTTCTGTTTTTTTGTTCTGACTCGCCCTCTCTCTTGATCTCTGTCTCTGTTTTGGTATGTCTGTTTTCGTCTTTTTCTAAATGTTTTTCAGAAGAACAAAAATAGTGAACTAACACATCTTTGCATGTCAAAACTGATAGAATGGAAAAGAGATGGGCAAGCCCCTATATTTAGAAAGCGTACAGTCAGTATGAGTGAAGGAAACGGATTGGCCAGTGTAAAAAAAGGCTTATAGGTTTGACAGGAAGAAGACAGTGAAAATATTTTAGGTCGAAGGGTTGCTAGACTCTTAGGTTTGTTGAAAAGAAAACGGCCAAATTGTTTACTTGCATAACATTGTCTATTCACTCTTCTGCTCTTTTGTTGTCTCTGCTGCTACACCAAGCTGGTTTTGTTAGGAAAAGGGACACACAGTCTGGTAGAGAGAGAGAGAGGGAGAGAGAGAGAGCGAGAGAGAGACAGAGAGAAACTAGAGAGAGGTAGAGACAAGAGAGAGAGAGGGGGGGAGGAAGAAAGAAAGAAAGAAAGAAAGCAGATGGAGAGAGGCAGATAGACAGTCAGACAGAGGATAGGATGGAAGGGTTGTTACAGTGTGTGTTAGTTCTTTATTTCAATGTGGTACACTGAACAGTAATATCAGATGTGTGTGTGCATGTGCGTGCGTGCGTGCGCACGTGTGCTAGAGAGAGAAAGAGAGAGATAGAGATTAAGGGAAGGACAGGGTTATGGACCAAACGTCAATACACAAACATTTAGAAAGAGGACGAAAACAGACAGACCAAAACAGAGAGAGACAGAGTCACAGACAGACAGACAGACAGAGAAAGACAGACAGACAGAAAAATATAGAGACAAATGCTGATGAAAATAGAGCTTATGTAGTGGAGGCAGAAAGGGGATATATAGAGATAGAGAGAGAATTTGTGTCTAGGAGAAGGAAAGGGGAGGATGGGGGAGGATATCATTTATCCTTTTATTTCAGGAATAACAAAATAAGCATTTTCGTGCTCTTTTACATCCAATCCTCGTGCGCATGCAGTTTGGTAAACGTTGTCATCCATTCCCAGCAGCCCAACTGGCCTACTCTTCCCAAAAGGCAGAATAGGTTTTAACGCGTGAGCAAAATGTTCTGCATGCGTTCCTCCACACACCGTACCTCAGTTTAAAGTCCCATCCATAGGACTTTCAAGTTAGTGGAGCCAGCATTGATGCTAACTCCAGTTTCAAAATACCCTTAAATGGCTATCTTGGTGGTGGCTCGGTTACAAAAAAACGAGATAGAAGGAAACAGACAAACAGACGGACAGACAGAGAGACATACAAACAGACGGACAGACAGACAGAAGCCCAGAGGTATAATTACTGTCTCTCTCAATCCAGTGGCTCCTCCCCCCAGCTGTGCCATTCCGCCCAGAAGACAGCAGGCCCCCTGACGCTGAGGGAAATTCATGGTCTGAGCTGGACATTCCACCCCCTTCTTTAACCACTGGGCCT
Source organism: Rapana venosa (assembly GCA_028751875.1). NCBI lineage: Eukaryota > Metazoa > Mollusca > Gastropoda > Neogastropoda > Muricidae > Rapana > Rapana venosa. The sequence continues at coordinate 36,436,181 of CM054142.1, read as the reverse complement.
CGGACATAAGCTCCAGGTTTCACACCTTTTCACCATAAGAATCGAGCAGAGGGAGACAAGCTTAAGGTTTTCACACTTTTCTGAACCCCCCTCCCCCCAAAAACAAAGGGGGGAAAGTGCGCAAGCTCTGGATTTTCGCCAAGAAATGGCACAGGGACATATTATGCAGGCTAGGTTTTTCCACATGTTTTCACTCCCCCCAAAAAAGATATTGCAGGGACACAAGATCTGAGATTTTATACGTTTTCACAAAGAATTGGTCAGGGGCAGAAGGTCAGGGTTTTCACATGTTTTCACCTCCCAAAAATGGTAAGGGACACTAGGTCAATTTTTTGTGTGCATGTTTTCACTTTTCCACTAAGAAATCGCAAGGGACACAAGGTCAGTGTTTTCACTAGGAAATGGCAAGGGACACAAGGTCAAGATTTTCTCTAAGAAATGGCAATGGACACAAGATCAGTGTTTTCACTAGGAAATGGTTAGGGACACAAGGTCATGATTTTCTCTTTTAAAAAAATGGCAAGGGACACAAGGTCACAATTTCTACTAGCAAGGAATACAAGGTCATTGTTTTCACTAGGAAACGGCAAGGGACACAAGGTCATTGTTTTGTCTAAGAAATGGCAAGAGACACAAGGTCATTGTTTTCACTAGGAAATGGCGAGAGACACAAGGTCAGTGTTTTCACACATTGCCACAAGGAAATGGCACAGGGATACAAATCAGGATTTTGACACGTTTGGACCAAGGAAGGGCAAAGGAATCATTTAATTTTGATATGCAGAGGTGGAAAAAGAGTGAGGAGTGTGGGCCAGGTACAGCATCTTTTAGGCAAAAAAAAAGCAGAAAACAGATTCTTCATCAAGATATCATAAAATGAAGCAGGCAGGAAGATGATTAGTGGATACCTCTCTCTACCTCTATCACAGAAGCTGCCCGTCTTTTGTTATCCAAAACCTTGTATATATCTGATTTGTCTGGTTTTTCTGGTCTGTTCTTCTGTCTCAGAAAAGGTCAAGAAAACAAAATAGATTATATGACAGCAATCAGTGTATCTGTGCTATGAACCACTTCTTCTTCCAGACAGGAAATGCCTTTGGCTTTACGTGAGAGTCAGACAGAGATATGTTCTTGTTTGAGCAAGTACTCGCAGATTTAAAGCCAAAATTCAATCACCTTAGAACTGATCTATCTATCTATCTGTCTGTCTATCTGTCTGTCTGTTTGTCTTTTTGTCTGTTTGATTTTTGTCTGTCTTTCTGTCTGTTTGTCTACCTGCCTCCCCCCCCCCCCTCTCTCTCTCTCTCTCTCTCTCTCTCTCTCTCTCTCTCTCTCTCTCTCTCTCTCTCTCTCTCTGTAGTAGGGTTTTTCGCCTTGTTTTGTTGATAGTCCCTAATCAGGCCAAGGGCCAGATGAACAAAAATATACATATGCTTATTCTGTTACCCTTGAAAATGAAGATTGATTCATTCATTCTCTCTCTCTCTCTCTCTCTCTCTCTTCACTCTCTCTCTCTTCTCTCTCTCTCTCTCTCTCTCTCTCTCTCTCTCTCTCTCTCTCTCTCTGTCCGTCTCTGTCTCTGTCTGTCTGTCTATCTATCCACCTCATATGCTGACTCATTACCAAGTGGCAGTGTATGTTCCTGGTTTTCCCTATTTATCTGTCTGTCTTTCTTGCTGTCTTTCTCTATATCTATTTGCATATGTCTTTCATTCTGTCTGTCTGTCTGTCTGTCTGTCACTCTCTCTGTCTGTCTTTCTGTGTCTGTTTGTCTTCTGTCTGTCCATCTCTCTCTCTCTCTCTCTCTCTCTCTCTCTCTCTCTCTCTCTCTTCTCTCTCTCTCTCTCTCTCTTTCACACATTGGCGCACACATATCATCCACACTGATGTTAATTTGCTGATCGGATTGGTTCTCTTTGTTTCTCCCCGTCTCTCGTCCACGTGATCTATATGCGAGATCAATATGTCTGCCGCCTCAGGGTCTGAAAATCTAGATGTCAACGTCAAAGAATCTGACATCAAGGATTATTGGGAGAGCCTGGTCTGTACTGACTGAAGTGAAGGGCTTTGATGGATGTCAGAGTATGTGAACTCATCACTGATTTTTTTAAAAGTCAGAAAAAGTAAAAAGAAAAACATATCACCTGTCATCTGTCATATTTCTGTAACTTTTCCAAATTTAGAAAATTGCGTAATGGAATCTGTAACGTAGTTTTGATATTCTTTATATGTTACATGTAAAGCTTAAAGAAAACCTCTAAACTTGTTGTTGCTCAAGGAGGTTCTTTTATTGTACAGTTTGTACTGTTCCTTTGAAATAAACATGCTTACACAAAAGTTCAATAAATGGCATTTCTCTTATCTGTCCAACTTAAAGGGGTAAAAAGAAATTGTAATTGAATCAGCAGCGTACAGTTAACACTTCTAATGTCAAAATGACTTCCTTCATAATTGATGAGAGAGAGGGAGAGGGAGATTGAATAGAAGATAAGTATAGGGATAAGGAGAGAGAAAGAGAGAGGAGGGAGGGAGGGAAAGAAAGAGAGAGAGGGAAAAGGAGAAGAGAAAGAGAGAATAAATTGACATATTGTTTGACAATAGCTGCAACTGGTCTGACCCAATCTTTTATTCTGACAAGAGGGAAGAAATTAAGATTAAAAAAGCAATGTAATCAAAGTAGGAACTGCAATATTACTACATTCACTCAAATAGTAACAGTTATCAGGAAATTATCATACAAGATGCAAGAAAAGAAAGAAAGAAGGAAGGAAGGAAGGAAGGAAGAAGACAGAAAGAAGGAAGGAAGGAAGACAGAAAGAAAGAAAGAAAAAAAAGAAAGAAAGAAAGAAAGAAAGAAAGAAAGAAAGAAAGAAAGAAAGAAGAAAGAAAGAAAGAAAGAAGGAAGGAAGGAAGGAAGAAGCAAAAAAAAGAATATGAAAAAGGCATCAAACATACTAAAATAAAACCCTGATGAAAAAAATCGAGGCACAAATATGTTAAACACGTCAACAGATGATTAATTACCACGTCTTTCCTAATAATAGACCTGGGAAGTTGTCAGCTGCTTTTGTGTGCCCCAAAATTTGCAGGGTCAAAGCAGCTCACACGTGCACACAACACACACACACACACAATGTACACACACATTTACACACACATACACACACACATATCTACACACACCCTCTCTCTCAGAGACACTCTCTCACTCACACACACACACACACACACAATCCCAAACACATACACACACACACACACACACACACACACACTACCCCCCAACCAAATCCTCTCTGATATTGATCGAAGGCAGGCAGAGAGAAAGGAGCATGCAGTGATGAAACAAAAACAGCCTGTCAGGCGGAGTCCTCTGACAGGCCTGCCAACAGGCTGCACGCAACTGCTCAGGGACATCTTCTTTCCCATGGCCTGACACACAGCCCATAGCAGCATGCCTGACAAATCTGGTGCTGATGAAAGACTGCAGCAGGAAGGATTGGGACAAGCTTGAGCAGTTAGAACTTCCACCTTGTGATCTAATAGGGACTGAGGTTCAAATTCCTGCTGAGGGTTCACAGCTTTTGAGATTTTCCTTTTGGGGTTGAGTTTGGTAGTGATGATATTCCCCTGAAAGTCCTTGAAAAGAGACTAAGAACTGATATCGCATGTGGAACACCAAGAAAAGCATTTTTTGCATGCATTAAAACCCCTTTGGTGTTTTTTAAGACTAGATAATGTCTTTTTAAAATATTTACATTCTTTTATTTTGAGGGCAATGACTAAATATTCATGTCCTTTTTTTTACAATCACACTCTGTGTGCATGCAGCTTTGTAAATGTTGTCATATATTCCAGCCAGAACACTATGCCTTACTCTTCCTAAGTTAAAAAACAAGGCTTATCATACATGCAAGATGTTGTACAAGTGTTTGCATGTGGAAAATTGGTTTATAGTCTCATCCAAAGGACTTTCAGGATAGTGGAGTCGAACTAATGTTAACTCGAGGTGACCAATTCTCTTGAAAGGGCATTTTGGTGGAGGCATATCACCACCCACCCTACTTCTTGGTGAGAGAAGGGTTGTCCATAATAAACCACTTAAGAATTTCAGTGAGTGTCCCAGTGACCCCATGAGAAATTAAGGTAGAATTTAAGCCAAGCATAGGAATTACAAGATGACAAGAATGCAAACAACACACTGTTATACCTTATTCTTTGCTTTCTTTTACTTTCCTCCTTTTTCCTCTTTAGCTATACAGCTGCACAATGATATTAGCATGGTAAGAATGTACAATCTGAAACATACACACACATATATAGGTAGGTAGGTAGATAGGTAGGTAGATAGATAGATAGATAGATAGATAGATAGATAGATAGATGGATAGATAGATAGATAGATAGATAGAGAGATAGAGAGATAGAGAGATAGATAGATAGATAGATAGATAGATAGATAGATAGATAGATAGATAGATAGATAAGATACTCTCACACTCTCTCTCACTCTTTCACACACACACACACACACACCACACACACACACACGCACACTCAACACACAAGCAACACAACACACAACACACACACACACACACACACACACACACACCATGAAGAAGATTGTAGTTTTGTTATTGTATTGAAAACGCTTGATAGCTAAGATGTCTTTGGAAAAAAAAAAAAATTGATAATCTGAAATACATGAACATGTAGACAGGAATGAAAGGTAGAGGCAAAGACGATAGTTGGAAACAGACAGGAGAGAGAAGGAATACTGTGAGGCAATTTGTTTTCAATCCCATAGATTTCTCATTAATTTAGTCACATCGCTACAAAGCCCAGGTAGCTTAACCCACCCTTTATCACTTCTTGTCCCGCATGTGAATGTGATCACAGAAAGTGGCAGTACATCCCATGGCAGTCTGCCTCACACCAGTCTGTCCCACTAATCCCACCAGAGTCCTGCAGTGCTTTCTTGGCAATCCTTAGGATCAGACACTGACAGATGGCGCTGGTCGATACTGTGAGGGATCACTGGTCACAAACAGGACAAGTCTCCACCAGCTTCCGCCTGTCAGAGTGGATGAAGGCTTCATTTGTTTCTGTCCTGCTTGTCACTTTGTCCTCCTACTTCCTGCAGAGGGGTAGAGTGAGGAGGGGCACTGCTCGGTTCCATTTGCCTACTACCTAACTTTTGAAGAAAATTGCTGCAGTGCCACAACAAGTCAGTGATTTAAGGGAAAAGTTTAGACAAGTCAAGTTGAATTGACTTCTGGATATGGCCTGATTTGGACTTTTTTTTGACAGAGAGCTTGTATAAAAAGAGAGAACAGTGTTATCACAAAAACAGTTGATTAAGAGAGAAAAGCTTTTTCAGAGGAAATGTATTTTTAGCAAAACAAAGATTATTAGAAGAAATCATCATGAGGAGAAGAGCTTTATCTAGGGAAATGGTTTTAGGTGATAAAGATTTTATCAGAAGAAAGGTTGTGGAAAGAGGTAGGCTTTATTAGAGAATGAGCTGTGGGGATACTTTTTCAGGGAAAAGGTTTGTGAAAGAAACAGACTTAAGTAGAGAAAAGGCTGTGGATAAAGGAAAGCTCCAAAATAGAAAAGGCTGTGGAGCAAGGCAGGCTTTATAAGAAAAAATGCTGTAAAGAGAATACAACACATCAGTGCCAACTCTACTATCCTAAAGTCTTTTGGATGAGACTATAAACTAAACCAAAGAAAAAAGACTACTTAGACATGAAAGCCCTTTATAGGGAAAAAGCATTATGAAAAAGGCTTTATGTAAAGAAAAGCTTAATTTGAAAGAAAGATTCATCTAAAAAGAGAAAAAAGGTTTCATCAGAGGAATGGTTGCACAAGAAAGATGAATCACTAAAAGGAAGTCTGTTGTAAGAAGGGAGGGGGCAGGCAAAGGTTTCATTGGTGAGGAAACAGTTTTCTTCATGAAATGCTCAGACAGCAAGTACTGCTATCTGTCATATATTTAGAGCAAAAATACATCACACTGCCATTAAGCACCTGACAAGTCAAGCCCAGCACATCAGACCTCAGTGTGGGGAAAAAGGTGGTATAGCTTAAGTCTTCCTGGAAGAAAAGGAGCAGGATGAACCAAGAAAGCAAAAAATTGACATAAAGGAGGTGACAGGAAGAAAAGGACTAAGGAAGAAACAAAGAGAGTGATAGACAAGATGGAATTACTTGCTCAGAATTTCCATTAAGTGGGGATGCTATGATACTGACAGGCCTCCAGCATCCCACCGGGGAAAGCAAACAATTTAATAAAATAAAAAATAAAAAAGCAGAGAAAGACAGAGACAGTATTAAGTTTTTGAGGGAAAGGTTAGAGAACAAGCAGCCGAGACAGATATGGAAGTGACATTTACTTTAACCTTTGATATAATATAAGCACAATGTATGTGTGTGTGTACGTATGTATGTATGTGTGTATGTTCCTGTTCACAGTTTTACTTAGAAAACATCTGCAGGAATGGAAATACTACTTTTTTTTTAGAGTTTTCTTCTTATTAATTTTCTTTGTGTGTTTCCTCACTTCCTTTTTTTTTGTCTTGATTTTTGTTTATCTATCTGTCTTTATATGCCTCTCTTTCTTTCTTTTCTATTCTTTCTTTCTTTTTTCTTTCTTCCTTCATTCCTTTCTTTCTTTTCTGTCTTTCTTTCTTTTCTGATTCCACACATGTTCTTTATTTCTTTCTGTATATATTTATGCATCTATCTGTTTAGTTATTTCTGTGTATCTGTCTTATCTATGCCTGTCTTTAATTCTTGATCTCTTTCATTTCTCCATTCATTTTCTTTCTTTCTTTCTTTCTATGTATTTCTATCTCTCTTTTTTTATTTCATGCTAGTTTTCACTTGTTCTTTGGGTGTCCCAACAAGAAATCTGTCCATATATTACACTACTTCTATCAAGAACTCTACCTGACAAAATACCTCACTGTAGAATCTAAAATGTTGGCAAACACACTGGACAATTTTATCATCACTACCACCAGCCATATAATAATAATAATAATAATAATAATAATAATAATAATAATACATGGAATTTATATAACACTATATCTTGCCAGAAAAACAAATCAAAGCGCTTTCATTCATGTATGTAGCCTATGTTTTCATTTTTAAAAAGTAGCTTTTCACATGTGGCTACACCGTCTGCATATATTTGCATGCACTTTAAAATCATATTCAAAAGCATTGAAGGCAAATTTTGTCAAAAGCATTATTAACTCTAGGGGGAAAAAACCTTAAATTGGATGGCTCAGTGTTTTCTTGAACCCAGAAACTTCTTGGGTCAAGTGCTCTGGCCACTGTGTTATTCTGCTTTCAGTCTGTCATTTTTGTTAGTTTTGTTTGTTTGTTTCTTTATTTGCTTGTTAGTTCTTTCTCTCTACATCTCTCCCTCCCTCTCTCGCTCTCTTTCCCTCTCTCTCCCTCCCTCCCTCTCTCCCCCTCTCTCTCTCTCTTCTCTCTCTCTCTCTCTTTCTCTTCTCTCCCTCATGCTCTTTCTTTCTCTCTCATTCTTTTTTCTTTTTTTCTCTCTCTCTTTCTTCTTGTCTGTCTGTTTGATTTCTATTTGTTTTTTCTCTTCATTTCTTTCATTCTCTTTTTACTTCTATCCTTTTCATTCTTGTTTTCTTCTGTGTCTTTTCTTTTTTCTTTTTCTGTTCCTCCTTTGTGTTGCTTTTACTGTCTTTCTTTCTCTTTTTTCTGTTGTCTTCCTTCCTTCTATCCTTTCCTTCTTGTTTTTCTTTATTCTGCCTTTCCTTTCGTTTTTCTTCTTTCTTTATTTCTTTCTATCTTCTCCTTCATTTTCTTCTTTCTTTTGTACTTTCTTTCTTCATATTCTGTTTTTTCTTTCTTTTCTTTCTGTATGTTTCTTTCTCATTATTTCTTTCATTTCTTTTTCTTTGTCTTTCTTCCGTCTTCCTTTCCTTTGTTCTTTCTTTCTTTCCTTCCTCCTTTCTTGTGTCAATTCATTTAGTTTACTTCCTATTCATCTACACTTTGGTCTCTTTAACATTATTACCATTTCTATACCTGGTGCGGACGATGCAATATTGCCAACTCTATTTTTCTGTTTTGTTTGTTTGTCTGTCTGTCTCTCTGTTTGTTTGTTTGTTTGTTTGTTCATGTGTCAACATTCATCGCACAAAGAACAAGGTCTTGACAGTTGAATGGCCATCTTAGCTGCTGCGAGAGTTGGCTTTATGTCGGCCGTTTCCTTAGGCTTTTCTCCAGCTTGTTTTAAAGAATGGAGTTTGATGAGAACACTTGACTAGTTTATGAATTCATCTAGAAAATGGAGCCGGTCCTCTGTTGGCAGATAAATCAGCTGCCGCAAACAGCTTTATTGTGGGCAGAAGCTGTTTTTGTTGGCTGTTTCTTGCCCTCGGGCATGGAGTAATCAGCACAGGTTAAAAAGAAACCAGCAATGAATAATTGTGATTCATTACCTCAGAGAGAAACAAATAGAAATAAAGCAGCTCACCCACAGCTGTGGTGCAGTGGTTAGTGCATCACGTTCTGAGGGTCTGCAGGTTCAGATCCCATAGATGCCTGAAGTCAGAATGTGGCTACCTTGATGGTGGGCAAAAACGTTTGCATACACAAAAATCTCACCATTGGTGAACCTTAAAGCTCTAGCCAAGGAACCATAAAGAGAATCTCATAGAATTTCAGCTGGTTAACTTCTACACAGAGTGACTTTGCTCTGGGCTCAGTTTGGAAGGCTAGTGCTCTTATTACTCTAGTCTCACAATGATTCCAGTTTCCGTTTCTCCTGTACAACTGTACCCATGATGAGTTTGCATCAAAAGCTTTCAGGATGTTGGTATCTCTTGGGATGCAGTCGTTTGATGAATGTTCTGATGCTATCAAAAATTGTTTTTCTCTGACTGCTACTGTGAAAAAAAAGCAAATTTTTCCTCCTCTTTCTTTGTAAGCAGGAACATTTCCCTCTCCTTGTTTTCATGTGGCCAAGGATTTTTCTCTTTACTTCATCTGTAAACATGAACAGTTGTTTTCTTTGATTGAGTAAAAAAGAAGGCCATTTTTTCATTTTACTTCTGCTGTAAACAAGGCCATTTTTTCATTTTACTTTTGCAGTAAAAAAGGCCATTCATCTTCTTGCTTTAAATGTAAGCAAAGATATTCTTCTTCTTCTGCTTTAAACAAGAACATTCCTCTTCTTGCTTTAGATGTAAACAAGGACATTCTTTCTCTTACTTCTACTGTAAACAAGGACATTCTTCCTCTTACTTCCACTGTAAACAAGGACATTCTTCCTCTTACTTACACTGTAAACAAGGACATTCTTCCTCTTACTTACACTGTAAACAAGGACATTCTTCCTCTTACTTACACTGTAAACAAGGTTATTCCTCCTCTTCTGCTGTCAACCAAGGATATCCCTCCTCTTTTACTACTACTACTACTACTACTACTACTACTACTACTACTACTACTACTACTACCACCACCACCACCACAACCAGTTCTACCATTATTGTGGCTACTATGTACTTCTGCTGCTGCTGCTGCTGCTACTACTACTACTACTACTACTACTACTACTACTACTACTACTACTACTACCATAACCACTACCACCACCACCACCACCACCACTACTACTACTACATCAAGGACTCCCACCACTACTACTACTACTACTACTACCATTATTACAACCTTACTACTACTGCTATTAATACTACTCCTACTCCTACTACTACTACTACTACTACTATTACTATTACTACTACCACTACACCACTACTACTATTAGTATTATTCCGACCTTACTACTTCTTCTACTGCTACTTCTGCAGCTACAGTGACCAGTGAGCAAAACAAAATCATCTCAAACAAATTACCAATCATCGCACCAATCAGTAAACTAGCCAACCAGCCCAGGCCAGCATTTTATTTGAAAGGCCGGCTGGAAACTGCTACAGGAGGATGCACAAAATGAGGAAAGGGGAGGGGGAGGGAAGCTGTAGATGAGAGGGAGGTGGTAGTCAAGAGAAGAGGGGGATAAATGGAGAAAAAATACTAAGGGGAGACTAGTCTGTGGTTTATGGAAGACATTCAGCTATCAGTGTGTGAAGTGGGTCTATGAGAGTTGTTAAGAAGAGGACTAGGGATATTCCGTTTTTCCATCATGCCGTGTAACTAACTTTATTCTCAACTTTTTCCCGGGAGGGGGGGGGGGGGGGAGGGGTAGTAGGAGAGGGAGGAGAGATGGGGTTGTGAGGCCTCTGAATTGTTATCTGTTTGGGGAAGTGGGGGGGGAGCTGTCTAGAAAAAGAGAGAGAAAAACATATGAACAGACAGAGAAAGAGAGACAGACACAGAGATAGAAATAACTAGAACAGAGAGATGAATATAGAAACAGATACAAACGCTGGGACACAGAAACAAAAAGACACATGCTTGCATTCTCTCTCTCTCTCTCTCTCTCTCTCTCTCTCTCTCTCTCTCCTCTCTCTCTCTCTCTCTCTCTCGTCTTCTCTCTCTCCTCTCTCTCTCTCTCCTCCTCCTCTCTCTCCCTCCTCTCCTCTCCTCCTCTCCTCCTCTCATTCCCTTTGCCCAGTTTGCTTTTGTATTGTGGCCTAGGGCCAATAAACAGTAAAAGTCTTAAGTCTCTCTCCTCTCTCCTCACTCCTCTCTACTCCTCTCTCTCCCACACACACACACACACACACACACACACACACACACAATCCCTTTACTATATAACAAAAGGGATGTAGAAGGGGCTGTGTTCTAGTACAAAGCCATAAGCAAAACACATCCATTGCATCTTGCAGTCACCTAATGCTCACACCCACATTTCACACCCCTTTGACGTCATAGGGGTATTTTAGAAGAAGGGAAAAAAGCCATCTTGTGCAATCAGATTTCAAACTGGTGCGTAATCTTGCTTTTCTTTTCTTATATTTCAATCCCTGTGTGGGTGCGAAAGCCTAGTGGTTAGAGACTGAAATTCGTGATTGAATGGTAAGTGAGAGTGCTAGTTCAAGTCTCAGTAGGTTTTCATTCAAGGGGATTTTTTTCTCTGCACTTAACAGTGTTATTTACTCTACTTCCCTGAGTCTCTTGGTTAAGACTTTTATTCAGTGTCTCAGCTTTGAACGCATGAAGGACAGACACTAAAACTGAGAGGTTAGAATGATTTGACTTTAATCCTGTGGGTCAATGAAGTCATTGGTTCGAATCTAGGCATTGGCACTTGACGAATTAAGGGTAGGGATTTTTAAGACTTTCCATGTCGACTTAAATAAGTGTAGACATGCCATTACCTTAATTCCGTTCATGTAGAAGATCAAATATGCATGTCAATAATAATAATAATAATAATAATAATAATAATAATAATAATAATAATAATGTATGGAATTTATATAGCGCTGAATCTTGTAAAGCAACAAATCAAAGCGCTCAGATTATTTTTTTTTTCGAGGATAATGGAATAAGCACTCATGTGCTTTTTTACATCCAGTCCCCATGTGTATGCGGTTTTGTAAATTTTGTCATCTGTTCCCACCGGCACACAATGGCCTACTCTTTCGATTAGCGGAACAGGATTTAACGTGTGCGCAAGATGTTCTGCATGCGTTCGCACACGGGGCCTCGGTTTATAGTCTCATCCGAAGGACTTTGACATTCAGTTCGATCTTTTTGTCAAACTGGGAAGAAAGGGCGAGGCTGGGAATCGAACCCAGAACCTCACGGTTTACTTGTTGGCAGGCAAACGTCGTAACCATCCTGCCACCTTCCATTAAAGATATGCATGTTAGATATGCATGTTAAAGATCCTGCGAACCGGAAAACACAAACATACCCAGCGTACAACCTGTACAATGAAATAAGGTACTCTGCAGTCGGAATGTCTTGGCTGATGCTAGCAGGCAGACCTCCTGCAGAGTTACAAGCACGGAAGAAGACCTGGCACTGCGCACTCCATCCACCAAAGGAGCGCAGAGAAGAGAGAAAGTGTGCATCATGGACACTTTGTTCACATGTTCAACCCCATCCAACTTTCATGTAAGAGTAGGCCAGCTATGGCTGGTGGAATGGATGACACAAACATACCCAGCATGCACACTGCCACCTGGGGAGGGATGGGCTCTTCCAGGTTCAACTTGTCTATGACACACTACCTCAGAAACTTGGTGCAGTGTCCCAGTGACTTTTGAAGAAGTTTAAAAGGAGAAGTCAAGTCAGGTTACTAGGTTCATGTGAGTAGGTAAAGGATACACATACATACAAACACACATAGATACATACAAGCAGCCCCCCTCCCTTTATCCAACATCCACACACACAGAGACACACAAACAGCTCTCTC
>CM054142.1:36416287-36418787 GCA_028751875.1 Rapana venosa | reverse complement strand
ATATATGTATGTATGTATGTATGTATGTATGTAGTTATATGTAGTTATGTCATTTCTAGTCAACTACATTATATACCTACACGTGTGTGTGTGTGTGTGTGTGTGTGTGTGTGTGTTGTGTGTGTGTGTGTGTGTGTGTGTGTGTGTGTGTGTGTGTGTGCTCACTTGCTGAATCATTCACAAACTGGCTGGATAGCTGGCTGACTGATTGACTGAGTACAGAAACTAAGGAATTGACTAATTTACCAACTACCCAACAATGAACAAGCAAACCAGTTGACTAACTGACGAACAGACTGACAGACTGAATGACTTACTAGCTAGCTAACCATCCAACCAACCAACCAATCAACTCACTTACTTCCTAAAGTACCTACCGACAAACTGACTTATTTCCTGAAATAGCGAAAATGAAATCAACCAGAAAAAAACAACAACAACATAAAAACTTAAGGTATAGTGCACCCACGGAAAAAGACCAACTTTATCCAAAGAGTACTTTTAATGGTTTCCCTTAGACGTGATACTGAAGAAATGTACACACACGCACGCACGCACGCACGCACACACACACACACACACACACACACACACACACACACACACACACACACACACACACACACACACACACACAGTGAACCGGAGACAGAAGAAATAGGAAGGAGGAGGGGGGGCGCTGGACAGGGGGTGGGGTGGGGGGATGGAAGAGTGAGGTGGAGGGAAGGTGATTGATCGTTGGTCTTCACGATTCAGGTATAAGATAAACAGAAAAGTGATGCTCTCAGTTCAATCTTCCCAATCATTTTCATGAATTGCAGAGTTTCAAAATAACTCCCACAGCATTCAAACGACTCGTTCACCGAGATCCCCGCCCCCCCCCCCTCCCCCCTCCCCCCCCCCCCACCCCATCCTGTCAGTATAAACAGCATCCCCATCTCCTGGAATTTCTGTGCTAGGACTTCCCTCTTTTCTATCTATCTCTTTGTTTCTCCCTTCTTGTTCCTTTTCTTCCTGTCAAATCTCCTTGTCTTTTTTCTTCCTTCTTGGTCCTTTCTCCTGATTTTTTTTTATACCCTATATATAACAATTCTCCCTCATGCGAAATCGAACGCGCTGGGCCTGACTAGTCGGGCGCTTAACCTTCAGAGCGATGCATTTTCGCTCATATGACAGCCAACAACGAGTTACTGTGTGTGCGCTTGAGGAAGAGGAAGAAAAAGAAGAAGTTCATCAAGACAAATACCAGAAGAAACAAAATCGATTTTGGGTCTTATACTTTAGGAACTGCAAAACAAATATCCTTTTACTCACTCCCACCTCACAAAAGTTTAGCTTTCGAGGGAGGAGGAGGGGGCATGGAGGGTGAAATCGATAGGGCCTCATATTTTAAGACACCCCTCCCCCTCCCCCCCTTCCCATCCTAAAAATGTCCTCTTCTCAATGGAACTTCAAGAAAGTTTAGTCATCTTTGCCATTGAGAGTGAAATCGAGAGGGTCTCATATTTTAGGACCAGAATGTACTGTCTTTTCCCCCAGTGGAACCACAAGGAGCTCTGCATCTTTGACATTAAGGCTGATAAGTGCCAGAGCTCAGTAGTCACTGAAGGGAGGAGAAGAGGAGAGAAGAGACATGGGGGGAGGGGGGTGGTGGTGCGGGGTAGGTGGGGGAGGAGAGGGAGGAGGGAAGGCAGAGAAGATGGAAAGTGGGCGTGGTGGGTTAAAAAGAAAAGAAAAAACATGTACGCACACACACGCACGCATGCGTACACGTATACACACACACGCACGCACACGCACGCATGCACGCTCGCACATACGCACGCACACACACATAAACATGCACGCATGCACGCAAACACACACACACACACACACACACACACACACACAACACACACACACACTCACTGATTTGTACGGGAAAACAAGGAGGAGGAGGAGTGACATAATATCAGACTTCCTCGTCTTTGTCTGGGACTGGCAAAAAAAAGCAGACGACAGATTAGTTATGACAGCTATATCCCCATCCCCCGCGCTCCTTTCCACCCCCTCCCCCTTCGGGTCCTGAGCTATTGAAGTGTGTCAAGGCTACGCTAGCGTCTTCACTGGTCAGTACTGGGTCAGTTTGACATTGCTCGAACTAGGTAGTTAATATACTAACTTTTTTTTCTGTTTCTATTTTTCTAATGGAGTTAGTCTTATTATTATTGGTTATGGTAATAATGTAGTTAGATAATATTGATCAAGTTTTTTGTTCCTAGACATGAAAAAAAGCAAATGTATTGCTTATTCAATGTACCATCTGGAAAAAAAAATTTGACTTGGCTTACTAACTGGCAGACTGACTAGCTACTAGCTGATTTACTTATTTACTTACTGTGCTGGATAAACAACTGGCTGGCTGGCTGACTGGCAGGCTGGCTAACTGACTAGCTAATTGATTGACTGACTAATTGACTAAGCAGTTAACTATGTAAATAACCAACCAGCTAACTAG
>CM054142.1:36403787-36411287 GCA_028751875.1 Rapana venosa | reverse complement strand
GTATAGTTTTGAACATCGAGTATGACAAAGGAAAGGACTTTCGTAAATTATGACAGCTGTAAACATCTTGTAAATCAGAGTCAATAGCAATCAATAGCAGACACTGAACCATTGACTCAACGGCCTCAGGGGCACCTCGATGTCTTTAGTGGCCCTCAATGGCTTCAGTGGCCCCTCAATGGCTTCAGTGGCCCCTCGATGGCTTTAGTGGCCCCTCAACGGCCTTAGTGGCCCCTCATTGGCTTCAATTGCTATTCAATTGCCTCATTTCCCCCTCAATGGCTTCAGTGGCCCCTCACTGGCTTCAGTGGCTCCTCAACTGCCTCAGTGCTCCTCAACTGCCTCAACTTGCCCCCTTGGCGGCCATGACGAAAGAGGCGGAACAGGGCGTGTTCCTTTTTCTGGCACAGCAGTCAAAGAGACAGCCAAGCTTGAAATGAACCCTCCACCTACCCCTACCCCCTCCCCTCTTCCTCCTGTTGTCCACAACCACTTTCCTGATGGAGTCTGATCATTCCACCTGACTGCTTTACAGCTCAGAGCTGTCTCTTCTGGGGCAGATAGTTTACAGCCTGGAGCTGTCAAATTTTATGAGCGGTAGGATCGTGTCCAAAACAATTACGTGTAACATCCTGAGTGTACTGCGGGGACGACCAGAATCTGCTTTTCATGGTGAACAAAGCACTAGTAAACCGACCTTTACACTACTAATGACTTCCTCACAGCAGGACTTTTGTTTCATATCCTCAATCGTTGCCAAAATAGATGGACAAAATTGGATGAACTTTTACACATGACGTTAAAAGGGGGGAGGTGAGAATGGACGGGAGCACTCCTTTTCCCCAAGCTAAGGTTAAGCAGCTTTGAGAGCGGTTACCCTGTGGCTGTGTGATTGTTTGTGCGCCTTGGCTTGAGTAGAGTCTCCCAGTTCATCCAGCTGTAAATGTGCCCTGAGCAGAATACCATCAACAAAGAATCAAACTGAAGGAAAACAAGCTAAAGTTTCTGTCTGATGTATCCTTTCCCCATGTACGAAAGGTAAAGGTGTTCCTATAACTTATACAGTCTTCTGGAGAGCGAGGTGTCAGAGACCTCAGTTTCTCCAGGGGCCAGCATGTTGATGGCAGCACCCATCTCCTCTTCCTCTCGCTGCTTTACCTTTCCTGCCCCTAAAGAGGGCAGGTACCCATTTACAGCAGGGTGAACTGGGAGAACTGTACTGAAGCCAAGGGTGGCAAACGGTCACCCATGTGCCAGGTAACCACGCTAAATGCTGCTTAACCTTAGAATGCTTTCACACATGTTTTGGTTTATTGTCTCACCTCACGACAGTGAAATCAGTAAAGTGTTAACTCAAAGGGGGCGGGGGGTGGGGGGGGGGGGGTTTCCAGAGATCCTCTTACCTTCAAGGTGTGGGCAGAAGTGCTTTATGTTCCTCACAAAAAAGAGGAGGTGTGATGCTTGAAGTTTCTGCCCTTTTTGAATGTTGCCCTCCCCCCCCCCCCTCTCTGTCTCTCTGTCTTTCTCTGTTTCTCTCTGTCTATCTGTCTTCCAGTGTGTCTGCTTATCTGTCTGTCTGTCTGCTCTCTGTCTCTCTGTCTCTCTGTCTGTCTGTCTGCTCTGTCTGTCTCTCTCTCTCTCTCTCTCTCTCTCTCTCTTCTCTCTCTCCTACGCACACACACACACATAAACACACGCACACACAAATACACACACAAATAGACACCTTCCCTTCCTCCTCCCAGTTTCCCCCACGCACACACACACACACAGATGGGTAAGGGCAAAGAGTTAAAAAGTAACCAAAGCCACAGAAATAGACAGAGACAGACACAGACAGAGATATAAGACAGAAAGAAAGAAGAAAAAGGGGGAGAGGGGGTGATTGATGCTGAGGGGGGAGACAGACCTGACGATTATCATGAATAAGGAATGAGGCCTTGCCTGCATGAACGGAAGAAAAAGAGGCTGGGAGGAGGGAGAGGGGGGAAGGGGGAGGGGAGAGAAGGAGAGGAAGAGGGAGATGAATGAGGGATGACTGTTGACAGAGGCACTGTGCTCTTGTTAGCCAGCATCAGCTTCTGCTTCCTAACAGTGGACACACACACACACACACACAGAGCTCCTGATGAGTAATCAGTGTACAGTGACGGTTGTTCTATGTGGTGTGTGTGTGTTGATGGGGGGAGGGGTCTGTGTGTGTAAGTGTGTGTGTGTGTGTGAGTGTGTGATCTTCAGTTTAACGTCTATTCACATTAAGTGATTTTAGACGGGGAAAAGTAATATAAACAAAAGAATGCAAACAATAACAAAAAAGTGTCAAATAACAGTACTTAAAAACTAACTTTAACATACTACAAAAACTGAATTATGGGACTTCTTATCAATCCTAACACAATGTCCAACAGTAACGATGGTTCAGACAAAATCTGATCCAGTGACAAACTTGGTACAGCGGGTAAAAATGCTTTTAAATGTCCACAATCAAAAATAACATGACTATTGGTAATCTTCTCCCCACAAATACAGTTTACATCTTTCACGTATTTTGTCCTGAAAGCATTTAGTTTAACTCTGTACATAAGGGATAACATATTTCTACGATTATACCAACCACAAACTTTGTTAGAAATGAAAGCATTCAAAAAATCTACAATATTGCTTGTACAGCCATTATAAAGACAATAGCCAGAATCATATATTTTCTTTTTGAAGTGCTTCCAGCAAGCGTTTTGTAGCAAGCTGTATCCCTCATGCAGAGATAAGGCAACGTTTATTTCACAAGAACTATTTTTATTTCTCGCTCCATATTTTGCAAGACTGTCAACTTTTTCATTTAAAAAGATACCAGTGTGTGAGGGAACCCAACAGAAAGTAATAGTACTACCTCTTAAAATTAAAAAGTGTACCAGATGCCTGATTTCAAAGATTAGGTCTTTTCTTACTTTAAAAGTAGAACTTTTTAAAGCATGTAAAACAGATTTAGAATCAACACACAAAAGTATGTTGAATATGTCTTTAGGGAAGTCAAGTACATAGTTAAGTGTCAACACTATAGCAGTTAGCTCAGCTGTAAATATAGATTTATTTTTTCCCAGGTTGACAGCTCGTTCTACTTTTAATGATGGAATAACGAAAGCCGCACCAGCCTCATTAGAATTTAGAGCGGACCCATCAGTATAGATTTTGAGATGATCAGGATAAGTAGTTTGAATATGTTCTTTTACTAGCGATGTAAGAATGTTAACATTTTCAGCTTTTCTTACAGAAGAATGATTAATGTCAAAATGAGCTTTAAAAAGTTCCCAAGGTGGGTAGGGAGCTGACTGTACTGATTTTGCTAATTCATTTGGATTAAGTTCTGAATGTTTAAAAAGGGGAGAAGTGTAAGTATTAATTGTAGTAAGCGAGCTTTTCGGAAAGTGAACGTCAGACTTAATCTGGACTTCATTTTCAACATTGCTGTCATTTGTAGTACTTCTTAGAACATATTTTGCCACAGCAAGTTGTCGATATTCATTTAAAGGTAGAACTCCTACTTCCTTATATGTGCCTAGAGTTGAGGCGTGAGCTGGTACACCTAAAGCAAGTCGAAATGCTTTACAATCAAGACTCTGGATTTTATTAAGCAAATAATTTGGAGCACTGAAAAATACTTCTTGTCCATAAGACAGTCTTGATCGCACAAGGGACAAGGACAGATGCTTTAATACAGTAATATCTTGTCCCCATGGCTGTTTACTGGTAACTTTTAAGAAGTTAAGAACTTTCCTAGCTTTAGTTGCCATATATTCAATATGTTGATTCCACGTTAACTTAGAAGTGAGGAATACTCCTAAGAATTTCACTGCTTGTTTGTATTCTAGAGCTTCTCCATCTATTCGAAAATTAGGTAGAATTTGTGGGTCAACACCATTATTAAAGAGGACAAGGTTGTTTTTTTCAGGGGAAAGTGAAAAACCATTCTCAAAAAGATAACCACTAAGTTTGTCAATTTCTTTTTGATATACTCTTTGATAAAATTTAACTGCCTTTTAGGTGTTTTCTTTTTCATCGTAACATTCATCCACATACATATATCGTCAGCATATTGTACAATAACAACATTACTTGATAAAAGTTTAGGAAAATCATACAGTAAAATGTTGAATAGATAAGGTGATATTACTTAACCTTGCGGGATACCCATGTCTGGTGACCTTGAGGTAGAATAACAATTCCCAACTTTAGCTTGAATAATTCTGTCTGACAGAAAGCTTTTAATATAGAAGTAAATACTGCCAGAAAGGCCAATAGATTTCAGTTTGTAAAGCAATCCCTCATGCCACACATGATCATATATATGCCTTATGTACGTCAAAAAATGTGGCAAGTGTGAGTGTGTGTGTGTGTGTGTGGTGTGTGTGTGTGTGTGTGTGTGTGTGTGTGTGTGTGTGTGGGTGTGTGTGTGTGTGTGTGTGTGTGTTGATGTGTTGTTTGAAGTATGTTGTTATGTTAGACTTGTTTGTGGTGGGTGGTCACAAGCATGTAGACTGGTTTCAATACAGGCGCTTTGATTTGTTTGCTTTGCAAGATTCAGCGCTGTAAAAAATATGGGCTGAGGGATTATGGGCTGAGGGGATTATGGGCTGAGGGGACTATGGGCTGACGGATTATGGGCTGAGGGACTATGGGCTGAGGGATTATGGGCTGAGGGACTATGGGATGAGGGATTATGGGCTGAGGGATTATGGGCTGAGGGACTATGGGCTGAGGGATTATGGGCTGAGGGACTATGGGATGAGGGATTATGGGCTGAGGGACTATGGGCTGAGGGATTATGGGCTGAGGGACTATGGGATGAGGGATTATGGGCTGAGGGATTATGGGCTGAGGAACTAGGGGCTGAGGGGCTATGAGCTGAGGGACTATGGGCTGAGGGATTATGGGCTGAGGGGACTATGGGCTGAGGGGACTAGGGGCTGAGGGATTATGGGCTGAGGGGACTAGGGGCTGAGGGGACTAGGGGCTGAGGGGACTAGGGGCTGAAGGGACTAGGGGCTGAGGGGACTAGGGGCTGAGGGGACTAGGGGCTGAGGGGACATGGGGCTGAGGGACTAGGGGCTGAGGGGTCTAGGGGCTAAGGGACTAGGGGCTGAGGGACTAGGGGCTGAGGGGACTAGGGGCTAAGGGGACTAGGGGCTGAGGGACTAGGGGCTGAGGGAACTAGGGGCTGAGGGACTAGGGGCTGAGGGGACTAGGGGCTGAGGGACTATGGGCTGACGGGCAAGAGGTTCTGAGTTGGGGTACATGGGGTTATGGGTTTAAAGAGCGGAGCTTACTTTCCCCAAGACACACTGCATGAAATTAAATTTTAAAAATCAGCAGTGCATGCAGTGCCCCAATGACTATATAGGGAGTCCAAGACAGGTCAAGTTCTAACAACCACTGGATGCTAGTCTTCACAATGAGATGGGAAACTAAGGTTTTGTACGCAATACATAATAGTAGACGTAAAAGAACCCAGCACAACAAGAGATTTGTCACTGGCAAAGTTCTGTAGAGAAAAGAAATCCTGAAAGGGAAACGAAATATAAATTATCCTGGCAGGCAGGAAGCTTTGGAAACAAAAAAAGGATGGTGCTGCTCTTGTGGGTAGCACGCTTTTCCCAGGGAAGGCAGCCTGAATTTCATGCAGAGAAATCTGCCATGGGACTCAAAATGGCAATCACTACAATACAATACATTACAATACAATACACTACAATGTAGTACAATACAATACAGTACAGTACTCGAAAATACAATACAATTTATTAGCTAAAGCTTAAGAAACTAACTGTGCAGTGGGAAAAACCTGTTTGCCTGCTCTTATTTTCTCTTGAGTCCATTTGCCACTGTCAGATTAATTTGAGACAGAAACAGCTATGTCTGCGTGTGTGAACTTTTCACCTTCTCAGTGTGTGTGTTGTGTGTGTGTGTGTGTGTGTGTGTGTGTGTGTGTGTGTGTGTGTGTGTGTGTGTGTGTGTGTGTGTGTGTGTGTGTATGTTTGTTTGTATGTAGTATATATATAATTTTATGGCATTGAAGTAATTTTCAGTGCTTGTCAATTTTTTTTCCCAAGTATGCAAATGAGTGGTTTTTGCGTGACGAAATAGCAAATGGTCAAACTCACACAGGAGATTGTAGTCATGGTCATGTATAGGCTAATGACATTTCTCATGAGGACAAGGTACGTGTCTACATATCCTTTCGATACTTTACAAAAGAAGCAGGAATTTAACATTTATTCGCCATCGAAGTAGGAATGCAGCTACCTTAATCGTGGGCAAAAACGTTCGTATAATCATATGCAAAATTCTCACGTTGAAGAACCTTGCAGCTTTAGCCGTGGAGTTTTAAAAAAAAAGAAGCAAACAAAAATATCACCAACATTCGTTTGTAAATACAGATAGAGACAGACAGAGACAGACAGACAGACAGACAGACAGACAGAGAGCAAAGTTCGTTTATGAAGTCTATGATGCACACATAGAGAGAGTCAGTCAGACAGTCAGACAGAGAGACACAGACAGAGAGAGAAAGAGCATAGTTTTGTTCATGAAGTAGACAACACAAGCTTACAATAATCATTATGAGGTATGCCACGATGAATTAAGACTGAGCCCTGTAACCACCTACAGACAATACAAAAAGATTAACCCCCCCAACCCATCCCACCTACCCACTCTTAATACCCCACCCACCCACGTCACCCACCCCACATCCACCTTACGCGTCCAAATACATTTCCTTGACTCTGTGAATCTCCTCCTCCCCCCCCCCCTTTCCCTCCTCCTCTCCCCCTCCACCTCATCCCCATTCCTCTCTCCTCCCCTCCCAGCCACCAAACCACACACATACATACACACACACACACACACACACACACCACACACACAACACACACACACACACAGCACAATCTTGCTTTTACCTAGGGCAGTGAGTGGTCAACAGCCAGTAGACTCGGGAAGACCTCTAGCCCTTGTCCACACAACTAGCCACCAATGGTCACCAGTCCAGCCACATCCCCCCTCCTCACCCCCCCTCACCTCACCCCCCCCCCCCGTGTCACCACCACCCCCCTCACTTGCTCCCCCCACCCACCCCCCACCCCCCACCCACCCCATACACACTTTCCAGCCTTTCTGACCAGTAGTGAGGAACTGACTGATGCAGGGAAAGAGGACTCGGGGATGGGGTGGGAAGAAAAAGGATGAGCAACAGTCGTGAATGTAGCAACAGGGAAATGAAAGGCCTGTGTGTGCCTTGAGGATCTAGACAGGGTTAGAAAGAATATGTGTGTGTGTGTTGTGGTGTGTGTGTGTGTGTGTGTGTGTGTGTGTGTGTGTGTGTGTGTGTGTGTGTGTGTGTGTGTGTGTGTGTGTGTGTAGTGTGTGTGTGTGTGTGTGTTTGTGTATGTGTTGTGTGTTTGTGTGTGGGTGTTGTTTGTTGTTGTGTGTGTGTGTGTGTGGGTT
>CM054142.1:36396287-36401287 GCA_028751875.1 Rapana venosa | reverse complement strand
TCCTACCGCTCTGCTCAACAGTCCGCATCATGCACTGTCATTTTTCAAAACATCAAGGAAGACCCCCCCCCATCCCCTCCTCCCCTCCATCCTCCCTTCTCTTTTGGCTCTGCTGTACCTACTGACTTGTTGTTTTTCTAACAACATCCATCCTATGTTTTGAGAGTAGGCCTATTTTCTTTTCTGTTCTTTTGTTTGTAATTGAGTATTGGTGGTGGTGGTTTTGTTCCATTTTGAAAGTTTGTCTGCTCTCGACCATTTTGTATTCAGTGGTAAAACGATTGATGAAAATGGTAAGTGGGATTATGATGTTGATGCTGAAAATGAAATATCGACAGCACTAATGGTTTTATTATAATATTGATGACGATAAAGGTACATTAGCAGCACTAATAGTAATTATGATATGGATGGTAATAAATGACACACGAACAACACTTATGGTAATTATAATATAAATGATAATAACGACACATTAACAAACATTACGGGTAACTATGGTATTGTTGATGACACATTTAAAACAACACTCGAGGTAATGATAATATTGATGATAATGATGATATCAGCACATTAACAACAATGATGTTTGAATTTTTGATGATGAAAATTACACGATAACAACACAAGCGGTAACTGTAATATTGAAAATGGTAACGACACCTTTACAACACCACCATATCATCACTTGATATGAACAGCTTCTCATCTGTCGACCAAGATGAAAGCTTTCATGCATTGTGTCGTCTGCACACTGAGGGAAGGAAACCTTACAGCACTCCTGCCCTCAGTGGTGCCAGAATCAACACGACAGACCCAGCCAAACCCCAGTGCCAGAATGTAGCTTTCTTGTGCCTTTCGAGATCGTGATACGTATCAATGTGCCTGTTAGTATTGTAATTGCCTTTCGTGGGGTGATTGAAGCGTTTTTGACTTGACAGTCACTGTCACTGTCACTGTATGTGGTCCAATGGCGTTTTCAATTCTGGTTTTCACATCCTCGCGCTTGTTTTCCTCCACTACTATTCCTTAATTTATTCCTCGTTAGTTATCTGATCTCTGTACGAGACCCCAAGAACTTTGCGAAAGCATCTCATCTCCATCGCTTGTATCCTTCTGTCAATGATTGTTGTTATTGTGGTTCACGTTTTTCACACGCATACAAACATATGGACATGACCATTGGTGTACATGAAGAGCTCTTGACTTCAGTGAAAAAACGAAAACTGGAGTGTTACGGGCAAGTCACGACTTGGACGAGACTGTCCTACAGGGAGTATTACATTGGCACAGAGAGAGAGAAAGAAAGAGAGAAAGAGAGAGAGAGAGAGAGAGAGAGAGAGAGAGAGAGAGAGAGAGAGAGAGAGAGAGAGAGAGAGAGAGAGAGGGGGGGGTAAACAAAGAAAACGATGGAAAGACAACATCAGAGAGTGAACTGGCCTTGGGTGGAACGATTTGCTACAAAAAGCTGAGAACCGCAAGGAGTGGAGGACGCTGGTTGCAAAAATCTTCAGAGGCGCCCTAAAGGTCTTGTAGACTACTGGATAGGTGAGGTGAGATGAGGTGTGTAGTCAGGTGGATCGGTGGTCTAGAGGTAAGCGCCTGCCTAGAAAGCGAAAAGTCCGGGTATGAAGTGTGCGGTTGTTCCATCCCCGTTTGGGCCAGAAACTTTTACCACATCCATTAGACCAGGAGTGATGATCTGGGTGCTAGTCTTTCGGATGAGTCAATAAACCGAGGTCCCGTGTATTACTCATAATTATTCAGCTCACGTAAAAGAACCCACGGCAACAAACAAGATAGTTATCCCTGGCAAAATTCTGTAGAAAAAAACCGCTCTAATAAGGAAACAAATACAGTTGCAGACATGAAAAAAAAATAATGGGTGGCGCTGCTCTTGTGGCGGCGACGCGCTCTCCCCAGGAAGAGCAGCCCGAATTTCACCCAGAAAAAATCTGCCGTGACTTAATTAAAGAAGCATTAGATAAAACTAAAATACACGTTTTAAAAGTCCACTATCACTTTACACGGTTATTCAACAC
Organism: Rapana venosa; assembly: GCA_028751875.1. Taxonomy (NCBI): domain Eukaryota; kingdom Metazoa; phylum Mollusca; class Gastropoda; order Neogastropoda; family Muricidae; genus Rapana; species Rapana venosa. Next base: position 36,399,245 of record CM054142.1, on the reverse strand, counting down.
GTACTGTGTGTCAGATGTAGGAAGCAGATTCTGAAGCTGATGATAACTAACGACAGCACGGTGCATCTGTCTGTCAGCAATCATCCCTCAATCATACCTCCCTCCCTTCCCCCCCCCCCCCCCCCCGCCCCCCCCCCCCCCTCCTCTTCTTCTTCTTCTTCTGCCTTTTCTCCTCCCTCTACCCCATCCGTTCCCTCTCCTCTCTTCTCCTTTCTTCTCCTCCTCGTCTCTTTTTCTTCCGTTCATGCAGGCAAGGCTTCATTGCTTATTCATGATAATCGTCAGGTCTGTCTCTCCTTCAGCATCTATCACTCTCTCTCTCTGTGTCTGTCTCTGTCTGTCTCTGTCTGTCTGTCTCTGTCTGTCTGTCTGTCCGTCTCTGCCTGTCGCTGTTTCTCTGTCTGTCTCTGTCTCTCTGTCTCTGTCTGTCTCTGTCTCTCTGTCTCTGTCTGTCTCTGTCTGTCTCTGTCTCTGTCTGTCTCTGTCTGTCTGTCTCTGTCTCTCTCTGTCTCTGTCTGTCTCTGTCCCTGTCTCTGCCCCTCCCTCTCTCTCTGACTCCTTTTACTGTTTATCTATTTGCCCTTCCTCTCGCTGTGTGATGAAGAAGGGGGTGGGGGAATGTGTGTGTATGTATGTATGTATGTATGTATGTATGTATGTATGTATGTCTTGTGTGTGTGTGTGTGTGTGTGTGCGCGCGCGTGTGTGTGTGTGCGCGCGCGTGTGTGTGTGTGTGCGTGTGTGTTTGAGAGAAAGAGAGTTTGAGAGACAGACAGACCAGCAGACATACGGAGAGATACACAGACACATATACAAACAAACAAAAACAAAATCAAGACCAAGTCCTACACTGCTATCACACACACACACACACACACACACACACATACACACGCATGCACATACACTTACACACATACACTACACACACATAAACACACAAACACACAAAACACACACAACACACACACACACACACACACACACACAACACACACACACATACACACACACACACCACCTCCTCATGTTGCGATTAAGGTCAAGCGCCTCTGCCCACGCCTGTAAGAATAATATACGCAGTACAGGATCTGATGATTATTGTGTGACAAAAGATTGCCAGAAATGTCAGGGCAAAAAAGAAAACACTACTGATGAATTAAAAAAAAAAAGTCTCGTAGTTAGTTGAACCTGGCACGCGGAGCCCATCCCCCTCCAGGTAGCAAAGGTGCATGCTGGGTATGTTGGTGGTATCCTTGTATCTGGCCGAAGCTGGCGTAGTCTTCTTGAAAAATCTGGATAGTGTTCTTGCGAATATGGGGGAAGGGCGGGGAATGATAGAGGAGGGAAAGTTGGGTTGTTGTTGTTGGTTTTTTGTGTAGGGGTGGGGAGAGAGAGTCAGAGAGAGAGAGAGAGAGAGAGAGAGAGAGAGAGAGAGAGAGAGAGAGAGAGAGGGAGAGAGAGGGAGAGAGAGAGAGAGAGAGAGAGAGAGAGAGAGAGAGAGAGAGAGAGAGAGAGAGAGAGAGAGAGAGATGGGGAAAGGAAATCCAAATGTGTAGGACAAAATATGCAAGAACAGTTTTCAGGTACACACCTCCTCCTCCTCCCTCCAACCGACCCCTGCCTCTCACTTTTACACTTGGAATGAATATTGGTACAAGACACAAAGGAAGCAGACCACATTTCTTTCCCTGGTCTATCTTTGTTTCTGGGGTAAATAATGGTGATGGGATCTCTTCTTGGGCTATCTGTTTCCGTTCCGGTTCCGGTTCTGGTTACACTGATTGTGGTACATGTATGGAAACAAGATCCTGTGGTGGGAAGGTTATTGAGATGTTATTGAGGTGTTATTGAGATGTTATTGAGGTGTTATGATCCATATACTCGTAGTGTACAGATTTGCAGGAAGAAGGCTTGGACTGGATTGGAATGGATTGTGTTGTATTGCATCGTACTGTATTGTATTGTATTGTGTTGTGTTGTATTACATTGCGTTGTATTGTATTGTGCTGTAATGTAGTGTAGCGTAGTGTAGTGTAGTGTAGCGTAGCGTAGTGTAGTGTAGTGTAGTGTGGTGTGGTGTGGTGTGGTGTGGTGTGGTGTAGTGTAGTGTAGCTTAGTGTAGTGTAGTGTAATGTAGTGTAATGTAGTGTGGTGTGGTGTGGTGTGGTGTGGTGGGGTGTGGTGTGGTGTGGTGTGGTGTAGTGTAGCTTAGTTCAGTGTAGTGTAGTGTAGTGTAGTGTAATGTAATGTAGTGTAATGTAGTGTAGTGTAGTGTAGTGTAGTGTGGTGTGGTGTGGTGTGGTGTGGTGTTGTGTAGTGTAGTGTAGTGTAGTGTAGTGTAGTGTAGTGTAGTGTAGTGTAGTGTAGTGTAGTGTAGTGTAGTGTAGTGTAGTGCAGTGCAGTGTAGTGTAGTGTAGTGTAGTGTAGTGTCACTAGTGTATACCAGTTTAAGTCACGGCAGCCTTCTCTCCGTGAAATTCAGGCTGCTTTCCCCAGGGAGAGCGCGTCGCCACAAGAACAACGCCACCCATTTGTTTTTCCTTTTCCTGCCTGCATGTAAATTTGTATCCTTTATCAGAGTGACTATTTTTTCCCTACAGAATTTATCCATGGACAACTCTTTTTTGTTCCCATAGGTTCTTTTACGCGCGCTAAACGCGTGTTGCACACGGGACCACGGCTCATCCGAAAGACTAGCACCCAGACCACTACTCACGGACTAGTGGATAGCAGAGGGGAGAAGATTTTCGGGCAAAAACGGGGTTCGAACCCGGGATTTTTGCTTTTTAGGCAAGATGCTATACTTCTAAACCACCGATCCTGAAACCCGAAAGATGTACGACCGTCCAAAACAAAGTTATTTGGCAAAATCTTATAAGGTGTGTTGCATACACAATCAACTACAACAAGAAACTTCTTCTCCTTTTGGGGGTAACGGACACGGGCTGTTACACC
>CM054142.1:36376287-36391287 GCA_028751875.1 Rapana venosa | reverse complement strand
CGAGCATAGATCGCTTTCATATCACCCAAAGGGTTTTTGTCAAGTAATCAATTCTTGTTTTCTTATATCTCTTCTTGGAACAATTATTATTCTTAGAACAAAAAGTCATCATACCTTTGTTTTTAGTATCATTCTGCTCTCTTGGTACAGGAAAGATTTGGGTTTTTTTCGACTTTTTTCTTTTCATGCAAAAAAAAGCACAAGGTTAAAAAAAAACCACCAGACACTCGTGAATATTTATTGCGCATGCGCGCCGAAGAGGAAGAGGTTTCCGGTTGCTGGACTAAAACCAAATTGATGGTAGCATGGTACTGACGTGTGGGAATAGACTGAAGTCTACCACCCCCTCCCCCCCCCCACACACACACTCACCCCCTACACCATTCCCGCCACCCACCCCACCCACCTATCTTCCTTCTGCTAATTCTCAGTACCCCGAAAGTCTCCATTTCTTTCTGCAATCAGAATCTGAGAAACCAGATGTTGTTTTGGTATGACAGATTTACATCCTCTGTTCTGTTTTGGCGTGTGTGTGTGTGTGTGTGTGTGTGTGTGTGTGTGTGTGTGTGTGTGTGTGTGTGTGTGTGTGCGTGTGTGCGTGTGTGTGTGTTGTGTGTGTGTGTGTGTGTGTGTGTGTGTGTGTGTGTTGTGTGTGTGTGAATCAATCAATCATATTTATTCATTTTTGCAGGCCATAAGACCCATATGAACACAATATGAAAAAGCAGCCATGGAGCTATCGAGGTGATATAATGCAGTAAGCAGGCAGACTTTTGTTGTAGGCAGGGAAAGAGCTACACGTTTCTGATCTTTAGACATTCACTGACGCAAACTGCCAGGTTCACAATCAGTTTCTCAGAATGATTTGAACACAGTCTCTGAACCTTAAAGCCTGATGGAAACCTGTGATAATAATGTGAGGTGTGTGTGTGTGCGTGCGTGCGGTGCTGCGTGCGTGCGTGCGTGCGTGCGTGTGGTTGGTGTGTGTGTGTGTGTGTGTGTGTGTGTGTGTGTGTGTGTGTTGTGTGTGTGTGTGTGTGTGTGTGTTGTGTGTGTGTGTGTGTGCGTGCACGTGCGTGCGTGCGTGTGTGTGTATGTTTTACTGAATCTAAGTTCAAAGTAAAGTACCAAACAAAATTTTATTTCAGAAAATAAAAATTTGGTAAAGAACGAGAATGATGATTGTTTGATAAAGAAGAAAATTTCTAGAAGATGTGGGCGTAATAATAATAATAATCCAAGACTGCGACGAGATTGTGTGCCATCCCTGAAGTCGGAATGCAGCGACCTACATGATGGACAAAGAAAACCGGTCGCATATGTTAAAAAAAAATCTCACCATTGATATACCTCGGAGCTCTAGCCGAGGAAAGAAAATGAAAAGATTGTGTGTGTGTGTGTGTGTGTGTGTGTGTGTGTGTGTGTGTGTGTGTGTGTGTGTGTGTGTGTGTGTGTGTGTGTGTGGTGTGTGGTGTAAGAGCAGTAGCCAGTCTGACAATCTCTGCAGACACACCTACGCAGCTTGCCTCAGTATATCTAGAGCATTAATTCCTCTCTGGCACTGACTAAATGTCACGGATGCTTTTTTTTGTGAACAGATAACGAATGTTTAGTATGTTTGTATTGTATTGTGTTGTGAATGTATGTGTGTGTGGTGTTTGTGTGTGTGTGTGTGTGTGTGTGTGTGTGTGTTTGCGTGCGTGCGTGCGTGCGTGCGTGCGTGCGTGCGTGTGTGTGTTACTGAATCTAAGTTAAAAGTAAAGTACCAAACAAAATTTTATTTCATAAAAAAAATTGTAAAGAATGAGAATGGTATTAAATTGTATTCTATTGTTTTATATTGTATTGGACTGGATTGCGTTGTATTGTATTGGATTATATTGTGGTGTAGTGTAGTGTAGTGTAGTGCAGTACAGTAAAGTGCAGTGCAGTGCACTGTACTGTGCTGTAGGGTACTGTACTGTGCTGTAGTGTACTGTGCTGTACTGTATCGTCGTGTAGTGTACTGTACTGTAGTGTATTTTGTTGTATTGTATTGTATGCCACTTAAAACCACGGCAGATTTCTCTGCTCTCTCCCCTGGGGAGAACGCGTCGCCACAAGAGCAGCGCCACCCTTTTTTTTTGTTCTTTTCATGTCTGCGTGTGTATATGTTTCCCTATCAGGGTGACTTTTTCTCCAGAAATTTGCCTAGGACAACTCTCATGTTACCGTGGGCTCTTTTACGTGCACGAAATGGGTGTTGCAATGGGATTTTGGTTTACCGTCTCATCCAAAAGACTAGCACCCAGACCACCATTCACGGTCTAGTGGATGGGGAGAACAGTTTCGGGCACAAGCGGGAATCGAACCACCACACACTTCGAACCCGGACATCTCGTTCTCTAGGCAGGTGCGTTACCTCTAGACCCCCCCCCCCCCCTCCCAATCCACCATTTGACACCAATGCTTGTTGCGGAGCAAGGTGTCAGAGACCTCAGCTTCTCTAGGGGGAGTTATATCAGTTTTAGTTTTAGCTGAAGTGGTAAGAGCACTCATTTTCCACAGATAAATTGAAGCAGCATTACCAAGTGGATGGGTGGGTGACCGTTTGCGCGCCTTGGCTTCAGTACAGTCCCCCAGGTCACCCAGCTGTAAATGGGTACCTTCCCTATTTTAGGGACTGGGAAGGTAGAGCAGCGAAGGTGAGGAGATGGGCACCGTTCTCAAAATCCTGACACCTGGAGAAGCTGAGGTCTCTGTCATCTCGATTCCCGGACTACCGCATAGGTTATGGGAACACCTTTACCTGTTTTTTATCTTTTACTTTTGTCTAACATGTTATATCAAACAGTTGACCACGACTCTGACACACCCACAACGTAGTCATAAGTGGATAAAAGGTAAAGGTGTTCCAATAACCTATGCGGTCGTTGGGGAGCGAGATGTCAGAGACCTCAACTTATCCAGAGACCAGCATATTGAAGGCGGCATCCATCTCCTCTCCTTCGCTGCTTTCCCTTCCCTGACCCTAAAAGAGTGCAGGTACCCATCTACAGCTAGGTGAACTGGGAGACTGTACGGAAGCCAAGGCAGCACAAACGATCACCCAACCACTCGTTGGTAACCACACTCGATGCTGCTTAACCCTAGCTTGGGGAAAGCGAGCGCTATGACCACTGAGTTATCCTGTCCCCCCCAACAAGTGGATAAATAAATAACATACGAACCGGGTTCAGACTTTGAAAATGTTTTTTTGTGTTGTGTTTATTACCAAGGTCGCATTTTTGGTTGGGGGTGGGGGTGGGGAGGGGCAGCTTTTGTTCTGAGAGCGTGAGATGTCGATCACTTGGTGCTGAGGGGAAACGTGATCATGTGTGAGAATGGTAATTAATTCAGGGGCTGTAAGCGGATTGTCATGCCGAGTTTTGCCAGAAGATAATGTCTTGGGCATGATGCTATCGATTTCTGATTTTTTTTGTTTCTTTTGTTTTGGTCAGTAGCTTCTCATTTAGCTCAAGCGCAATGTCTAAACATTCATGTGTGTGCAATTAAGTGTGTAGCGAGCGCGAGGATGTGTGAATATTGATTTATGTATTGTGTGTGTGTGTTTGTGTGTGTTTGTGTGTTTCTGTGTGTGTTTTGTGTGTGTGTTGTGTGTGGTTGTGGTGTGTTGTGTGTTTGTGTGTTTTGTGTGTGTGTTGTGTGTGTGTTGTGTGTGTGTGGTGTGGTGTGTGTGGTTGTGTGTGTGTGGTGTGTGTGTGGTGTGTTGTGTGTGTGTGTGTGTGTGTTGTCTTCTTCTTCTTCTTCGCTTTAACGTCCTTCCACTTTAAGGAATATTAGACGAAAGTAAAAGAAAGGTAAAAAAAAAATTTTAAAAAGGGAGGGGGAAGGAGGGAAGAATGTGTATGAATGAACATGTGTAAACTGGAGTACGTACAGAGGAAAAGAGGGAGAGAGAGAGAGAGAGAGAGAGAGAGAGAGAGAGAGAGGGAGACAGAGAGAGCATGCACGTGTATGCGTTTGCATGAACAAGGATTTTTTTTTTTGCACGTTATATATAGATATAAAACATACTGCCATCGCACATAGCATGAACTAAGGTATTTTCGCACATAATACCATATACAAAACCTGCTCTGCCATAGATCTATAAAACCCTGCTTTTGCACGTGGGCACCAAATCTGCAGACGTATTTACCCACCAGTACTCGTGCAGAGGCGTTTGTGTGCACATTGTCAAACGTGCTTAATGACACGTACGCACACACGCGCAACCGCGCACGGATAAGCACGCGCATTAAGAAAAAAAATGCCAGCACTCATTATCTGTCTTTCGCTGTCTTTCTCTGTCTCTCTGTCTCTGTCTCTGTCTTTCTCTCTGTCGCGGCGCGCTCTCTCTCTCTATCTATCTATCTATCTCCCCACCCCCCTTCTCTCTCTTCTCTTCATTTGTCTCGCCTTCTGTCTGTCTGTCTGTCTGTCTGTCTGTCTGTCTGTCTGTCTCTCTCTCTCTCTCTCTCTCTCTCTCTCCACTCTCTCTCTCTCTCACTCTCTCTTTCTCTCTCTCTCTCCCACTCTCTCTCTCTCTCTCTCTCTTCTCTCTCTCTCTCCTCCTCTCTCTCTCTCTCTCCCTCCCTACTCTCTCTCTCTCTCTCTCTCTTTTCTCTCTCTCTCTCTCAATCTCTGTCTCTCTTTTTTGTCTCTCTGCCTGTCTGCCCCTCTGACTATCTTGCTCTGTCTCTGTCTCTCTGTCTTTCTCTCTCTCCCTCTCTCTCTCTCTCCTCCCTCTCTTTCTCTCTCTCTCTCTCTCTCTTCTCTCCTCTCTCTCTCTCTCTCTCCCTCTCTCTCTCCCACTCTCTCTCTCTCCCTCCTACCACTCTCTCTCTCTCAATCTCTGTTCTCTCTTTGTTTGTCTCTCTGCCTGCCTGCCCCTCGCACTATCTTGCTCTGTCTCTGTCTCTCTCTCTTTCTCTCTCCCTCTCACTCTCTCTCTCTCATTCCTCTCTCTCACTCTCTCTTCTCTACTCTCTCTCTCTCTCTCTCTCTCTCTCTCTCTCTCTCTCTCTCTCTCTCTCTCTCTCTCTCTCTCTCTCTCTCTCTCTCTCTCTCTCTCATCCCAGTGGACATAGTCATATCCTCTGAATGCAGTTAAGCTACTCAGAGCGACTTTGGGTCGCTGACAAAGGTAATTTGTAAACGGTGAACAAAAAGACCATCAATATTTTAGCCTCCATACACACGCCCACCTGCACTGTACTTCTCCTCATACTGCTGACTATCTTTAGCTACCAACATGCTAGCTTGTCGTTGTTTTTGTTGTCGCTGTTGTTGTTGTTCTTTCTGTTGTTCTTCTTCTTCGCAATTCTTCTTCTACGCAGTTCTTCGCAATTCTTCTTCGCGGTTCTTCTTCTTCTACACAGCTCTTCTTTGCAATTCTTCGCAGTTCCAGCGCTTCTTCGACATTCTCCTTTTTCTTCGCAATTTTTCCTCTTCTTCTTTTTCTTCAGAATTCTTCTTCTTTTTCTTCGCAGTTCTACTTCCTCTCTTCTTCTTCTTCTTCTTCTTCTTCTTCTTCTTCTTCTTCTTCTTCTTCTTCTTCTTCTTTCTTCAAATCTTTTTCTTCTTCAGAATCTTCTTCTTCAATTCTTCTTCAGAATCTTCTTCCCCTTCGCAAGTCTTCCTCTTACCAAGTCTTCATCTTCCTCCTCCTCCTCCTCGTCTTCTTTGCAATTCTTTTTCTTCTTCTTCGCAATTCCTCTTCTTCTTCGCAATTCTTCGCAATTCATTTATTTTCTTCTTCGCAATGTCTTCTTCTTCTTCTTTGCAATTCTTCTTCTTCTCTGCTATGCTTCTTCTTTATAATTCTCCTTCTTCTTCTTTGCAATTTCCTCTTCTTTGCAATTCTTCGCAATCTTCTTCTTGCAATTCTCTTCTCCTTCTTCTTTGCATTCCTCGCAATTCTTCTTCGCAATTCTTTTTTTTTTTCTTCTTCTTCGTCATTCTTCTTCTTCTTCTTCTTTCTTCTTCTTTCTTCAGATTCTTCTTCTTCAGAATTCTTTCTTCGAATGTTTCTTCTTCAGAATTCTTCTTCCTGAGAATTTCTCCTCTTGTTCTTCGCAATTATTCTTCTTCTGCGCAATTCTTCTTCGCAATTCTTCTTCTTCCTTGCAATTCTTCTTCGCAATTCTTCTTCTTTGTTGCATTCCTTGCATTCTTTGCTTTCTTCTGTCTGACCTTTCGACGAAGAAGAAGTCTCACCTGAAAAGTTTTCAGGGAACTAGAGTCACGTCTGCGTCAACGTCAACTCCAGTCGATCCTCCCACCCCACCCCCCACCCCCACCCTCATCCCCTCAAACAATATCTCATCAAAGATTCGAACCCGCAACCTTCAATGAACTTTTTTTTTAAATCAACGTTCTAACCACGAGACCATCCTTCTTCCTTCTTTCTTCTCCTTCCTGCCTTTTCCTTACTTACTTCCTCCTTCCTTCCTTCCTTCCCTTCCTGCCTTCCTTCTTCTTCCTTCCTTCCTTCCTTGCCTTCCTGCCTTCCTTCCTTGCTTCTTCCTTCCTTCCCCTTCCTTCCTTCCCTTTCTGCCTTCCTTCCTTCCTTTCTGCCTTCCTGCCTTTCTTCCTTTCTGCCTTCCTTCCTTCCTTCCTTCCTGCCTTCCTTCCTTCCTTCCTGCCTTTCTTCCTGCTATTCCTCCTTTCCTGCTATTCCTTCCTTCCTTCCTCCTTCGCTTCCTTCCTTCCTCTTGCTTCCTTCCTTCCTTCCTTCCTGCTTTCCTTCCTTCATTCCTTCCTTCCTGCTTGCCTGCCTTCCTTCCTTACTTCCTTCCTTCCCTCCTGCGTTTCTTCCTTCCTGCCTACCTTCCTTCCTTCCTTCCTTACTTCCTTCCTTTCTTCCTGCCTGCCTTCCTTCCTTCCTTCCTGCTTTCCTTCCTGCCTTCCTTCCTGCTTTCTTTCCTTCCTTCCTTCCTTCCTTTGTGGCATCCACTCCTCACAATCTGTACAGAGATGGGCACAGAACGACAGGCAAACAAACATGCTGTATGCGCAAACAGACCAGACAAGAGTCCTGTGGGTTTGTTTTGTGTGTATATGTGTGTATGTGCGTGCGTGTGTATGTGTGTTTGTGTGTGTGTGTGTGTTTGTGTGTGTATGCGTGCGTGTGTGTATGTGTGTGTTTGTGTGTGTATGTGTGTGTATGTGTGTGCGTTTGTGTGTGTGTATGTATGTGTGTATGTGTGTATGTGTGTGTATGTGCGTGTGTATGTGTGTGTATGTTTGTGTGTGTATGTGTGTGTGTGTGCTTGTGTGTGTATGTGTTTAAGTGTGTGTGTTTGTGTGTGTATGTGTATGTGTGTGTATGTGCGCGCGTGTGTGTGTGTGCGAGTGTATGTGCGTGTGTATGTGCGTGTGTGTGTGTTTGTATGTGTAAGCGTGCGTGCGTGTGTGTGTATATATGTGTGTGTATGTGTGTGTGTATGTGTGTGTGTGCTTTCAATGCAGTTGGCATGGTTCAGCATGCGTGTCATCGACCGTGACTGCAGTCAGCTTAGGGCAAATCTGATCTCAACCGTAAACCTTGTGTCAATTCTGTCCATCACACCACCATCACCATCACCATCATCACTGTCATTACCATCACCGTCATCGGCACGACTACCACCACCCACCGGTGTTTTTTTGTTGGGGGTCATTTTTGTGCTGTCTGCCCACGTTTGCAAAACATAGGCGTTAGGGGAGAGAGAGAGAGAGGGGGGGAGAGAGAGAGAGAGACTCATACACACACAGGCAGATACACGGACAGACAGACAGGCAGATACACAGACGCACAGATAGGTAGATGCAGACACACAAACAGGTAGACACACAGACAGATAGACACACAGACATACAGACAGGAAGACACACTGATAGGAAGACACACACAAGCAGACAGATAGGTAGACACACAGACAGTCAGGCAGACAGACAGAAATAAAGGACAGACACACAGACATACAGAAAGACAGGAAGACACACAGACATACATAAAATGTACGCATACAGACAGACAGACAGACAGGCAGACAGACAGGACACACAGACCCCACGAAAAAAAACCCACACACACAGAGAAAAACACAGAAAAACAGAGAGAGAGAGAAAAGTTGGCCAGTCATGGCTGGTGGGAAGAGTGATGCTAACATACCCAGCATGCGCCCTGCTACCTGGAGGAGGGATGGACTCCGTCAGGTTCAACTTGCCCCCTACGACACACTGCCTGAAAAAGTTAGTGCAGTGGCGCCACAACTCCTCGGGGAGTTAAGGGAGCAGTCAGCGTCACAAAACAAGTGATTGTGTCTGATGCATGTCACAATGATTAAAGTTTTTTTTTAATTGTTAAGGGTAAAAGTGTCCCATAACCTACGTGGTCGTAGGGGAGCTAGGCATCAGAGAGCCTAGCTTTTCCAGTAGCCAGCATATTGAGGGCGGCGCCCATCTCCTCTCCCTCGCTGCTTTACATTCCCTGACGCATAAGGAGTGCAGGTACCCATTTACAGCTGGGTGGATTGGGGGACTTGTACTGAAGCCAAGGCGCGCAAACGGTCACCGATCCACTTGGTGACCACGCTCGATGCTGTTTGACATTGGCTGGAGGATAGCGAGTGCTCTGACCACTGAGCTATCCCGTCCCCAGCAATAATTATGTGTGAACGAAGATCCCTTAGTCCATGAAGGGCGTGTGAACAAAGGAACAAAGACTTTTGCTGAGAGGGCACTGTGAATGAGACATAGACACACAGACACAAAAAGACACAGGTACACAGACACACTCACACACATACACACACATACACACACTACACAACACCCCTCCACACACACACCACACACACACACACACACACACACACACATTCACACACTACCCCCCTCCCACACAAACACACTACCCCTCCCCACCCCACCCCCCACACACATACACACCATATACACCCTACCCCCCCCCCCCCCTCCACACCACCCCTCCCTCCCACACACACATATTACCCTCCCACACACACTACCCCACCTCCAATCCCTACCCCCACCCTTAATCCCCCACCCTCCTCACCCCCTCCCCCCTGCCCCTCACCCACCCCCACCCTACACACACACACATACACACACACAATCTCTTTGATCTAGGAGACAAAGGGGAGAGAATGGGCAGTACTGTAGGACAACAGCCTATCGACCCCTAGAGTTTCAGAGGCAGCAGCAACACCAACACCAACAACAACACCAACAACACCAACACCAACAACAAACACAGGCTGATGCTCGGATCTGGTCACTATAGGTAGGTATACTGTTGCACTGACTTGCAGATTTTTATCTATTTTTCTTTTATATCGAGGAGAATGGAATAAGCACTTATGTGCTTTTTTTACATCCAGTCCCCGTGTGTATGCGGTTTTTTGTAAATTCTGTCATCTGTTCCCACCGGCACACAATGAAAAGCGGAACAGGATTTAACGTGTGCGCAAGGTGTTCTTTGTGCGTTCGCGTATACACGGGGCCTCGGTTTATAGTCTCATCCGAAAGACTTTTGGGGAGAGTGGAGTCTGCACTGCACTCCAGGGGAAAATATCCCCTTGAACGGGAATCGAACCCGGGTAGTCAGATTGCGAGCGCAGTGTTCTAACCACTAGGCTATCCCGTCCCCGTGAATTAACCTGTGCAGTCAGTGATATACCTCGCTAATACTGAGGGAGACTGAACTATCTGCTTGTGTGTGGGGGGGGGGGGGGTGGTTGGGTGGGGGAAGGGTAATGTGTAATGTGTGTGTAGTGTAGTGTGTATGTGTGTGTGTCAAAGTCAAAGTGAAAAACAAAGCCATTTTTTTAATATTTCCAGATGGTACATTGAATAAGCAATGCATGTGCTTTGTGTGTGTGTGCATGTGCATGTGCGTGTGCTTGTGTGTGTGTGTGTGTGTGTGTGTGTGTGTGTGGTGTGTGTGTGTGTGTGTGTGTGTGTGTGTGTGTGTGGTGTGTGTGTGTGCGTGCGTGCGTGGTGGGGGTGTTGATGGAGGGAGTATGGGGGATGTGTGTGGGCGTGTTGTGTGGGTGTATGGAGGGGAGGGGGTGTTAAGGAAAAAGTTTTATGATTTGGGTGATGGTGTATGTGCGCGCGCGCGCGCGTGCGTGCGTGCGTGCGTGCGTGCGTGCGTGCGTGCGTGTGTGTGTGTGTGTGTGTGTGTGTGTGTTGTGTGTGTGTGTGAGCCTGCTTGCGTGTAAATGTGTGTACACGTGTTTGTCTGTCTTTCTGCGTTTGTGTCTCCATCTGTCTATCTGTCTGTCTATCTTTCTGTCTGCCTGCCTGGCTGCTGGCTGTCTGGCTGTCTGGCTGTCTCTCTCTATCTGTCTCTGTCTCTGTCTGTCTGTCTGTCTGTCTGTCTGTTCTCTCTTCTCTCTCTCTCATCTCTCTCTCTCTCTCTCTCTCTCTCTCTCTCTCTCTTCTCTCTCTCTCTCTTCTCTCTCTCTCTCTCTCTCTCTCTCTGAGAATGTGTGGGTGCCACCACGCGTGTGTTTATGTGTTTTCAAAAGCTCATTAATTTTCTGGTTGGAATAGCATAAAATTTGATTTGTTTCTGAATTGGCTCAAGACACATGAAAGGAATTCATTCCACGGTGCTATTGACTGCTTTTATATTTATTATAAATATTGTTATGATTGTTGTTGTATGCAAAAAGGGAAATGCCACTTGAATAATCAAATGACGTTTTTGGACAATGACAGTAAACACCTTTTCTTTGTTCAGTGAGGGCTTTCTTTCGCCATTTCAGAGTGGATGTGTTTTTTAAGAGTGTATAATTGTTCTTTATGAATATTGTATCGTATTGTATTGTAGTTTTGTATTGTATTGTGTTGTGTTGTATTGTAGTATATTGTAGTACATTGCGGTATATTAAAGTGGAGTGCAGTGCAGTGGAGTGCAGTGCAGTAGAGTGGAGTGGAGTGGAATTTAGTGTAATGTAGTGTAATGTAGTGTAGTGTCGTGTAGTGTAGTGTCCTGTAGTGTAGTGTAGTGTAGTGTAGTGTAGTGTAGTGTAGTGTAGTGTAGTGTCCTGTAGTGTAGTGTCCTGTAGTGTAGTGTAGTGTAGTGCAGTGCAGTGTAGTGTAGTGTAGTACAGTGTAGTGTAGTGCAGTGCAGTGCAGTGTAGTGTAGTGTAGTGTAGTGTCGTGTCGTGTAGTGTAGTGTCGTGTAGTGTAGTGTAGTGTAGTATAGTACAGTGTAGTGTAGTGTAGTGTAGTGTTGTGTAGTGCAGTGCAGTGTAGTGCAGTGTAGTGTAGTGCAGTGTAGTGTAGTGTAGTGTAGTACAGTGTAGTGTAGTGTAGTGTAGTGTAGTGCAGTGTAGTGTAGTGTAGTGCAGTGTAGTGCAGTGCAGTGCAGTGCAGTGTAGTGTAGTGTAGTGTAGTGTAGGTAGTGTAGTGTAGTGTAGTGCAGTGTAGTGTAGTGTAGGGTAGTGCAGTGTAGTGCAGTGCAGTGTAGTGTAGTGTAGTGTAGTGCAGTGTAGTGTATATCACTTTCAGTCACAGCAGAGCTCTCTTCGTTAAGTTCGGGCTGCTCTCCCCCGAGGAGAGCACATCGCCACAAGACCAGCACCACCTTTTTTTTCAATTCTTTTCCTGTCTTCGTGTATATTTGGTTTTCCTATCAGAGTGGCTTTCCTGTACAAAATGTTGCCAGGGACAAACTTCCTTGTTGCCGTGAGTTCTTTTACGTGTGCTAAATGCGTGTTACACAAGGGACCTCGGTTTATAATCCCATCCGAAAGACTAGCACCCAGACCACCACTTACAGCCTAGTGGATGGTGGGGAGGGGGGATATTTCGAGCACAAACGGGGATCGAACACCATACACTTCGATCCCAGATTTGTTTCTTCTAAACAGGTGTAAGGGGACGGGAGAGCTCAGTGGTCGGAGCACTCGCTTTCCCCCAGCCAAGTTAGGCAGCGTTGAGCGTGGTTACCAGTTGGTTGGGTGACCGTTTGCGCGCCTTGGCTTCAGTACAGTTCCCCCAGTTCATCCAGCTGTAAAAGGGTACCTGCTCTCTTTAGGGTCAGGGAAGGTAAAGCAGCGAGGGAAAGGAGATGGGCCCCGCCCTCAGTATGCTGGCCCCTAGAGAAGTGAGGTCTCTGATGCCTCGCTGCCATACGACCTTATAGGTTATGGGACCCCTTTACCTTTTAGACAGGTGTGCTACCTCTAGACCACTGATCCACCATGTTCATTAGAGTGCATGTTCTTTTCAGTGCATGTTATTTTAGATTGCATGCGTTTTTTAAGGGTGCTTGTCTGGTAACAGTGCACACCTTCTTAAAGTGCGTATTTGTTTAGAGTGCAAACTGACCCTTTACGACTGCATGCACTTTTCATGTACTTTTCTTGTTTAATGGGGCGTATCCTTTGTTAATTATTGCATGTCCATTAAGAGACCCTGGCTCGTGTGTGTGTGTGAGAGAGAGAGAGCGACAGAGAGAGAGAAAGAGAGGGACATAGAGACAGACAGGAAGAGACAAAAACAGAGAGACAAACGGATGGCATGACACACAGACAGGGTCTTTTTTTTATTTAAAAAAAAACATATATTAATGGAGGAAACTGAAATGGCCAAACAGCTAGAAAATTCTCTCGCCCTGTTCTGAATACACGATGTCAGTATGTCACTTGGGTTTTCCCACCATCATTCCATGATTGTGTGTCCACACTGTTGGAAAGACCGTGTGCCTGCCAGAGATTTGTCTGTTTGTCTGTCTTTCTGTCTGTTTATCTTTCTGTCTTTCTGTCTGTCTGTTTGTATGTCTGTTTGCCTCTTTATCTATCTATCTATCTATCTATTTATCTATAGATCTCTCTCTCTCTCTCTCTCTCTCTCTCTGTCTGTCTGTCTGTTTATCTGCCTGTCTGTCTGTACTGACACAAAGGCAGAGACTGAGAGAGACACATGGCAACAGACAGACAGACTAACTGACTGACAGACAGGGAGGCAGACAGGCAGGCAGGCAGGCAGAAAGAAATACAGACACAGAAAGAACAAAAAGCTCAGTGATGGAAATTATAATGACAAAACTAGAGCCAACTCTCTCTCTCTATCTCTCTCTCTCTCTCTCTCTCTCCTCTCTCTCTCTCTCTCTCTCTCTCTCTCTCTCTCTCTCTCTCTCTCTCTCTCTCTATCTATCTATCTATCTATCTATCTATCTCTCTTTCTTCCAAATGTCTCTGTGTCATTGGTTCGCCCCCCCCCCCCTCCTCCACCCCCACCCACCAGTCCTATTGTGTGTCAGCGGCTATTGAAAGACAACCTGCTTGTCAAGTGTCTGTCTGTCCGTGCGTTTATCTGTCTGCCTGCCTGTTTGTCTGTCAAGCTGTACGTTTCTGTATGCCTGTCTGTCTACTTGTACTTGTCTGTCTGTCTGTTTGTCTGTCTGTCTGTCAAGCTGTACGTTCGTCTGTCTGCCTGTCTGCCCATTTATCTGTCTATTTTTGTCTGTCTGTGTATTTGTATGTCTGTCTGCTGGCTGACTATTTGTCTGTCTATTTGTCTGTCTGTTTGTCTGTCTGTCTGTTTGTCTGTCTGTCTGTTTATTTGAGTGCCTGCCTGTCTTTCTGTCTGTCTGATTGCTTGTTTGTCTGTATGTCTGTCTGTTAATCCCTCCCACAGCCGAATAGTGAACACACCACACACATACACACACACACTCTCTCTCTGTCTCTCACTCTCTCTCTCTCTCTCTCTCTCTCTCTCGCTCTCTCTCCTCTCTCGCTCTCTCTCTCTCTCTCTCTCTCTCTCTCTCTCTCTCTCTCTCTCTCTCTCCTCTCTCTCTCTCTCTGTCTGTCTCTGTGTGTCTGTCAGTCTCTCTCTCTTTCTCTCTCTCTCTGTCTCTCTCTCTCTGTCTCTCTCTCTCTCTGTCTCTCTCTCTCACTCTGTCTCTCTCTGTCTCTTTATGATCTCTCTGTCTCTGTCTTTCTCTCGTGCTCTCTTTCTTTCTCTTTCCCTTTCTCTCTTTTTCTTTCCCTCTCTCTCTCTTTCTCTCTCTATCTCTCTCTCTTTCTCTCTCTCTCTCTCTCTCCTCTCTCTCTCTCTCTCTCTCTCTCTCTCTCTCTCTCTCTCTCTCTCTCTCTCTCTCGTATTTCTTTTCTTTTCAGACACTAACTTTTTTTAACTAATTAATTCTTTTCTACTGATTGAATTGATCGAGCGACTTTTTTTTCCGTCAGTGTTGATTTCGTTGATTGCTTTTTTTTAACCCCTCGGGTCATCGATTATTTGAAAAGTGGTTTTCATAGTGATTGATTCCTGAATCACCATTTTGACTTTGAGGCTGGACAAGAGATGCAAAGAAGCGGCATTGTTTGTATGTGTGTTTGCTGATTCTTTTCCCCTTCTATGATAAAAGAAAATAAAGATTCGTTCTTTCTTTTGTTTGTTCGTTTTGTTTGTTCTCTCTATCGTTTGTCCAGAGACGGTATGACTGTTATTATGATTGTTATGATTATTTTTTCTTCTGGCTAATGATATTATTTTTGGGTTGTTGGGGTGGGCGGGGGGGGGGTTGTGCGTTTATTAGTTGTTTGATATGTATAGTTTGAAAATAGGATAGATTGTAAGACTACTCTTGGGTAAAACATTTCTACCCTCGTCCATTAATGATTTGTATTCGTACGTTCGTTCGTTTATTCATTCATGCATTCTTTCGTTCGTTCGTTCGTTTATTCATTTATTCATTCCTTTGCTCGTTTGCTCTTTCATTCATTCACTCATTCAAGATGGAAGCCTGATATGGCCTTTGTGGTCAATGGGACTCTAAACAACAGGACATGAAACGATATCCAGGAAAGATCTGTGTGTGAGTTTGTGTGTGTATCTATTTGTCTGTCTGTATGTATGTCTGTCTGTCTGTCTCTCTCTCTCTCTCTCTCTCTCTCTCTCTCTCTCTCTCTCTCTCATTCTCTCTCTCATTTAGTTTAGTTTATTAGG
>CM054142.1:36328787-36366287 GCA_028751875.1 Rapana venosa | reverse complement strand
TCGTTATGTCTTATCCCCAGGGTCAGAAGTCCACAGGGAGCCGTAGGGCCATCAGCCAGAGGGGCCCTGCACTGCTGCTGGGTCACTTTGGTGGTGCCTGATCTGAGCTAACATTACGCAGGACACCACCTACTAGGACCCCTGCTAACGACAGTTTTAGCTCAGCCGCGGAGCCAGACTGAGTGAGTTGCCCACCCGAGGTGGCGACCAGCATATAATTCTCCCTCATGAAGTCACCATGAGACCAGAGCAACTTGGACCAGGGAATCAGAGGCTTTTGTTGTTCTTGCATGATGATCAATGATAATGAGGATGACATAATGACGCTGCTGTGGAGGTGCATGTGCTTTGAGACTAATTGGCTGGGTTGTACTCTACGCTTACCACAAGACCTCGCCACTCAATTTTGTTGGAATATTTTATGTCTATATATATTTCCCTAAAAGAGTATAATGATGTAAACACACACAGAAGCGATCATGCGTGTGCATTACACCTACACACACGCACACACACACAACATACACTCACACACACGCACACGCACGTCAACGCACTCAACCACGCACGCACACACTTCTCATACCACCCACACCACACACACACACACACACACACACACACACACACACACACACAAACAAACAAACCAAATACTCAAAAGACGAGACCTTGCACTATATCAAATTGAAATAGTTAAATACCAATAAAAAGTTGCTTGTATCTCTACAAACTGAAGAAGGAAAACTGGTTGGAAAAAAAAACACTGATTCTAACCACACTCTCTGTATCCTTGAATTATTGTTCTTTTTCTTGTCTTTAGTTGTTGTTTTTTTTGGTTCCTTTCTTTCTTTTTTACTTTCTTCCTGTCTTTCTCTCTGTCTTTTCCTTTGTCTGTCTGCTTGTTTCACTTGCTTTAGTCTCTCTCTCTCTCTCTCTCTCTCTCTCTCTCTCTCTCTCTCTCTCTCTCTCTCTCTCTCTCTCTCTCTCTCTCTCTCTCTCTCTCTCGCTCTCTGTTTGTGTGTGTGTGTGTCTGTCTGCCTGTCTGCATATATATATATTATATATATTATATAGTTTTTATTTTATTTAGTGTTTATTTGTTGTGTGTGTGTGTGTGTGTGTGTGTGTGTGTGTGTGGGTGTGTGTGTGTGTGTGACTGTCTCTGTCGCGCGCGCTCTCTCTCTCTCTCTCTCTCTCTCTTCTCTCTCTCTCTCTCTCTCTCTCTCTCTCTCTCTCTCTCTCTTCTTTTTTCCTATTTTTTTCTCTTGTTTCGTTGTGTGTGTTGTTCTTCAATTTAACGTCTATTCACATTAAGTGTGTGTGTGTGTGGTGTGTTGAGTGTGTGTGTGTGTGTGTGTGTGTGTGTGTGTGTGTGTGTGTGTGTGTGTGTGTGTGTGTGTGTGTGTGTGTGTGCGTGGTGGTGGTGCGTACCAATGGCGAGATTTACGTACACGACCGTTTTTGCCCAGGTAGCTACATTCCGACTTCGGGGATGCATACTGGGTATGTTCGTGTTTCGTAGCCCACCGAACGCTGACATGAGTTACGGAATCTTTAACGTGCGTATTTGCCCTTCTCTGTATGCATATGCATGAAGGGAATTAAGGCACTGGCAGGTCTACATTTGAAGCTGACCTGGGATGTATTTAGTAAAAAATAAAAAAATAAATTAAAAAAACAACAACAAATCATCACACTTAATTCACCATACGCCGCGGAGAATCGAACCCACGACTTCATGGTGCTATGGGATTAAAGTCAAACGGTCTGAACCAATCGGCCCTAGCATCCGTTTTGGTCTAGTCTGATCTGGTCTAATCCGGTCTGATCCGGTAATCTGCTGTCTCCTTGTATCGTTACACACATTATAGAACTAACAACCTTCGACAAAGCCGGCTAGAGGTACGTAAAACTCAATCTTCCAGGTCAACGGCCAGGACATGCAGAACTGCTAGTGCCTACAGCATCTATCACCACCACCACCACCACCACTTCCACCATCACTACCACTATAACCACCACCACTACCACGACCACCACCACCACGTAAAAGCCACCTTACAGACAAAGCAAAACTATCCAGTAATGTTGACAAGTCATCTTCCGTGTTGGGTTCGGCATCTATCCGTCAGGAGTGACCTCTAGAGTTTGTCATGTTCGTCTGTTTACGAATGACCACTAGAATTTGTTACGTCGTGCGTGAGAATGAACACTAAGAACTTGGCGCGTTCAGTGGTTACTAATGAGTTTGGCGCGTTCATAGGTCACGAATGACCAGTGAGTTTGGCGCGTTCATCGGTCACGAATGACTATTGAGTTTTGGCGCGTTCATCGGTCATGAATGACTATTGAGTTTGGCGCGTTCATAGGTCACGAATGACTATTGAGTTTGGCGCGTTCATCGGTCACGAATGACTATTAAGTTTGGCGCGTTCATAGTCATGTATGACGATTGAGTTTGGCGCGTTCATAGGTCACGAATGACCAGTGAGTTTGGCGCGTTCATCGGTCACGAATGACTATTGAGTTTCACGCGTTCATCGGTCACGAATGACTATTGAGTTTGGCGCGTTCATCGGTCACGAATGACCAGTGAGTTTGGTGCGTTCATCGGTCACGAATGACCAGTGAGTTTGGCGCGTTCATAAGTCACGAATGACCAATGAGTTTGGCGCGTTCATAGGTCACGAATGACTATGAGTTTGGCGCGTTCATCGGTCACGAATGACCAGTGAGTTTGGCGCGTTCAGTGGTCACAGCGGTCACGAATGACCAGTGAGTTTGGCGCGTTCAGTAGTCACAGCGGTCACGAATGACCAGTGACTGTGGCGCGTTCAGTGGTCACAGCGGTCACGAATGACCAGTGGGTTTGGCGCGTTCAGTGGTCACAGCGGTCACGAATGACCATGATTTCTTTCTGCAGCGGAACGGAGTGTTTGCGGTCAGCGTCATCTCACTGTGCTGATTCTTCTGTGAGGGACGGAGTGTAAGGTCAAGTTCTATGTGTGTGTGTTGTGTGTGTAGTAGTGTGTGTGAGTGAAGTGCTGTTGTGTGTGTGTGTGTGTGTGTGTTGTGTGTGTGTGTGTGTGTGTGTGTGGTGGACAGATAATGGTGAGAGAGAGGAGAGAGAGAGAGAGAGAGGAGGAGAGGAGAGAGAGAGAGAGAGAGAGAGAGAGAGAGGGAGAGAGAGAGAGAGAGAATGTGACGGATGGTGTGAACTTTTGCACCTAGGGTATAGTACAGCCCTGGTGTTGTTGTAGTGCTGCGGTAGTTAGACTGAATGATCGCTTCCTGGCTACAATCCGCTGTTATCACCGGCCGCAAAACCATGTTTCTGCTGTCTTGGGTGTCTTGTTTGATTGTTTCTTTCCTATCCGTCTTCTGTACGCGCGCGCGCACATGCCCTAGTATGTGTGTAAGAATGAACGCCTGCAGGCATACTTTCACACATACATGCACGCATGTACATACATATACATGCACGCGCATACTTACACACTTATGCATGCATACGCAAGCATGACCCACACGTATTTTCATACACACGCACAGAAAGACAAACAGACCTATGAAGAGGTAGATAAAGGGATAGATAGATAGACAGAGAGATAGATAGATAGATAGATAGATAGATAGATAGATAGATAGATAGATAGATAGATAGATAGATAGATAGATAGATAGATAGATAGATAGATAGATAGATAGATAGATAGATAGAGATAGATAGATAGATAGATAGATAGACAGACAGACAGACAGACAGAGATATGATAGATAGATAGATAGATAGATAGATAGATAGATAGAAGAAGACAGACAGACAGACAGAAGAAGACAGACAGACAGACAGAACATAGAGAAGATAGAAGATAGATAGATAGATAGATAGATAGACAGACAGATAGAAGAATAGACTAGAAGAATTAGATAGATAGATAGATAGATAGATAGATAGATAGATAGATAGATAGATAGATAAGATAAGATAGTAGATAGGCAGTCAGACAGACAGACAGACAGACAGACAGGCAGCAGACAGACAGACAGACAGGCAGACTGAAGGACAGAGATATGTATGTACATACGTTCTGGTGTGTAAATGTGCGTGCGCCTCTCTCCTCTCTTTTCTCTCTCTCTCTCTCTCTCCTCTCTCTCTCTCTCTCTCTCTCTCTCTCTTCCTCTCTCTCTCTCCTCTCTCTCTTCTCTCTCTCTCTCTCTCTCTCTCTCTCTCTCTCTCTCTCTCTCTCTCTCTCTCTCTTGAGTATGTGTATCAATTATTATTTCCTTTACTTTTTGTGGAAACGCTTTTATTTCCAGAATAATGGAATAAGCACTTCTGTGCTTCTTATTTTTTGTTATATCCAGTCCCCAGATGATCATGTGAGTGTGCGCGCAAGTGCATACTTGCATGCATACTTGCACACATGCCTACATGCATGCATGTGCCTGTCTGTGCCTGTCTGTGTGTGTCTGATGAGCCATTCTGAAGTGGTGTAGATGGCAGAGATATGGGGAGCAAGCCCAACCTGGAAGCGGAAAGAGATTGGGTTCAGCAGAGCTAAGCCCTCCGTACACTCTGGTGCATCCCTGTGCTGTGGTTAGGGACACAATGGGCCCCGTGGTCTTGGGCTAACTCACCCACCCGCCTAGCTTAGGAAGCCAGGAATCCTAGGTTCGTCCCCTGGTCTTGTTCTTGTTCTTTTGTTGTTCTTGTTGTTGTTGTTCTTCTTCTTCTTCTTTACAATTTTTTTTCTTCTTTATTTTCTTCTTCTTCTTTCATCTTCTTTGCAATTCTTCTTCTTCTTCTTTTCTTCTTCTTCTTCTTCTTCTTCTTTCTTCTCTTCTTCTTCTTCTTTCTTCTTCTTCTTCTTCTTCAATTCTTTCTTCTTCCTTTAATTCGTCTTCTTCTTTTTCAATCTTCTCTTCTTCTTTCATTCTTTGCATTCTTCTTCTTTCCTTTGCATTCTTCTTTGCAATCTTCTTTCTTTGCAATTCTTCTGCTCCTTCTTTGCAATTCTTCTTCTTTTATGCAATTCGTCTTCTTCCTTCCAACTCTTCTGCTTCTTCTTTGCAATTCTTTTTCGTCGAAAGCTCTGACAGCAACTCCTGTTGTCTGTCATTAGAGCGAAAATGCGTTGCGCTGCCGTTAAGCGCCTGAGAGGTCAACCCAGCGCATCTGGCATCCGACTTCGGCATGGGAGAGCATTGTTATCTTTTAAGTCTTCCTGGGTAAAAAGGTATGAGAATGGACCAAGACGGCACAAAATAGGCAAGAAGGAGATGACAGGAGGAAAAGGAGCAAGGCAGCAAGAAAGAGAGGGATAGAAAAGAGGGGACTCTTTGCACAGTATTTCCAGAAGGTGGGGATGCTATTTGTACTTATAGGCCCCTGGCATCCCCACGGATAGGGGGGGGGGGGGGGAGAGGACTCCTGTCTGTACATCTTCTTTAGACTATAATATTTATGTGGTGATGTTGTTGCTAAGGATTTTTGTCAGAGATGATTGCCTTTCCATATAAGGTAATATAGTGAAGTCTTGTGTGCAATATATCTTTAGTGCACGTAAAAGATTTCACTCACGGTAATAGAGTTGTCTTTGGTACCAAAAAAATCTGTTGAAAAATGTCACTCTGATAAAGAAGTGCATGGATCTGCAGAAAAATGTATTCCTCTATATTCGTTATTGCACATAAGTATTGATTTATGTCATAATTATATCAAAAAGTACTCCATACACAGTAATTACCTTTTACTCTTAGGTTTGTTTCTTCTGTGACTTACTTATTTCTGTCTCTACCTATACAAAAGGTATACTGTATTAACACACACATGTGCGCGCGAAACACACACACACACACACACACACACACACACACACACAAACACACACTATATAGAGAGAGAGAGATGGTTCATTCTGTTTTCAATTACCTTGCAATTTGCTTACGTGTTCTTTAACTTACATCTCGTTTAACTTACATCTCGTTTAAGAGCTACTAACCTCATTTCTTTTTTTTTCTCTCGATGGTCTCACTCACTTCATTCTTTATTTTAATTTCTTTTTTCTTTTCTTTGTCAAGACATTCATTCACAGTGGTATCTGTCCTCCTGTCATTGTTTTTCTCTTTTCTTTTCTTCCTGTACGTTAGCAAACAGACGGCCATTTCCACACACAATCCACTTTCTCTATCCGCGAACAGCACGCCTGGGTGCAGCAGGCGTGAAGAGGAAGTGACGTAGGAGCACTTCCGGGAAGGTCTATTTCCGGTGAGGACTGGAACAAAAGGGCGGCCACTAACACTGATGGATGACTGGGATCACCTCCCCTGATGGGAGAGAGCAGAACACACAGATTCTGAGGGATGGGTTGGGGGGGGGGGGGGGGAAGGAGGATGGAGGGATAAAGGAGAAAAAGTTGTGAAAGTAAGAAGACAGGGGAAAGACTGCTGGGGAGACAGATAGACACTGGAGAACAAATGGAAAAAGTGACAGAGAAGAGTGGGTAGGAAGAGAGAGAGAGAGAGAGAGAGAGAGAGAGAGAGAGAGAGAGAGAGAGAGAGAGTTATAGACAGACCAGAGAGATAGACAGGCAGACAGATAACGAAAGAGAGACAGACACAAGAGAGTTAGAGAGAGAGAGAGACATAGAAAGACACAGAGAGAGTGTGTGTGTGAGAGGAGAGGAGAGAGGGATGAGAGAAGAGAGAGAGAGAGAGCTGAACTATGAACTAAAGTAATCAGGTTCTTGTAACTAGAAACTGTACTGTTTCTGGTTGAGAAAAATCGTACCAATTCTGGATTGAAATGTACTGATTCTGGATTTTAAAGAATATTCATTCTGGCTTAAGGATGTTCTGGTCCTGGCTAAAAAAAATTCTGGGTAAAAAAACAATGAATTGACCCAGAAAAAAAATGTTCTGTAAAAATGTACCGATTTTTTTTTTTTGATATATCGATTCTGGTTTTAAAAAATAAATAAATAAGCTTTACTGAGTCTGGCGAATTTTGTTTTAAATGCAGTGATTCTGGCGTCAAATGTACTTATTCTAGTTAAAGAATATACTGATTCTGGAGAGAGAAAAAATGCACTGTAAAAATGTACTGATTATGG
Source organism: Rapana venosa (assembly GCA_028751875.1). Lineage (NCBI taxonomy): Eukaryota > Metazoa > Mollusca > Gastropoda > Neogastropoda > Muricidae > Rapana > Rapana venosa. The sequence goes on along the minus strand of CM054142.1, from coordinate 36,359,169 downwards.
CTAAAGGAAATGTACTGTAAAAATGCATTAATACTAGCTTTGAAAAATACAGGGCCAAAAAAATGCACTGATACTAGCTAAAATAAAAACAAAAACAAAAAACAATACACTGCACACACACAAAAATGTGCTGATTCCATCCCAAAGGTTGTGACCATGGCACGATCCCCACAGCAACAAAATTTTCCCTAATCCATTGTCTATACCCACGCTGCCTAGTCTTCAGAAAACACCTGTACTCTCTGAAATGTGATGCTGTGGCCGAAACAGTTCCTTAGCCTTCAAACACTGTCTAGGAAAGCATGGAGTCGCTCAATTTCAGACAAGGGAAGCACCCTCACAGCTGCTGTGGTAGAGCTGAAATCAATGGCTAATGCCCGGACCACATGTCAAAGCCAACACTACCCAAAGAGATTTCTTTTAGGGACACGTAAAAGTTGTGATTCGGATAACTAGAGGGAGAGAGACAATGACTGACAGAGAGGGGGGAGGGAGACAGGGGGTGGGAGGAGGGAAGGAAGAGAGAGAGAGAGAACTCTGAACTCTGAACTCTGAAATGTTTTAATGTACTTCGGCCATGGGCCACAATACAAACAACAAAAATAAAGAGGGTGGGTGGTGGGGTGGGGTAACACTCATATCATAGTAACTGTTAACGTGTACAGATACAAATAGTTGTGTACAATAAGCAGCATTATTATCATAATTGAGCCAGTTGTCATCTCCATCATCTCATCATAATGGCTGTTATAATGAAAATAACAAGAGAATTATATACATATGCATGCACTCGCGCGCACGCGCGCGCACACGCACACACACACACACACACACACACACACACACACACACGCACGAACGCACGCACACACGCATGCGCATTTACACCCACCCACAAACAAACACTCAGACATACACTCGCGCACGCACACACGCACGCACACACCCACACATACACACACCCTCACACACACACGCACACACATACACACACATGCACGCACACACATATATAATCTTTGAGCATAGACTCCATACATTACTTCGGTTATCATATGTGAAAACATTGTGCATTTCCTTCATATACCGTGGCCTTAAATGATAACCTTTTTCTTTTCCTTTTCTTTTTTTTTTAAACTGTAACGCACATCAAACAATAGGCTTTTAAGAGAGAGAGAGAGAGAGAGAGAGAGAGAGAGAGATAGAGAGAGAGAGAGATAGAGAGAGAGAGAGAGAGAGAGAGAGAGAGAGAGAGAGAGAGAGAGAGAGAGAGAGAGAGAGATTGTGGAGAATTGAAAATTGAGTATCACAGAAAAGATACATCTAAAAAAAAAAATTTTTATTTACGTTTTTTTTAAATTTGCAAATCAGACAACTAGATACAGACAGACACAGACAAAGAGACAGAGATAGAAAGAGGGAGACAGGCAAGCAGAAAACAGGGAGAGACAGACACAGAGAGAAATAGAAAGACAGACAAAGAGGCAGACAGAGGCAGAGAGAGACACACAGACAGACAGACAGACAGACAGTGAGAGAGAGAGATACTGCGCATAAGGGAAGAAGATTGAGTACACAACACAAAAGGAACAGGTCTTAGAACATAACCCTAGGGAATTCCGGATTTGACAATAGACGGACGAGATTTAAAGCCACTAATGGATATAGATCAGCAAGAGGAGAACCCTGAAGAAAGTTTCTGCGCTGTGAAATGTTCAAGTCCAGTTAGAAGAAAAGAGTGGTCATTTGGAAAGTTATCAGTGGTATCAAAGGCAGGAGACAGGTCGATAGAGAAAGACAGAAACGGGAAGTTTGTTCCTAGCAGAGGGCAGATCAATGAAAAATCTTAGAGGGCAGTTTCAGTGCTGTGGCTAACACCGTGTGCTGATTGGTGGGAGGCAGGGAGGGGGAGGGGAGTAGCGTAGTGGTTAGACCGTGGACCTTGCGATCCTCCTCCTCCTCCTCCCCTCCTCCTCCCTTCTTCTTCTTCTTCTTCTTCTTCTTCTTCTTCTTCTTCTTCTTCTTCTTCTTCTTCTTCTTCTTCTTCTTCTTCTTTCTTAAGTATTTAGGGTACCACACAGAAGAGAGTTGTTGACCAATTTCTCTACTCGTTTCAGCGGTGTTTTTAGCGCATTTATACCAATGTATTAAGACTTTCATAGGCGACCTAGGCCTGAATATGAATAAAGCATCCGCATCCTCCTCATCGCTCCTTCCCCTCTCTTACCATCAGCAGACAATAAAAACCAGGACACAGCAGCAGCGGCAGCAGCACAATCCATGGGCAAGAGGGTACGCACGGTACACACAAACTCCCATGACGCAGGTGCCGTGATGGTCTTAACTACGGTTCATTAACCAGCCCCAGTCTTTAACGGCCATTAATTAATTAGTCAGGGTGGGTGGGTGGGTGGTTGGGTACGTGCAGACGTCACAAGTCACAAATTCCGGGTGAGCGGGTCGCGTACCTGCAATAAAAGCACGAAAGGAAGGTGGACGTGGCTCTGACTTTTTCCAAGGAATGAATGACTTTGCCTCTGTGTTTTTCTTCCTTCTATAAAATTTTATGATTTTGCTACCAAAGAATACAGATTGGAACCATACTTAGTAAACTATGAAAACAAAACTCATAAGAAGACATATTGTAAATTTCGCACAAGCTGTCACAATTTAATGATAGAGAAAGGGAGACACCAAAATATATCCAGAGAGGACAGAAAATGTAGACACTGTAACAAAATTGAAGATGAATTTCATTTACTTGATGAATGCATTTTATATGATGAACTCATAAATAATTTGTTATTAAAAATCAAAACGAAAGACAAAGAACGCAAAAACTGTGTACATAAATTAAGTGACATAATCACAGTTGATATATATCAAGCAGATATCATCAGATATGTGTATGAGTGTTTTGAAAAAAGAGAGAAAGAGAAGTAGAATACAACATGTTTTTAGTGTACATCACTTTTTGCCAAAATAGATAATTATAGTTGATGTTTTTGTTGTGTCAAATAAGTCTACATGACTTAAATGGCAATAAAATATTCTGAATCTGAATCTGAATCCTTCTGTGGGTTGTTGATGGGGGAAGCAAGTTTTTCACAAGGTTTTTGGAACAACACCTAGGCGCAACCGTGGGTTTACTACGGCCGCATGCGTTAAAATCTCTCCATTGGTGAACCTCGGAGCTCTAGCTGAGGAATGGGGAAAATATCTGGGGGGGTTTCTTTGTTTTTATTGGGGATTTTAGTGGGGGGGGTGGAGTTTTGTTTTTCGTTCTCCGACTAGAACTCCGAGGTTCACAAATGGTGAAATTTTGCGTGGTGCGACCGTTTTTATCCACCGGTAAGACAGCCACATTCAGACTGCGGGGAGGGTGTCTAAACGCGATACCTGTGTGCATGCGGGTTTTGGTTTTTTTAATATTGCCATTCATTGATACCGGAATGCAATGGCCTACTCTTGTAAAAAGCGGAACGGGTTTTAACGTGTGCGCAAGAATTTCTGCGAGGGTTCGCGCACGGGTCCTTGGTTAATAGTCTCATCCGAAAGACTTTCGGGGAAGTGGAGTCAGTACTGATGTTAACTCCAGGGGAATATCCTCTCAAACGGTGGTGGCTCAAACCTGTAGTCAGATCAAGAGCGCAACGCTCTAACCACTAGGCTACCCTCCCCCCCTCCCTCCCCCGTATTTGTTTAAAGAGTGACATACTTTATCCGTGATATCTGCTTTTCCTAATCCTGTTTTGGGAAAGGGGCGTAGGTTGGAATAAAGCAAACGAACGAAATAAATCAACAATGAATTTAACAAAATACTGAATTATTAACGAAAAGAAGGTGTCAGACATTATAAAGAAAAAAATCCCGGATCACATACAGTCCATAAGAAACCATACAGAGGGAGGAGAGAGAGAGAGAGAGAGAGAGAGAGAGAGAGAGAGAGAGAGAGAGAGAGAGAGAGAGACAGACAGAAGAAGACGACAGACAGACAGACAGACAGACAGACAGACAAACAGACAGATAGGCAGACAGGCAGACAGACAGACAGACGAAGAGAGAGAGAGAGGGAGGGAACTCTGAACTCTCAAAGAATTTATTCACAAAGATGCCGTTGGGCCATACATGAAGGGGTTTGAGGGAAGAGAGAGAGAGTGGGGAGAGAGAAAGAGAGACAGAGAGAGACAAAGGGAGAGAAACAGACAGGCAGAGACAGACAGGAAGGCCGAGATAGAGGGGGGGAGACAGACAGACAGACAAACTGCCAGAGAGACAGACAGACAGACAGACAGAAGAGAGAGAGAGAGAGAGAGAGAGAGAGAGAGAGAGAGAGAGAGGAGAGAGAGAGAGAGAGAGAGAGAGAGAGAAAAGAAGAGAAGAAGAAGAAGTAGAAGAGGAAGAGGAAGAAGAAGAAGAAGAAGATGATGATGATGATGATGATGATGATGATGATGATGATGATGATGATGATGATGATGATGATGAACAAGAACTAGAAGAAGAACAAGAACAAGAAGAACAAGAACAAGAAGAACAACAACAAGAAGAACAACAACAACAAACAACAAGAACAAGAAGAACAACGACAACAACAAGAAAGGACAAATCGATTGTCATATAGACATACGCAAAAGCCAAAAAAAAAAACAAAGCAAACAACAGACATACAACAGAAAAGCCACATTATGACTCCAACCAAAAACAACACCAACAACAACAACAGCAAGAATAGAAACAGAAACAACACAAGACATTAATCATGCACCCACCCACCCACTCACCCACCCACCCCCTCGCTCACCTCTATCCTTGCCTCTCCCATCTCCCATCCCTCAACCACATGCACATAATTTTATATATGGATCGGTGGTCTAGAGGTAACGCGCCAATCCTTTTCTTTTTCTTTTCTTTTTTTAAATTTTTGTGTCGTTCGTCAAATGGACAGCTCAGTGTTTGTGACGAAGGCAGCTGTACACTGCTGCAGGTTCTCCCAGTCTCCATACAGCTTCTTGGCCACTGGGGTGACTGGGGTCAGGCCACATCTTCTTTCGGGGTGCTTCATGTATTGGGAAGGACAGCAGCACATGTTCTGAGGTAGTAGTAGTAGTAGTAGTAGTAGTAGTAGAAGTAGAAGTAGTAGTAGTAGTAGTAGTAGTAGTAGTAGTAGTAGTAGTAGTAGTAGTAGTAGTAGTAGTAGTAGTAGTAGTAGTAGTAGTAGTAATAATAATAATAATAATAATAATAATAATGTATGGAATTTATATAGCGCTGAATCTTGTAAAGCAACAAATCAAAGCGCTCAGCGGACTTTTTTTTAAACTGTATTTTTGCGTGTGTATGCGGGTTTTTTTTAAATTTGTCATCTGTTCCCACCGGCACACAATGGCCTACTCTTTCGAACAGCGGAACAGGATTTAACGTGTGCGCAAGATGTTCTGCATGCGTTCGCACACAGGGCCTCGTTTTATAGTCTCATCCGAAGGATGTAGTAGTAGTAGTAGTAGTTGTAGTAGTAGCAGTAGCAGTAGTAGCAGTAGCAGTAGTAGTAGTAGTAGTAGTAGTAGTAGTAGTAGTAGTAGTAGTCGTAGCAGTAGTCGTAGTAATAGTCGTAGTCGTAGCTGTAGCAGCACAGCAGCAAGCAGAGTAGCAGTAGTAGTAGTAGTAGTAGTAGTAGTAGTATAGTAGTAGTAGTAGTAGTAGTAGTAGTGAGTAGTAGTAATATTTGTTGTTGTTGTTGTTGTAGTGTAGTCGTCATCATCGTCTTTGAATTAAAGCCCATGCTTTTGGACGACTCGTGTTGTGTTGTCTGGCTGCCAAGTCTTGCAAAAGCACTGCTCTGTGTAGCCTATGTGGAGTTTTTCCTTACAGAATAATTCTGTAGTCTAGGCAGTTGTGGCCTGCCCTGACTCTGAATGTACGTACAGACCTGCTCCCGTCATGGTAGCTGGTAGTAGGGGGTCTGACTTGTTGTAGCGCGGATGTTGTTGTATCCAAACCACCCATCATCCACCTGACGTCCGTTTTTGCCTGCTACAACTGTGACAGCGACTGCCATGCACGGATTGGTCTGCTGAGCCGCTACAGACGTTGTCCACAACAAAACTGAAGTAAACACAAAAGGTTCCGCTCATTGTCTCCCAAGAACAGAAGGATCCTACCAATACTACTTCCAGAAAACCAAGTATCGCAAGTTCGACTCCTGTTTGAACCTGGTTTTTTCTCCCATTCACTAAACCATGAGTGGTGGTCTGGGTGCTAAGTGGACTTTGTGTCGGTACTGGTTAAAACTTTGAAACCAACGTAATGGTTTGGCAACCTGAAGGATTTTCTTCAGTCGCCATCCGATTTGGTTTAAGAACATTTCTACAGACTGACTTGATATAAGTAAGTCAATGTATTTATGTGATTATTTATCGGTGATGATAATAGATTTTGCTATTTACGTGAAAGAGAAGGTGTGGAAAGAGACGGGAGATTTTCTCTCTGTGCCTCAGTCTGTCTGTCTGTCTGTCTGTCTGTCTGTCTCTCTCTCTCTCTCTCTCTCTCTCTCTCTCTCTCTCTCTCTCTCTCTCTCTCTCTCTCTCTCTCTCTCTCTCTCTCTCTCTCTCTCTCTCTCTCTCTCTCTCTCTCTCTCTCTCACACACACACACACACACACACCACACACACACACCACACTCTCTCTCTCTCTCTCTCTTCACTCTTGTTCACCATTTTGTTCACCAAGGTCAATCTTTCTTCCTACTGGTTTTTTTCCCCTGTCTTCTGACTTTCACAGCTTTTTCTCCTTTATCCCTCCTTAGAATCTGTGTGTTCTGCTCTCTCCCATCAGGGGAGGTGATCCCGGTCATCCATCAGTGTTAGTGGCCACCTTTTGTTCCACCCCTGACCGGAAATAGGCCTTCCCGGAAGTGCTCCTACGTCACTTCCTCTCCACACCTGCTGCACCCAGGCGTGCCATTAGTGGGGGAAGAAAGTGGATTGTGTGTGGAAATGGGTGTGGGTTTGCCAACAGAAACGAAATAAAGGAGAAAATAACGACAAGGAACAGATACCATCGTGAATGGATGACTTCATCATTAGAAAACGTTTTCAATAAAATGAAAATGATCACGATATCTGATAATAGAAAAAAAGATAAGGGTGGTTTTTTTCGTAGCGGAATTAAGTTGATAAACAGCTAGTCGAAAAGAAAATGTGATGTAGTATCAAAGATAAAGAAAAAAAACAACAAACGGATAACCAAAATTTATTGTTAAAAACATTGTTCCTTGGCTAGAGCTCTGAGGTTCACCAATGGTGAGATTTTTGCGTGTGCGACCGTTTACCCACAGTTAAAGTAGCCATATTCAGACTTGAGAGATGATGTCTACACACGACACCAGTGTGAATTAGGTTTTGTGCATTCTCTCATCCGTTCCACCAGTACGCCATGGCCTACTCTACCGAAAGTTTGGAACGGGCTTTAACTTTGCGCCGAAGATTTGTCTGCGTGTGTTTGCACACGGGACCTCGGTTCATTGTCTCATCCAAAAAAGGAATGGAGTCAGTATTGATGTTACCTCCAAGGCAAAAGCTCCCTAGAACGGGCGCCTCGGTGGTGGCTTGATCCTGGGCCATCCAGATTACAAGCCCAACGCTGTAACCACCAGGCTACTCCTGCCTCCCACCCACTCACCACTCGAGTACCCACCTATCCCCCAGTAAATAAAACAATTCTGCACTTCAGAAAAATCACATGCAGAAAATAGACAAGAAGAAAGTGACAGGAAGAAAAAGGAACAAGACAGAAACAAAGAGAATGATAGAAAAGAGAAAATTTCTAGCGCATAGTTTCCAGAAGGTAGAAGGTGATAGAAAAGAGGACATTTTTAGAACAGAATTTCCGGAAGGTGGGGATGCTATTTATACTGACAGGACCCCCGGTATCCCCACGGGGGGAAGTGAGACACACAAGAAAGATGGTCATTTAGAATTCCAACTTGCATCTGCAAAAATAACTGACGGCTCGCAGAAAAACATTATTTTTCTCTAATACTTTACCTGATCTTGCGCTTGCGTGTATGACATTGTAGCCGAGCGGTTAAGACCGTACAACTTCAATCCTGTGGGTACATAGAGTCGTGGGTTCAAATATCTGCAGAATGTCAGGTGAATAACAGATGGGGCTTTTTTTTCGATCTCCAGAGTCAACTTAAAGCGCAAACCTTCCAGTGCGTTACTTCTCTTCCTGTACATGCGTATGCACGTCAGATATGCACGTTAGAGGTTCTTTACTTCATTGTCAGCGTTCTGTGGGTTATGTAAACACAAACGTACCCAGCATGCAACTTGTCTCTGGAGTAGAATGGGCTCCAGCATGCTCAACTTGCCCAAGACACACGGCCAGGAAAAAAACCTTCTGTGCTGTGTTTTTTTATGACTCCCAAAGAAGTTGAGAGAGAGAGAGAGAGAAGAGAGAGACAGAGAGAGACAGAGAGAGATAGAGAGAAAGAGAGATGATAAAACATTTCAGTCAATATAAGCTCATTTCATTATTTTCTCATGAAAGAAAACAAAAATGGTATTTGGCTCCTGAGATCTCACGCCATTTGTCACTGCAAATGACATTCAGCTTTTGTTTGTTTCGTTCCTCTGCTAGACATCCCAGGTTCATCATTAGTGAGATTTTGTGCATGTGGCCGTTTTTGCCCACCAGGAAGGTAGCCGTATTCCGACTTCGGGGATCGAGATGTACATTGGTTATGTTCGTGTTTCCGTAACCCATCGAACGCTGACATGAATTAAGAGATCTTCTGCGAAGGGAATGAAGGCACTGGCAGGTCTGCTCTTGAAGTTGACCTGGGAGATCGTAAAAATCCCCATATATCCTTCATTCACCAGACGCTGCCTAGATTCGAACCCACAACTTCATGGATCCATAGGATTGAAGTCGAACGGTCTTAACCATTCGACTATAGCGTCCATCGACATTCGTCGATAATCTCGGCGATGATGATTATACTAATGACATATTTTCTAATCTCTTCAACATGCAGGATTTAACGGGGTGGTGAGTGAACTCAGTACAAATCCTAACTCCAAAGTTTAAAAAAAATAATAATAATCCCTTCTTCGAAGATGTGTAAGTCACCTGGACAGGGGCAATAGCCTAGTGGTTAGAGCGTTAAGCTCCTAAGTTTACTGGTGTGACAATCCTACCTTGTCATTTGTGACACTAACAGGACATAGCCTTCCAAACTTCAAGAGAAAGCTAATCCAGTGTAGACACCGTAACCCCACCTACTGAATCCACACAAGCTGTTAAGGTGTCAAACATGACAGGGGCTGCAGGAATTCAGCATAATATTTTGGATACGGGGAGAATACCCTCGTGGTTATTAAAGAGTTTCGCTCGTGATTTGACAGCCCGGTTTCGAGCGACATCGAAACTTTGAGGGGCGTTTTTCCTTGAAAGCGAACATTGATACTGATTTCACTTAGGGGGAGGGGGGGGGGGGGCTGGAACGGGATAGCTTGGTGGTTGGAGAATTGTGCTTTCAATCTGATGCTCTGTGTTCGAACCTGGCTTCCAACCACCGCCGAGGCACCCGTTTAAGGGGAAGTTTTCTTTAGAGTTAACTCCAGTAATGACTCTACTCCCCCAAAAATCCTTCGAATGAGACAATAAAACGAGGCCCTGTGTATGAACGTACACAGAATATCTTGCGCACAGTCATGTTAAAACTCCGTTCCGCCTTTAAGAAGAGTATGCCATGTCGTACCGGTAGGAACGGATGATAAAATTTCAGAGAGAAAAAAACCGCATGCAAATTGGTGTCGTGTTTTGACACCGACCCCGAAGTGGGAATGTGGCTACCTTCATGGTGGGCAAAAAAAAACCGGTCACATACGCAAAAAATCTCATCATTAGTGAACCTCAGAGCTCTAGCCGAGGATCGAAAATTAAATTGTACGCCCTGCTGTCATTAAAGATTTTTTTTTAAAATGTAAAAACACGATACTGTGGGTACTGTATTCCACTGGACTTTTTCATTCATTTTGTGAGGAATTGCAGGGGTAGTGGCACTGAATTTTTCAGGCAGTGTGTGTCATGGGCATGTAGAATCTGGCGGAGCTCATTCCTATCTAGCATGCAAGATGCATGCTGGGTGTTTTCGTGTCATCCACCTTACCGTCTATGTCTGGCTTACTTTTCTACAAAAGTTGAACATGTGCCCTATATGTTCTGCCCGTGTTCGCACACAGTGGACATCAGTTTACAGTATCCTCTGAAGCACTTTTGGCGAGGTGTTTTTTTTAATTCAAATTATTTTATTTCAAGGTGATGAATAAACACTCGTGTGCTATTTTTACATCCAGTCCCTGTGCGAATGTATTTCTGTCAAGTTTGTCATCCGTTCCCTCCAGTACAGAATAAACTATTCTTCCAAAAGGCAGAACAGGTTTTAACGTGTGCGCAAGATGTTCTGCATGCGCTCACACACGAGACCTCGGTTTATAGTCTCATTCGATGGACATTTTGTTGGGAGTGAAGTCAGCACTGATGCTAACTCTAGAGGAGAAAAAAATCCCTTGAATGAGCGTCCCATGTGTTACACATAATAGTTTAGCACACGTAAAAGAACCCACGCAATGAGAGAGCTGTCCCTGGCAAAATTCTGTAGAAAAAATTCACTCTGATATGGACACAAATTACAGTTGAGGACAGAAAAGGGAAAAAAATAATGGGTGGCGCTGCTTTTGTGGCGACGCGCCCTCACCAGGGAAGGGGAGAGTAGCCCGAATTTGACACAGAGAAATCTGCCGTGACTTCAAGTAGTATGAAACGAAATATAAAATGAACCGCGCTCTCAGTGGTCGTCACATCACGACTACTACGCACTAACCACAAAAGTAGTCCCCCCCCCCCCCCCCCCCCCCCCCCCCCGCCTGTACCAGACTTAAGAGATTAAGAAGAAGAAAAAAAGCTTCTAAGTGACAAGAGAAAAGCTCCACTGTCACAACTGTCAAGACAGATCTGGTCAGGAAATCTGCAGCACACCCAAAGTCTCTGTCGTACCTGTGATGATGGTTTACAGTCGTGTTCGGTCTCTACAACGTCCCTTTGGGAATGGGCTCAAGAGCTGTCCTGTCGTGCATTAAGCCATTTCTGTCAGTCTGTCTGTCTTTGTCTCTCTGTCCAGTCTGTCTGTCTGTCTGTCTAGTCTGTGTCTGCCTGTCTATGTCAGTCTGTCTGTATGTCTGTCTTCCTGACTGTCTCTGTCTGTCTGCCTGCCTGTCTGTCTGTGTCTTCTGTGTCTGTGTGTCTATGAGTTTCTCTGTCACTGTTTCTGTCTGCCTGTCTGTGTCTGCCTGCCTGCCTGTCTGTGTCTTCTGTGTGTCTTTGTGTCTCTCTGTCACTGTCTCTTGTCTGCCTATCTGCCTGCCTGTCTGTCTGTGTCTGTCTGTCTGCCTGTCTGCCTGTCTGTGTCTGTGTGTCTATGTGTCTCTCTGTCACTGTCTCTGTCTGCCTATCTGTCTGCCTGTCCGTCTGTCTGTCTGTCTGTCTGTGTCTGTCTGCCTTTGTCTCTGCCTGTCTGTTTGCCTGTCTGTGTCTTCTGTGTCTGTGTGTCTATGTGTCTCTCTGTCACTGTCTCTGTCTGCCTATCTGTCTGCCTGTCTGTCTGTCTGTCTGTGTCTGTCTGCCTTTCTGTGTCTGTCTGTATGTGTATGTCACTGTCTCTGCCTATCTGCCTGCCTGCCTATCTGTCTGTACGTCTGCTGTCTGTCTCTCTGTCTGTCTCTGTGTCTGTGTGTGTGTTTCATTTTCTGCTAATGCAAATCATAGATGCTACAACTAATATTGTCTCATGAAATCCTCCATGTCCCACTGGGGTCACAGGCTAATTAAATCTTGAATTGTGTGTGTGTGTGTGCACGTGCGCGTGCGTGGGAGTGTGCATATGTGTGTTTATATGTGTGTGTATGTGTGTTGTGTGAGTGTGCATGTGGATGTGTTTATATGCGAGTGTATGTGTGTGTGTGCGTGCGAGTATGCAGTGTGTGTGTTTATGTGTGTGTATGTGTGTGTTCTAGTTCTTTTTCAGTTTAACGTCCTACCATCGAAAGTTGATATCAGACGTGTGTGTGTGTGTGTGTGTGTGTGTGTGTGTGTGTGTGTGTGTGTGTGTGTGTGTGTGTGTGTGTGTGTGTCGTGTGTGTGTGTGTGGTGTGTGCGTAGTGTATGTTTTGTGCGTTGCGAGTGTGCTATGTGTGTGTTCATGTGTGTTGTTTGTGTAGTTCTTTTTCGTTTAACGTCTCCATCTATAAGTGATTTTTCAGACGGTGTGTGTGTGTGTGTATGTGTGTGTGTGTCGTGTGCGTGTATATGTGCGTTGTGTGTGTATGTGTGTTGCGTGCGAGTGTGCATGTGTGTATGTGTGTGTATGTCGTGTGTGTTAGTTCGTTTTCAGTTTAACGTCCTACCATCGAAAAGTGATTTCAGACGGTGTGTGTGTGCGTGTGCGTGTCTATGTGCGAGTGTGTATGTGTGTGTGACATTTGTTCCCACGTTCTTAACTTCTACACATCATAAAAATTGCTTAAATATGCAGACTTGCTTTGGTACGTTTGATCTAAGAATCACATAGATTCATCCACATAATACATTACATATTTTTTTTAATAAACCTATCTTCTTTTTCGTCGAAACGCTCAGACAGCAAGTGTGGTTGTATCTCATAGAAGCGAAAATCCATTGCGCTGCCGTTAACTACCTGACAAGTCAGGCCCAGCACACCCGACTTCCGGCGCGGGTGAGCATTGTTATCTTTTAAGTCTTTCTGGGAAAGGTTGGGGGGAGGCAGAAGAATGGACCCAAAAAAATAGACGAGGAGGCGACAGGGGAAAAAAGGAACAAAGCAGAAACAAAGAGAGGGACAGAAAAGGTGGAATTCCTAGCACAGAATTTCCAGAAGGTGGGGATGCTATTTTTACTGGCAGGCCTCCCCGGGGCGGGGGGGGGGGGGGGGGGAGAGCGGGGACGGGGAGATTAAAACTACTCAAAGGTGCACACTTGCCATGGCACACATTTTCATCTAAGATTCGCATACATTCATCGACGTTAACACATCACTCGATGAAACATAATAATACAGCATCACGCAATCTTTTTACTCGGTTGACACACAGATTTAAATACACCGGATAGAAGAACAAAGAGGGGAAGAGACAGAAGAAAACAAAAGTTATTTTAATGAAGAGAATAACCCCCCCCCCCCAAAAAAAAAGAAAACACAGAGACAAAAGACAAACAGGAGATAAAGACACAGGCCTGCACGTAAGATCAAAGAGTCAGTGCTCGAAGAGATCAAAGCTGGCTGACTAAAAACAAGACTGACAAGACAAGAGAGACAGAGAAAGAGACAGACAGACAGAGACAGAGAGACACATTGAGACAGAGACAGACAGACAGAGACAGAGGGAGAGATAGCAGAGAATGAGAGAGACAAAGAGACACGCAAAAGGAGAGAGAGACAGAGACAGAGGGAGAGATGGCAGAGAATGAGAGAGACAAAGAGACACGCAAAAGGAGAGAATTCTGAACTGTGAAATGGTTTAATGTACATCGGAACTTTGGCCACAATACACACTGAGGGGCAAAAACTTGAAGATGAAAAGTGGAAGATGGCAGAGAATGGGAGAGACAAAGAGACACGCAAAAGGAGAGAGAGAGAAGTGGGGGGGGGATAATGAGAGAGAGAAGAGAACGCAAAAGGGACACAGGACAGACAGACAGACAGACAGACAGAGAGAAAAAGACACGTATATAGAGAAGGAGAATAGAGAGACAAGAGAGGGAAAGGAGGAGGAGGTAGAGAAGAGAGAGAGAGAGAGAGAGAGAGAGAGAGAGACACACACACACAACACACACTCACACAAACACACAGTAAACACAACACGAGAGAGAGACAGACAGACAGGCAGATAGACACGACAAACAGAGACAGACAAGAGAAAGAGAAGGAGACACAAAGAGAAAATAGAAGACGAGAGAGAAAGAGAAAAGAAGGGAGAAAACACACACACACGCACGCACACCATCTCTCTCTCATCGGCTCTCTCTCTCTCCCTCATCGCTCTACCCTCCCTCTACTCTGCAGACACACAACACACAGAATCAAAATAACACAACTACGACACTCACAAACACGAGAGAGGGAGAGAGGGACAGAAAGAAAGACAGACAGATAGACACAGACACAGACGGGCAGAGAGAGAGGGAGAGAAAGAAGGAATGAAACACACACACACACACACACACACACACACACACACACGTACGCACGCGCGCACTCCAGAGAAACAAAGTGACAAACAGACACCACACCACACACCACACACACACCACTACCACCACCACCACCACACCACCACAACACAACACAACACAGCACACTCACGCATACACACACAACACAACACACACACAACACACACACACAACACAACACAACAAGCACACGCACAACACACACACACACACACACACAACACAACACACACACACAACACATATAACACACCACAAACACAACACTCAACACACACCGCACACAACACAACACACACACACAACACACACACTTACACACACACACACATCACTCACTCACTCACACACAAGCTTTCTATACTGATGTTCCAAGAGAGAAAGGAGAAACAAAATTCCATCTATCTCTCCATTTCTTTCTTTCTTTTTTCTTTCTTTTTTTTGGAAAACCCTTAGGCTTTTCCATTTTCACATAATTGCCAACCATTTTTGGTCGTAAGTGAGTTCCAGTTTAAAATGGACCCGCGATAGAATGATGCTTCTCTTCAACCTCTAACGGTCCTCTAACTCTATTCCAAGTAGAAGACTTCCTCTGTTTTAGACCTGACTTCTTCTCTTCTTAACTCCTCGAGAAGTCGCTGCGGGGAGGGGGGGGGGGGGGGGTACTGCACTGAAATGGTTTTTTTTTCAGGCAGTGTGTCATGGGGCAAAGTTGAACCTGGCGGAGCTCATCCTGTCTCTCAGGATGCATGCTGGGTATGTTGGTGTCATCCATCCCACCGGCAGTAGCTGGCTTATTCTTTTACAGAAAGGTGGATGGTGGTGGTTTTAACGTGAGTGCACAAGATGTTCTGCACGTGTTCGTACTCGGGATCTCGGTTTATATTTCCATCTGAAGGACTTTTAAGGAAAGTGGAGTCGGTATCAGTATTAACTCCAGGTGGAAAATTTTCCCCTGTGGGGATTCTGTGGGAGTGTCAGTATAAAAAAAATAACATCCTCACCTTCTAGAAATTCTGTGCCAGGAATATTCCTCTTTTCTATCCCTCTCTTTGTTTCTGCCTTGTTCCCTTTCTTCATGTCACCTTCCTTCTTGTCTATTTTCTGACTTCTTGGTCCATTCTCCGGCCTTTTTCCCAGAAAGACTTAAGAGAAAACTATCCTGTCCCGTGCCGAAGTCGGATGGGCTGGGCCTGACTTGTCAGGCGCTTAACGGCAGCGCAAGGGATTTTCGCTCCTATGTCAGACAACGATAGCTGCTGACAGAGCGTTCGACAATGACGACAACGACGATAAAGGAGAAGTATAAGAAAAATTGCGACGAAGAAGAATAAGGAGCAGAAGGAGAAGGAGAGGAGAAGAAGAAGAAGAAGAGAAGAAGAAGAAAGAAGGAAGAAGAAGAAGAAGAAGGAGGAGGAGGAGAGGAGGAGGAGGAGGAGGAGGAAGGAGAAGAAGAGAAGAAGAAGAACAAGAAGAACAAGAACAAGAACAGAAGAACAAGAAGAACAAGAACAAGAGGAGGAAGAAGAAGAAGAACAAGAACAAGAAGAACAAGAAGATCAAGAACAAGAAGAAGAACAAAAAGAAGACTCCAGGGGGGAAATCAACTTGAATGAACAGCCGAAGGAAAGATCGAATGCTCATGGTCAGTTGTGGTCAGATCGCATAGTTGACGCTCTGACCACTAGGCTCTCCTGTCCCTCTGGCAAAGAGAGCAACAACAAAAAGGTTGGGGGGAAAGAGAGGGAATGTTTTTTTTCTTTCTTCCAAAGAACCTGCTTCCAAATCCTTGTCTTGATAAATGAGACAGGTTAGATATATGACCCTGAAGAATGTTTTCTTTTAATGAATGTCTGCTGGTTTGTCTGTTTGAGTCTGTGTTTGTGTGTCTGCATGTGTGTCTGTTTGTTTCTCTCTCTCTCTCTCTCTCTTCTCTCTCTCTTCTCTCTCTCTCTCTCTCTCTCTCTCTCTCTCTCTCTCTCTCTCTCTCTCTCCTCTCTCTCTCTCTCTCCTTTTCTGTATCAATCAATCAATCAATCAGTCTATCTATCTATCTATCTATTTATCTATCTATCTGTCTGTCCTATCTGTCTGTTTGTCCTTCTTTCTGTCTGTCTATCTATCTATCTATCTATCTATATATCTGTCTGTCTGGCTGTCCTTCTGTCTGTCTGTCTGTCTGTCTGCTTGTCTATCTATCTATGTCTCTCTTTCTTTCTTGACTCGTATTTTGATATTATAATGTATGGTGACTTCGCATGCGTGTATGTGTGCATGCGCGTGCGTACGCGTATGTGTGTGTGCGTGCGTGCATGCATGGATGCGCGCACGCGCGTATGTGCGTGTGTGTGCATGCATGCATGCGCGCGCGCGTATGTGTGTGTATATAAGTGTAAATGTAAGTATGCACTCCACCATTCCCCTCCTTTCCCCCTTCCCAAAAAACAAACCAAAACCAACAACAAAAAACAGCAACCAACCAACCAAACAAACAAAACTCCCAAGCAAAAACGAAAAGCAAAACAACCATACAAATAAACCCAAACCCCCCAAAACAAATAAGCACAAAAAGAAAAAGCAAAAAAGAAAAGAAAATCCCAGCCTGAAGGAATCTTACTGAGCAGCAACGCCTGCTGTTTGTCGCTGGATGGATGGATGGATGGATGGATGGATGGATGGATGGATCGATCGATGGATGGGTGGGTGGGTGGGTGGGGGGTGAATGGATGGATGGATGGATGGATGGGTGGTGGTGGGTGTGGGGTGGGTGGTGGGTGGGTGGGATGGATGGGGTGGGTGGGTGGTGATGGATGGGTGGATGTGGTGGTGGTGGTGGGTGTTGGATGGATGGATGTGGATGGTGGTGGTGAATGGATGGGTGGGTGGATGGATGGATGGATGGATGGATGGATGGTGGGTGGTGGATGGATGGATGGATGGGTGGGGGGGATGGATGGATGGATGGTGGATGGATGGATGGATGGTGTGGGTGGGGATGGATGGATGGGTGGGTGGGTGGGTGGATGGATGGATGGATGATGGATGGATGGATGGATGGATGGATGGATGGAGGATGATGGATGGATGTATGGATGGACGGATCGGACGGATGGATTGTCTGATTAATGTATGGGTGTGAGTCTTCTGAACAACAAACAAACCATGAATCTCTTCTCTTAATCTTACCCCCCCCCCTCCAACATCATTCTTATTTACTGACACTGAACAAGGAACGGAAAGACGAATAAGACAAGGATATGAAAAAAAAAGAAGGAACGATGAACGTAGGAATCTGAGGGAGCAAGAAAATAGACAGGAAAAGGAGGAGGAGGAAGAGACGACGGGCGACAGAAGGAAGGAACAGAAGAAAAGAAAGATAGGAAGCAAGGAAGGAAGGAAGAAAGGAAGGAAAGAATGAAGGAGGAAAGGGAAGGAAGGAAGTAAAGAAAGAAAGATAGGAGAAAGGGAGGAGTGACTGAAACTAGGAAGAAGAGAAAGAAAAGAAATAAAGGAAGAAAGGAAGGAAGGGAAAAATAAGGAAGGAAGGAAGGAGAAAAGGAGGAAGAAAGGAAGGAAGGAAGCAAAGAGGGAAGAAAAGAAGAAACGACTAAAAATAGGAAGGAAGGAAAATAAGAAATCAAGGCAGGGATGAAGCGAGGAAGAAAGAAAAGAAGAAAGAAATGAAGAAAGAAAAGAAACAGAAAAGGGAACAAAGAAAGGAAGAAGGGGGAAAAAAAGAAAGGAAGGAAGAAAGGAAAGAAAGAAAACAGAAAATAAAGAAGAAACGACTAAAAATAGAAAGGGGGAAAGGGAAAGAGAAAGAGAAGGGAAAAGAAGGAAAAAAGAAAAGAAAGAAATAGAAAAAGAGAGCAAAAATGACTTTCCTTCTTTTTTTTAAAGACTTAATTTTCCCTTTGAAGTGAAAATCAGCGCACGCGAGATATTTCGGAGGGGGGGGGGGGTGGTGGAGGAAGGAGCAGGGGAGGGGAGGAGGGGATGGGTTCACGATAGCGTAGATTATCTTGCTTATGAGTTTGTGCACATTGTGCATACAGAGAGAATTATTTCTTTTTTTATTTATCTATTTATCCTTTTATATTGAGGATAATGGAATAAGCACTCGTGTGCTTTTTTACATATAGTCCCCGTGAGTATGCGGTTTTGTAAATTCTGTCATCTGTTCCCATCGGCACACAATGGCCTACTCTTACGAAAAGCGGAACAGGACTTAACCCGTGCGCAAGATGTTCTGCGTGCGTTCGCACACGGAGCCTCGATTTATAGCCTCATCCGAAGGACTTTTGGGGAGAGTGGAGTCTGCACTGATGTTAACTCCAGGGGAAAATATCCCCTTGAACGGGAATCGAACCCGGGTCGTCAGATTGCGAGCGCAATGTTCTAACCACTAGGCTATCCCGTCCCCCGAATGAATCATCTTTAATACGCCAAGATGAAGATTTCAGGCCAAGCCTAGTCTTACACTGTGTCCTTGTAAACACACAGACATTGTAACAATCAATAGAAGATGGACAATATGAAATGATAAACATCGGGTAAATAAATTGACCCCGTACAAAATATTTACATTAAAGATACACGTAGAAATTTTAAAGGATAAAGTACACATTACTGTCCAGTTACTCCTTTAGAATAAACACACACACAATCCATACACGCACGCACGCACGCACACACACATACACACACACGCACGCACGTATGCACGTACACACACACGCACACAAGCACACACAAGCGCGCACACTCACACACACAGCCTAAAAAGAATTTTCAAAAATCATGAAACACATAATATACTTTTTTCAGAAAGCAGACGTACTAATAATTATGATGAGAGAGAGACAGACAGACACACACACACACACACACACATACATACATACAGATAGACATACAGACGGACAGACAGACAGAAAGTGAGAGAGAGGGGAGGGAGAGAAAGAGAGAGAGAAAGAGAGATCAACAGAGACAGACTCAGGAAAAAGTTGGTACCAGAAAAACTTCAAAATATACAGACAGACATACAGCCAGATAGACAGACAGCTACAGACAGATAGACAGGAAGCTACAGACAGATAGACAGACAGCTACAGACAGATAGACAGGAAGCTACAGACAGATAGACAGACAAACAGACAGACAAACAGACAAACAGGCATACAGACAGACAGACAGAAGATACAGACAGACAGACAAACAGACAGACAGACATGTAGGGTGTGGCAGAGAAAGCCAGCACGAAGGGAAGGACTGACTACCGTTCTGCTGATCCGCTTCCTGCCTCGTCACGCTACACTGTGACCCAGCTTAAGTCATGTGCCATCTGCTGTGTGGGTCTGCCATAACATTTAGTGCCATCTGCTGTGTGGGTCTGCCATCACATTTAGTGCCATCTACAGTGTGGGTCTGCGATAACATTTAGTGCCATCTGCTGTGTGGGTCTGCCATAACATTTAGTGCCATCTACGGTGTGGGTCTGCCATACCATTTAGCGCCATCTGCTGTGTGGGTCTGCCATACCATTTAGTGCCATCTGCTGTGTGGGTCTGCCATACCATTTAGTGCCATCTGCTGTGTGGGTCTGCCATACCATTTAGTGCCATCTGCGGTGTGGGTCTGCCATAACATTTAGTGTCATCTGCTGTGTGGGTCTGCCATACCATTTAGTGCCATCTGCTGTGTGGGTCTGCCATAACATTTAGTGCCATCTGCGGTGTGGGTCTGCCATAACATTTAGTGCCATCTGCGGTGTGGGTCTGCCATAACATTTAGTGTCATCTGCTGTGTGGGTCTGCCATAATATTTAGTGCCATCTGCGGTGTGGGTCTGCCATAACATTTAGTGCCATCTGCGGTGTGGGTCTGCCATAACATTTAGTGTCATCTGCTGTGTGGGTCTGCCATAACATTTAGTGCCATCTACGGTGTGGGTCAGCAATAACATTTGGGCCACGTACAGTGTGGGTCTGCCTCAACATTTGGGCCATCTCCAGTGTGGGTCTGCCATAACATTTTAGCCATCTATAGTGTGGGTCTGCCATAACATTAGGGCCATCTACAGTATGGATCTGCCATAACATTTGAAAAATCTACAGTGTGGGTCTGCCATAACATTTTAGCCATCTATAGTGTGGGTCTGCCATAACATTTGGGCCATCTACAGTATGGATCTGCCATAACATTTGGAAAATCTACAGTGTGGGTCTGCTATAACATTTGGAACATCTACAGTGTGGGTCTACCATAACATTTGGGCCATCTACAGTATGGATCTGCTATAACATTTGGAACATCTACAGTGTGGGTCTGCCATAACATTAGGGCCATCTACAGTATGGATCTGCCATAACATTTGGAACATCTACTGTGTGGTTTCTGCCATAACATTTGGGCTATCCACAGTATGGATCTGCCGTAACAGTCTTTCTGCCTTCAATGTGGGTTGTCTTTAAAGGCCATTTGCCATCCACAGTGTGGGTCTGCCATTACATCATCCTTTCTGCCACCTCATTCTTTACTATGGCCTGTCTTTTAGGCCATGTGCCATAGATCTACAGTGTGGGTCTGCCGCAGCACTGTCTGTCCACCCCTTCCCCCTAACCTTGTGGGTTCTTCATAGGCCATGGTCTTTGACCAAAACAAAACAAAAAACCCTCATGTTTTATTGATCGAATTACCAAGAGAGTTCCCATGTTCTTTCTTTCTGTGCTTTCTTGAAGAGACGATTGGAGAGAGAGCCAGGAGGCAGAACACACAGGGATATATAGAAAGAAAAAGAGAGGAAGAGAGACAGAGACAGACACAAAGAGACAGAGAGGGGGAGAGAGAGGAGAGAGAGGAGTGAAGAGAGACAGGCGGAGAGAGAGAGACGGAGAGAGAGAGACGAGAAGAGAGATGGAGATAGAGAGGAGGAAGAGAAGGAGAGAGAGAGGGAGAGAGAGACGAAAGAGAGACGAAAGAGAGAGCGAAGAAGACGACAACGGACAAAAACAGAAAGAGAGATAAGAGACAAAACAGCAAGAGAAAAAAGAGGACAGAGACAGAGACAGAGAGACAGAGAGAGAATTTTTCTACAAGGGAACCTTGCAGTTCACATTATAGAAGAGGGAGGGCAATTTGAATCCCTGATGCTCCCCTTTCCTTTCCCTTGACGTGGTATAGTGTCCTCCTGGGCATGTTTTTTTGTGTCTGTCCCATCATTTTTTCAGTCTTTTTACATTGGTTTGCACAGGAAATACTTTTTTACGTTTAACCCCTCGGTCAGAATCAGGTGAAAGAAATATTCTTTCTCTCTCTCTCTCTCTCTACCTTCTCTCTCCATCTCTCCCTCTCTCCCTATCCTCTCTCTCTCTCTCTCTTCATCTCTCTCTCTCCTCTCTCTCTCTCCCCTCTCTCCTCTCTCCTCTCTCTCTGTAAAGTACAGTAAAAGGGAAATTTTCTTAGACGTTATAGAAAGATTGATAGAAGCAGTGCATTCTTACACATACATGCATACAGACACCCACGCGCGTGTGCGCACGCGCAAACACACATACACACACATACACACGCCGCCCATGCGCGCGCGCATACACACACGCGCGCGCGCGCACGCATGCACGAACATACAAACATGCACGCACGCACACACACATACATACAGACATATATGCATACATACACACGCGCGCGCGCGCGTGCACACACAAACACACACAACACAATAACACACACGCATGCGTGCGCGCACGCACGGAATCACACACACACACACGCACACACACGCGCGCGCGCACGCACAGAGAGAGAGAGAACCCATACAAACAGTCTTTTTTCCTGTGCTTCTGCATATGAGTCACTTTCGCTTTTTATCTCTTGTTTTTGTGTTTATGTTTGTAACTCTTTGAGTGTGTGTGTGTGTGTGTGTGTGTGTGTGTGTGTTGTGTGTGTGTGTGTGTGTGTGTGTGTGTGTGTGTTGTGTGTCTGTGTGTGTGTGTGTCTGTGTCTGTGTGTGTGTCTGTGTGTGTGTGCGTGCACGCGCGCGTGCGTGTGTGTTTGTGTGTTGTGTTATGTGTGTGTGTGTGTATGTGTGTGTGTGTGTGTGTGTGTGTGTGTGTGTGTGTGTGTGTGTGTGTGTGTGTGTGTGTGTGTGTGTGTGTGTGTGTGTGTGCGCGCCGTGGGTGTGTTTATTTTTATTTATGTTATTCTTTTATATCGAGGATAATGGAATAAGCACCTATGTGATTTTTTACATCCAGCCCCCGTGTGTATGCGGTTTTGTAAATTCTGTCATCTGTTCCTACCGGCACACAATGGCCTACTCTTATGAAAAGCGGAACAGGATTTAATGTGTGCGCAAGGTGTTCTCTGTGTGTATGTGTGTGTGTGAGTTGCCCATGCTGGTGTGTGTGTGTGTGTGTGTGTGTGTGTGTGTGTGTGTGTGTGTGTGTGTGTGTGTGTGTGTGTGTGTGTGTGTGTGTGTGTGTGTGTGTGTGTGTGTTTCAGTGTCCTGTCCGTCTCCTTCCACCCGTTCCTTCTGCCAAAGGTCACAGGTCAACTCAACGCAGTCTCTGCTTTATCCCTTTTTCGCCCCTGAGCTCCCAGGTCTTTCTATGATGGTCCAGTGTGATTGTCCAGTTCAAACATGGGGCTGTGCCCCTCCTCACCCCTGCCCCTTGTCCTCCCCCCCCCCCCCACCACCTCCCCTCCCCTCCTGTTAACCATCATCTTTGCTGCTTGCCTTTTCGCATGATTTCCTCCCCTTTATTGGCACTCTTCGGTATCAACGAACAGAAATATCCATAAGAGACGATTTTTCATGCAAAAGTTACAAAAGAAAAAGATAAACAGAAATATCCACGAGACGGTTTTTCTTGTAATAGTTAGGTTTTTTTAAAAGGTGAACAGAAATAGATTGAAAAATGAAATGAATGGGGAATATTAGATGCAGCCAAATGAAAAAAGTATCGATGCGATTTTTTGTTACTTCTTAAAATGGAATAAAAGTGAATTGAGGAAGAAGAAGCAAACATTATTAGCATCAGGTCT
This sequence comes from Rapana venosa, assembly GCA_028751875.1. Classification (NCBI taxonomy): domain Eukaryota; kingdom Metazoa; phylum Mollusca; class Gastropoda; order Neogastropoda; family Muricidae; genus Rapana; species Rapana venosa. Next base: position 36,335,805 of record CM054142.1, on the reverse strand, counting down.
TTCCATGCTTGACAAAAGCTCATATTTCATTTCATTGATTGGATTACTATACTTCCTATTCTGGTTCTTTAGATTTCATGAAAGATTTTTTTGAAAGTATGAAATCAAAACACACAGACACACCTGGAGAGAGAGAGAGAGAGAGAGAGAGAGAGAGAGAGAGAGAGAGAGAGAGATAGAGAGAGAGAGAGAGAGAGAGAGAGAGAGAGAGAGAGAGAGAGAGAGAGAGAGAGCACTGAACAACTTTAATGTACATCAGCCTTGGGTCACAATATAAAAATTACCTTAGTTTCGATTCTGGTTCTTTATTTTACGTTTGTTTGTGGTCGAATCAGAACACAATGAATTTGAACATAGTGACAACCAACAAGAGCGATTAGTATTAAATCAAACTGACTAACTAGCATATCCACAAAAAAACTTCATTAGATTTGTTTGTCATTATGAGAATAAATGAAATCAAGACAATCACATGCATTTATGCTGACTTGTTTCCTACAAACGATTAAATATAGCGTTTATTCTTCTACTGGAATAAACGAAAAACAAACCTAGATAAATACATCACAGAAAGAGAGAGGGAGAGAGAGAGAGAGAGAGAGAGAGAGAGAGAGAGAGAGAGAGAGAGAGAGAGAGAGAGAGAGAGAGAAGGAGAGAGAGAGACAGGCAGAAGGCAGGCAGGCAGACAAAGAGACAGATAGACAGAGACTGAGACAGACAGACAGACAGGCAGACAGACAGAGACTGACAGACAGACAGGCAGACAGACAGGCAGACAGGCAGGCAGGCACACTAGACAGACAGACAGAGACACAAAGAGAGAAAGAATATTCCATACAAGGGAACCTCAGTAGGAATGCAGTGTACCTGTAAGAAGAGGCGGGGAAGTAGAACTCCTCTTTGTATACCCCACTCAGACGTGGTGTCCCCTAGGGTGTGTTCTTATGTCCTCTCCTGTTGTTTGTTGATTTTTCTCTTTTACGTTCGTTGTTTATTTCGTCTCCCCCTCCCCCATCCCCCCCTTTCCCCCGTTGAACCCTCTTAGGCTTTGTGATGGATGAGTGTGGTGTGTTGTTGCTTTTTTTTCTCTTAAGTAAAGAAGCTTTTGTTAAAACTTGTGGCAGGATTAGAAGAAACACTACATTACACCAGACTACACTACACTATACTAGACTACACTACACTAGACTACACTATACTAGACTAGACTACACTACACTACACTAGACTACAGTATACTAGACTAATATAATAATAATAATAATAATAATAATAATAATAATAATAATAATAATAATAATAATAATAATAATAATAATAATAATGATAATAATATAATAATAATAAATGGAATTTATATAGCGCTGAATCTTGTAAAAAAACAAACAAATCGAAGCGCTTGCACTCAATCATTTACAGGCATGCAACTCTCCTTAAACATAATGAACAACAGATTTCAAATCCATGCGCGCGCACGCACGCACGCACACGCACACGCACGCACACACACACACACACACACACACACACACACACACACACACACACGGAACAACACTTAGAAGGTGAAAGATGCCGTTGAAAATTAGTGACAGATGTGGGGGGGGAAAGTCTCAGGTAGGAAATAAGTGTGTTTTGAGGCTGGATTTGAAGGTATCAAGTGAAGCTTTTGGCGAAGTGAAAGAGGGAGGTCATTCCAGGTGGATGGACCAGAAACAGAGAAGGAGCGACTGCCAACAGTGGTTTGTTTGAATCTGGGTGTTCGAAAGCACAAAGTATCTGCGGCTGAACGAAGGGAACGGGATGGAGTGTACAGGTGAAGACAGTTACAGAGATAAGAGGGTGCAGATTTGTGGAGACATTTGAAACAGAGGGTATTGATTTTATACTCCAGTCTTTGTGAGACAGGCAACCAGTGAAGAGATCGCAGAAGAGGAGTGATGTGTTCAGATTTTTTCTTTCTTAGGACCAGTCGAGCTGCAGAGTTTTGTATGCGTTGAAGAGAGTGGATAGATGATGCTGGTAGGCCAGCCAAAAGAGAATTACAGTAGTCTAAACGTGAAAGAATGAGATATGTGACAAGCTTGGAAGTTGCATCAGTGGACAGATACTTGCGAATCGCGCTTATGCGCGTAATTGATAGTAGCAAGACTGTCAGGTCTGGTTGATGAATTTTTTCATAGATAGTGTGTTGTCAAGAACTACTCCTAAATACTTCACAGAGTTGGACAAAGGAACTGACGTATTGCCGAATTCTATTGAAGTTTTTGCGATAGAGGAAAGTTTATGTTGGGTCCCTATGAGCATGGCTTCGGTTTTATCGGCATTAAGTTGTAACTTGTTCTGAGTCATCCAGTTTTGAATGTCTTGAAGGCAGTAGGACATATTTGTCAGGAGGGAAGGCAAGTTTTCAACAGTATCGCTGCACCGAAGCTGAGTATCATCGGCATAGAAATGATGATCAATATGGTGGTTGTTTATTATATGTGAGAGTGGAGCAGTGTAGAGAGTAAAGAGAACAGGGCCCAGGACTGATCCCTGCGGGACTCCACATTCCATTATGACAGGGTTTGATTGAATTTTGTTTACAATAACTTTCTGGAACCGGTCTGTGAGGTATGAAGTAAACCAGGTGAGGGCTGTGCCGTTAATACCAAACGTATTTTGGAGGCGAGAAAGAAGAATTGAGTGATCTATGGTATCAAAGGCTGCAGATAAGTCAAGAAGAGTGAGGAGGGAGATTTTTCCTGCATCAGAAGCAAGTAGAAGTGTATCTAAAGTGTGGACTAGGGTGGTTTCGGTGCTGTGGTTGGGGCGATAGGCAGACTGAAAAGTGGGAAGAAGATCAGTGGAATGAAGGTGACTGTTGAGCTGTTTGAGAACAACTTTTTCTAGTACTTTAGAGACAAAGGGTAAGTTTGAGACAGGCCTATAGATCTTCAGAATGTTGGGATCGAGGTCGTGCTTTTTCAGTAGAGGTGTGACTATTGCTGTTTTAAGAGCTGATGGAAAATTTCCTGACTGAAGAGATGAGTTTACTATTTTAGTGATAATAGGCACAAGTTGTGGAAGGCATTGTGAGAAAACAGGAGCAGGTATGGGATCAAGGTCGCATGATTTTATAGTCATTTCCTTCAGAATTGTCATGATTTCTTTTTCACTTGTGGGATGGAAGGAAAAGAGAGGAGTGCCAGTGAACTGGGGATCATGAGGCACAGGCTGGAATTGAGTCTAATCCAGTCTGGAGCGTATGTTTCGAACTTTGTCTGAAAAGAAGGCAGAAAATATGGATGGAAGTTCAGACAGGCTGTGGGTGTTAGGCAGAGGAGTTGTTTTTGCAGATCCAAGGAGATTTGAGGTGAGGGGAAAAAGAGATTTTATGGATGTAGCACAGAGAACTTGGGAAGAGTAGTAGTCTGTCTTTGCTGAATGGATTAAGATTTTGACTTTGTTTATTTGTTTTCGGAAAAGCTGTTTGTTGATTTCGGTTTTTGACTTCCGCCACTGCCATTCTAGTTGCCGGCGTTTGCGCTTCGCTATCAAGATGTCTTGGGTATACCATGGCGCACAGGGTCTGTCAGGGAGGAGATGGTCTGTAGGAGGTGCATGCTCATCAAGCAGTTGGCGGAGAATAGTGTTATAGTGATCAGAGAGGTCGGTGTGGTCAGAGGTTTGTGAAAAACGTTCGGAAGCTTGTGAAGAGAAGGTATGAATGTCTAAGGCCTTAAGATTGCGACGAGTAACATATTTCTTCTTTCTGGCAGGTTTTGTGATGTTGAGATGGAAAAGAATGGCGGAATGATCAGAATGCAGTTCGTCGGTGACAGAAACAGATGTGACAAGATTAAATGAAGCATTAGTAATCAGCCAGTCTAAAATATGACCATACTACACTACATTGCACTACACTATGTTACACTACACTGCACTGCACTACACTACACTACACTACACTACACTGCACTGCACTGCACTGCGGTACATTACACTACACTACACTACTCTACACAACACTACACTTCACTACGCTACACTACGCTACACTACATTACACTATCTATTCTTTATCTATCTATTCTTTCATTTCGAGGATAATGGAATAAGCACTCATGTGCTTTTTTTCATCCAGTCCCCGTGTGTATGCAGTTTTGTCAGTTTTGTCATCCGTTCCCACCGGCACACAATGGCCTACTCTTCCGAAAAGCGGAACGGGTTTTAACATGTGCGCAAGATGTTCTGCTTGCTTTCCCACACGGGGCCTCGGTTTATAGTCTCATCCGAAGGACTTTTGGGGAGAGTAGAGCCTGCACTGATGTTAACTCCAGAGGAAAATCCTCTTGAACGGGAATCGTGTGTGTGGGGGAGAGAGAGAGAGAAAGGGAGAGATAGAAATAAGAGATAGATAAATAGATAGACAGACAGACAGGATAAGATAGATAGATAGATAGATAGATAGATTTGATAGATAGATAGAGATAGATAGATAGATGAGATAGATAGATAGATAGGATAGATAGATAGATAGATAGATAGATAGATAGATAGCAGATAGATAGGATAGTACAGAACAGAACGGACAGAAGATAGACTAGATAGATGACAGATAGATAGATGACTGACAGACAGACAGATAGAAAATACACAGAAAGACAGAGACGCAGATAGAACGACTGCGACGACATGTCCGGAAGTTACAGTCGTTTCTGTCTTTCCTTCCTTTTTCTTGTCTTTTTCCTCCTTTTTTTCCTTCAGTTTTACTTTTCTTTCTATCTTTTTTCTTTCTATCTATTTTTCTTTCTATCTTTTTTTCTTTCTATCTTTTTTATTTCTATCTATCTTTCTTCATTTCTGACCTTTCTCTTTCGTTTTTTCCTCTTTTTGTCTTTTCTTTTCTTTTCTTTTCTTCTTTCCTTGTTGCATTTTCTTTCTTTATCATTTCTTTATTATTTCTTTCTTTTTCTTTCATCCTTTCTTTTCTTTTCTTTTTCTCTCCTCTATTTCTCTCTCTCTCTCTCTCTCTCTCTCTCTCTCTCTCTCTTTCTCACTCACTCACTCACTCTTCTTTCCTCATTCTTTGACTGTTCCTTCCATTTTATCTCTTTTTTTTCTTGCTCATTCCTTTACTTCTCTTCGTGTATTCTTGTTGGACAAGTAGCAGAGGTGAAGACACCATTGGCAAATTCAGTCCCCACAAACTGGAATGTAGGAGGGAAGGAAGGAAGGAAGGAAGGGAGGAGGGAAGGGTGTGTGTGAATTGATTATTTCCCTTTCGCCTGTTCGTTTCCTGATGTACACAGACACTTTTCTCTCTCATCTCTTTCCTACACTTCACATCTCTCTCTCTCTCTCTCTCTCTCTCTCTCTCTCTCTCTCCTCCTCTCTCTCTCTCTCTCTCTCCTCTTCTCTCTCTCCTCTCTCTTCTCTCTCTCTCTCTTCTCGTGTGTCTCGTTTTGTGTTTTGTGTGTGTGTGTGTGATGTTGTGTGTGTTGTGTTTTTGTGTTGTGTTTCAGCTGTCAGATTTTCTTGTTTCCTCTGTTGTTTTTCCACTCATTCTTGTCTGTCCTTCTGTCTGTCTGTCTGTCTGTCTGTCTGTCTCTGTCTTCAGTGGATAAACATGGAGCAGATTGACCATTGGAGCAGAAGTTATCGCCTGAAGACAAGAGTTCTGTAAGGGGAAACAAGTCATTTTTATTTATTAGAGTTAGTTCCCTTTGACTTTTCTGCTCTTTGTCTTTCTGGAATGTGCGTAGTTTTGGGGTTTGTTTGTTTGGGGTTGTTTTGGTCGCACTGCCTCACTGTCCCTGTCTCTTACTCTCTGTCTCTTAGTCTCTCTTCTCTCTTTCTCTCTGTCTTGTCTTCTCTCTCTTTGTCCCTTGTCCCTCTGTCTATCTGTCTGTCTCTCTTGTTCTCTGCGTCTGTCTCTGTCTCTCTGTCGTCCGTCTCTCTCTCTCTCTCTCTCTCTCTCTCTCTCTTCTCCTCTCTTCCTCTCTCTCTTCTTTCCTCATTCTTGACTGTTCCTTCCATTTTATCTCTTTTTTTCCTTGCTCATTCATTCGTTCTTCTCTTCGTGTATTCTTGTTGGACAAGTGGTAGCAAGTTGGAAAGACACCATTGGCAAAATTCAGTCCCACAAGGAATAGGAAGGAAGGAAGGAAGGAAGAAGAAGGGAGGAGGAAGGGTGTGTGTGAATTGATTATCCCCTTTTCGCCTGTTCGTTTCCTGATGACACAGACTTGTTTCTCTCTCATCTCTTTCCTACACTTCACATCTCTCTCTCTCTCTCTCTCTCTCTTCTCTCTCTCTCTCTCCCTCTCTCTCTCTCTCTCCTCTCTCTCTCTCTCTCTCTCTCTCTCTCTCTCTCTCTCTCTCTCTCTCTCCTTGTTCTCTCTGTTCAGCTGTCAAATTTTCTTGTTTCCTCTTTTGTTTTTCCACTCATTCTTGTTTGTCTGTCTGTCTGTCTGTCTGTCTCTGTCTTCAGTGGATAAACATGGAGCAGATTGACCATTGGAGCAGAAGTTATCGCTTGAAGACAATAGTTCTGTAAGGGGAAACAAGTCATTTTTATTTATCAGAGTTAGTTCGCTTTGATTTTTCTGCTCTTTGTCTTTCTGGAATGTGCGTAGTTTTGGGGGTTTGTTTGTTTGGGGTTGTTTTGGTCGCACTGCCTCACTGTCCCTGTGTCTTACTCTCTGTCTCTTAGTCTCTCTGTCTCTCTCCTGTCTCTCTGTCTCTGTCTGTCTCTCTCTCTTTGTCCTTTGTCCCTCTGTCTATTTTGTCTTGTCTCTCTCTCTCTCCTCCTGCGTCTGTCTCTGTCTCTCTGCCGTCCGTCTCTCTTTCTCTCTCTCACTCTCTCCTCTCCTCCCTCCCTCTCTCTCTTCTTTCCTCATTCTGTGACTGTTCCTTCCATTTTATCTGTTTTCCTCGTTCATTCATTCGTTCTTCTCTTCGTGTATTCTTGTTGGAATTGTAGCAAAGGTGAAAGACACCATTGGCAAATTCAGTCCCCACAAACTGGAAT
>CM054142.1:36301287-36323787 GCA_028751875.1 Rapana venosa | reverse complement strand
TTTCGGTCTGTACTGTACTGTATGGTTCTCTTCCTGTCTGTCTGTCTGTCTGTCTGTCTGTCTATCTATCTATCTGTCTGTCTGTTTATCTATCTTTCTTTCGTTCGTTCTTTCTGTCAATCACAAGAACAGCATTGCACTGGACCCCAGAAGGAAGGAGAAAGAAAGGAAGACTAAAAGCAACGTGGAGGAGGACTGTATAAAGTGAGATGAAGGCAATGCAGCACTCTTGGGGATCAGTGACTAGGTTGGCCCAGGATAGGCAGGAGTGGAAGCGCTTTGTTGCTGCCCTACGCACCACAATATATATATATGTTGCTTTTTCTCATTCTACCTATTTCTCTATCTACCTATCTATCTATCATTCACCTACCCATCTGTCTATCTATTTATCTATTTGGCTGGTTGTCTGTCTATCTATCTATCCTCCCTCTCCCTCTCCTCTCTCTCTCTCTCTCTCTCTCTCTCTCCTCTCTCTCTCCTCTCTCCTCTGGGGACTGGATGTAAAAAAGTACATGTGTGCTTATTCATTATCCTCGAAATAAAAGAATTTGTCATTGTCATTGTCATTGTCTGTGACAATCCCGTGGGCGGGGGTAGGGGGAGTTCTATTTCTCTGTCTCTGTCTCTATTTGTCTCTGTACCTTCATCTCTCAAAGAGACAGACAGACAGACACAAAGACACACACACACACACACACACACACACACACACACACACACACACACAGAGCAACAACGACAAACAAACAAACAGACAGGGGGAAAGGTTACCTCTCCTCCCAATCCCCCACGCCCCTCCACCCCCACCCCGCAGCCCGAGTTGTTTTGGCGGCGACACGGGGAGATTCCCCGCAGTCAAGTGATCAGCACACAGTGGGCATATCAGCTCTCCTGATGACTGCCTGCCCGCCCGCCGTTTTGTTGTCCCCCTAAAAGAAAAACCCACAGCAGCTACAGCTAGTTAATGAAAAGGCTCTGTGTGGGTGTATGTGTGTGTGTGTGTGTGGGTGGGTGGGTGGGTGGGTGTGGGCGTGTGGGTGTGGGTGGAGGGGAGGGGGGTTCACGTGGTGAGGCGTTGATGTGACTCATTCGTCGGCCTGAAGGGGAAGGGGGCAGCCTAGAGTGGTTAGAGCGTCATAATCGTGATTTGTCAGTATCTTGATGGTGTGCGTTCCAATCTCTGTTGAAGTGTTTATTATTTTAAGGGAGAGGGGGGGTTGTTGTTGTTGTTTTTTACCCCTTTGGAGTTAGTTTGACTTTTATTTTTTATTCCTAGGCTACAGCTCAATGGTAAGATTTTGTGTATGCGACCCCTCCCCCCCCCCCCTCTACCATTAAGGTAGCCGTATTCCGACTTCGAGGATGGTGACTAAACACGACACCAGTATGTATGCAGGGTTGTTGGGTTTTTTTTTAAGTTTGTCATCTGTTCCTACCAGCACGAAATAGTCTACTCTTCTGAAAGGCGGAACAGGTTTTAACTTGGGCGCAAGATGTGCTGCCTGCGTTTTCACACGTAGCCTCGAAAAACATCTCGCGCACACGTTAGATCCTGTTCCGCTTTTCGTAAGAGTAGGCCAGTGTGTGCCTATGTGAACAGATGACAGATTTCACAAATCCGCATACACTCGGGGAGTGGATGTAAAAGATCACATAAGTGCTTATTCCATTATCCTCGATATAAAAGAATAAAATAAATACAGTCTCATCCGACAGACTTTCAGGAAAGTGGAATTGGTACTGATGTGGACTCACATGGACCCTGACTGCAGATTTGGAGAGAAGAGTACAGGCGGTGGAGATGAGATGCTTTCGGAGACTCCTTGGCATCTCCTACAAAGACCACATAAGCAACGAAAGCGTGCATAACAGAATCCAGCAAACCATTGGACCCTATGAGAACCTTCTAACGATCGTGAAAAAGCGTAACTTGAAATGGTATGGGCATGATCACAAGGTCCAAAGGACTTGCAAAGACAGTTTTACAAGGCACTGTCCAAGGAGGAAGAAGAAGAGGCAGACCAAGGAAGAGCTGGGAGGATAACATCAGCGAATGGACAGGCCTAGAACTCAACAAAACCCTGAGAAAGGCAGAACAGAGAGAGGAATGGAGGGAACTGGTTGTTGAGTCTTTGAGGGTGCCCCCACGGTCGTCAGACTACGGGACAGATAGATAGATAGACAGACAGATAGATAGATAGATAGATAGATAGATAGATAGATAGATAGATAGATAGACAGACAGATAGATAGATAGATAGATAGATAGATAGATAGATAGATAGATAGATAGATAGATAGATAGATAGATAGATAGATAGATAGAAGACAGATAGATAGATAGATAGACAGACAGATAGATAGATAGATAGATAGATAGATAGATAGATAGATAGATAGATAGACAGATAGATAGATAGATAGATAGATAGATAGATAGATAGATAGATAGATAGATAGATAGATAGATAGATAGATAGATAGATAGATAGATAGATAGATAGATAGAAGACAGATAGATAGATAGATAGATAGATAGATAGATAGATAGATAGATAGATAGATAGATAGACAGATAGATAGATAGATAGACAGATAGATAGATAGATAGATAGATAGATAGATAGATAGATAGACAGATAGATAGATAGATAGATAGATAGATAGATAGATAGATAGATAGATAGATAGATAGACAGATAGATAGACAGATAGATAGATAGATAGATAGATAGATAGATAGATAGATAGATAGATAGATAGATAGACAGATAGATAGATAGATAGATAGATAGATAGATAGATAGATAGATAGACAGATAGATAGACAGATAGATAGATAGAGAGATAGATAGATAGATAGATAGATAGATAGATAGATAGATAGATAGATAGATAGATAGATAGATAGATAGACAGATAGACAGATAGATAGATAGATAGATAGATAGATAGATAGACAGATAGATAGATAGATAGATAGATAGATAGATAGATAGATAGACAGATAGACAGATAGATATAGATAGATAGATAGATAGATAGATAGATAGATAGATAGATAGATAGATAGATAGATAGATAGACAGATAGATAGATAGATAGATAGACAGATAGATAGATAGATAGATAGATAGATAGATAGATAGATAGACAGATAGATAGATAGATAGATAGATAGATAGATAGATAGATAGACAGATAGATAGATAGATAGATAGATAGATAGATAGATAGATAGATAGACAGATAGACAGATAGACAGATAGATAGATAGATAGATAGATAGACAGATAGATAGATAGATAGATAGATAGATAGATAGATAGATAGATAGATAGACAGATAGACAGATAGATAGATAGATAGATAGATAGATAGATAGATAGATAGACAGATAGACAGATAGATAGATAGATAGATAGATAGATAGATAGATAGATAGATAGACAGATAGATAGATAGATAGATAGATAGATAGATAGATAGATAGATAGACAGATAGAGTGGACTCACAGGGTGGAAAACCCTCTTGAACAGGCGCCTTGATGGTGGATCGAACCTGGGCCGTCACATCACGAGCGCAGCGCTCTAACCGCTAGGCTTTTCATCACCACCACACCCACCCCCACCCCCGCACCCACCCCCAACCCTCACCCCACCTTTTGGAGTTCATATCATTACTGTCTCCATTCCTATGAAAATCCTTCAGGTGAAGCAATAAACCAAGCTCCCGTGTGTAAATACGCATAGAACAATTTTGCACCCATTAAAACTTCTATCCATCTTTGCTTAGTAAGTGTATGGACCCTATGAAGCCATCCAGCAATGGCCGGTAGGATGGATGACACCGACATACCCAGCATGCATCCTGCTACCTGGAGAGAAGGATGGGCTCCGCCAGGTTCAACCTGCCCATGACACACTGCCTGAAAAATCCAGTGCGGTGCCCAAATGACTCCTTAAGGAGTTAAGGGAGAAGTCAGGTGAAGTGAGGTCAGCTTTGGTCATCTGTGCAGGGTTGGCTGAAGTCAGGCTAGGAAAGAACCTTGACGGACATACAGATGTTTGTGATGGCGTCTTTTTTTTATATTTTAGCTTGTGCAGTGTGTCTGTCTGTCTGTCTGTCTTTCTGTCTGTCTGTCCGTCCGCCTGTCTGTCTGTCTGTCTGTCTGTTTTTGAAACCCTATGTGTTTCTTTATATTGTTTAAAAGCCAGAACAAAATGGGCAGCCATTTTCTTTCACTTCATCATCTTTCTTCTCTTTCTCCTCTCCATTCTTCTTCTTCTTTGCAGTCTTCTTCTTCTTTGCATTCTTCTTCTTTGCAGTTTTCTTTTTCTTCTTTGCAGTTTTCTTCTTCTTCTTTGCAGTCTTCTTCTTTGCGTTCTTCTTCTTTGCATTATTCTTCTTCTTTGCAGTCTTCTTCTTTGCGTTCTTCTTCTTTGCATTCTTCTTCTTCTTTGCAGTCTTCTTCGTTGCGTTCTTCTTCTTCTTTGCAGTCTTCTTCGTTGCGTTCTTCTTTTTCTTTGCAGTCTTCTTCTTTGCATTGTTCTTCTTGTTTGCAGTTTTTTTTTTATCTTCTTTGCAGTTTTCTTCTTCTTTGCAGTCTTCTTCTTTGCATTCTTCTTCTTCTTTGCATTCTTCTTCTTCTTTACAGTCTTCTTCTTCTTTGCGTTCTTCTTCTTTGCAGTTTTCTTTTTCTTCTTTGCAGTTTTCTTCTTCTTTGCAGTCTTCTTCTTTGCATTCTTATTCTTCTTTGCAGTCTTCTTCTTTGCATTCTTCTTTTTCTTCTTTGCAGTCTTCTTCTTCCTTGCAATCTTCTTCTTTGCTTCTTCTTTGCATTCATCCTCTGTGCATTCTTCTTCTTCTTCTTCGCAATTTTTCGCAATTCTTCGCAGTTCTTCTTTGCATTCTTCTTCTTCCTTGCAATCTTCTTCTTCTTCTTTGCAGTCTTCTTCTTTGCAGTCTTCTTCTTTGCATTCATCCTCTGTGCATTCTTCTTCGCAATTCTTCGCAATTCTTCGCAATTCTTCTTCGCAATTCTTCTTTGCAGTATTCTTATTTGCATTCTTCTTCTCCTTCTTTTCATTCTTCTTCTTCTTTTCCTCCTCTTCCTCCTTCTGCTTCTTCTTCTTCTTTGCATTCTTCTTTACCATCTCCTCCTCCTCCTCCTCCTCCTCCTCCTCCTTCTTCTTCTTCTTCTTCTTCTTCTTCTTCTTCTTCTTCTTCTTTGCATTCTTCTTCTTCTTTTTCTTCTTCTTTATCCTTCTTCTACTTTTCCGCTTAAACAAGAGAAAAGTTTGGCGAAAAAGATAGCAGGAGAAAGATTCGGGATTTGTCTCACAACAATCTGGGAGCAGAGCTCATTCCACGTCTCTGTGATGGATAGAGAGGCAGGAGACAGGCCATGCCTGCTGATGACCTGCCTGTGTGGACAGTTTCCATTTGGGGTCACAAACACGGCAGCTGATGAACCTGGTAATGGCAACCACCACCCCTTCCTTCCCCCTACCCCCATCATCCCTCACCCTTCTCCCTCCAGCAACAGTTTTAGCTTCTCCTGCTCCCTCGGGGGCAGTTTAGCCTAGTGGTTAAGAGCAAGCCTTGAATATTTTGTGATCTGATGGGTATCTAGGGATTCAGGTTTCACTCTCTGTTGAGAAGCTCGTTTCGTGGTTTAGCTGAGTTGGTTAGAGCCATGAAGTTGTGATCTGATGGTATCTTCGGAATTCAGGTTCCAGTCTCCTGGGATGTTTGTTTTGTATAATTTTCTTTCCTGATGGAAGTTAGTATTGGTACTTATTCCATTCCCTGTACGAGTCCTTTGGGTGATGCTTGGGATCGAAGTCTCAAAACTGTGTAAAAGCACTAACGTCTTGTACACCCGTTAAAATCCCATCCACCTTATATGCAAGAGTAGGTCAGTTACGGCTGGTGGCTTGGATGGCTCACACATACTCAGCATGTACTCATCTACCTCACCACAGAGCTGAGAGAGAGAGAGACAAAGAGAGAGACAGGTTAATTATCTTTATTAGGGTTACAAGGAAGAATCTACATACTGTTTTCATTCATCCCTTGCGCTTTGCCCTGATTAGGGACCACAAAATAAAATACAACCTACGATTCAAAGAAAAGGAATCAATGTATATTCAGCAAATTGACATAATCCATGAAGTGACTGGGATAATAAGAACAAGACAGATATATTGATTGTGACTATGTGAACTAGATAGAGTAAAAAAAGACAAGATAGCAGGAAGCTCGCGCGAGAGAGAGATTACATCTTTAGATTGTTCCAATATCAAACCCAAAAAAATCAAATCATATATATATATACATATACATATACATACATATACATACATACATACATACATACATACATATCATACATACATACATACATACATACATACATATACATACATTAATACATCACATACATACATACATTACATACATACCTGAACAAAGCCGAGAGGAGAGAGAGACAGACAGACAGACAGACAGACAGAAGACACAGACAGACAGACAGACAGAGAAGAGAGCTGCCACATAGACAAAAAGACAGAAAGAGCAAGAAAGAGAGGGAGACAGCAGCAGACAGACGGACAGAATGATAGGAAAGTGAGAAAGGAAAGAGAAAAATATACACCATCAAACAATCATGATTTCTTCAGAAAACTAGATAAAGTATACATACATTTTTAAGGAACAAAGTTTTACTTCTCACACTGATGAGATTTTTATGCATTTTGTAAACCACATATTCAATTATTCATTCAGCAATAAATTGGAATACAAATAGAGGAGAAAAGCAAAAGAAATTAACGGAGAAAACGAAAGAGAATTCTTCATTTGGTGTCAGAGATTTAATAGTTTTGCTACATTTGTTCATGCATAAATCATTTCTGACGTTTGTGAAGTTCATGCAAGGCTGTGATACAGTACATCTCAGTGAGAAGTCTCCAGAACAAAAAATAAATGCAAAATATCAAAGAAAAGAGTGTGTCTATGTCATGAAATTCTTTTTAGCAAAACTCTATGGTCATCATGTTTCTCAGTGTAATGCACCACATTGCCAGTGAGGGATTGAGGTGATAAACCAAAGTCATCATCATTGTTAATCAGGGCTTCGACCAATCCAGTTTTGTGTTGTGTTGAACTAAAATAGCATGAAGAAAATAATCATTTACCAGAAAACATGTTGCAAGATGCCCTTCTTTTCAATACAGAAGCAGATTCAGTCCTAAAAGAAAAGTCTGTATCAGCCATGTAACATCCATATCCCTTGGGGAACATCACGCCTGGCCGACATGCAGACAGGAAATGTAGCGTGGGCACGTGACAAACGTATCATGTAGCTCACACACAACAGGACAGACAGGGGGAAGGGCAGGCTTCGTAACTTCACCCAGGCAAGAGGAGGAATGGAAGGAAGCAAATTATCTAATCATGGAGAAAGTGTGCAAGGGCGGTAGTTGTTAGAAGGAGATGTTTCTGGGAGGAGATGGCAGGAAAGGGGACAAGAGTTCTTGCTCCGTTTTCATGGTTGCTCGCTGGAAACAATTCAGATTAAAGCTTAGACATCAGCACACACACACACACACACACACACACAGAGCTTTACCTTCTCTTTTTTCTCCTGAAACTATTTCTAGTATTTCTTCTATTTTGCTCAAAATAGATTGTAGTAATAACTATTAAAAAAAAGATTAAATGGCAAAGTTGATCAGGTTCAAGTTTTTCCTTTATTAGCTCATTGTGGTCTCTCTTCTTTCTCTTATTCTTGTTTTTATTTTTGTTAGATTTTCATTTGTGCAAATATTGTTACACAGATTTGAAGATTCACGTTGATTAAATTATCTCACCGCAACTTGTTTTGAATCTATTTTCTGTGCAATTTTCAGAAAATGGATAAAATTGAGGCAAGTGTTTAAGGTGGTTATTTGTTTATACGTCATGTTATGTTATGTCTCATCAGTACCTATTAGCTTCCTCGAGACTTAATTATAAGCCTCTAGAATTTACATGTAATAATTTTCATAATGTATTTCTTGCTTTGTTTTTTTTATTTTGATTAAGAAAACTTCATAATTCATCTATTTATTATCATCTCAAATTATTGTATATTTTCAGTATTTTGTGATCCCATGGTGCTGATAATTTAGTTTGCAACTGTTTCGTTCAACTCTTTCATTATTTTTTTTTAGATTGTCAAATCTTCTCTTTTGGGGTTATTTCCTTTTTCCAATTACCTGCCTCTGTTTGTTCATCAGCTTAAAGGGTTTGATATTTTGCTGCTTGTTTCAATTAAGGTTTTTTTTGTAGTTAGCTGTTTGGCTTGTTGAAAGACTGTGTTGTTAACTGTTGGTTTATTAATAGAATCAGCTCTTACTTAGTTGCTTGATTTACTGAGGAACTCGGCTGTTTAGTTTATTTCTTTATTGGTAAAACACCTCTGATTTACTAATTACCCAAGCAATAAAAGGCTACACAGACTGAATGATGTAAAACCAGCTAAGCTTGTTCATGATTTTCTTTTAGGCTTAAATTTCTGGTGACCATATTTCTCAATGATACACCACATTGCCAATAGAGATTTTGGATACTAAACCAACATAGGTAAAGGGTAAAGGTGTCCCATAACCTATAAGGTCGTAGGGGAGCCAGGCGTCAGAGACCTCACTTCTCTAGGGCCAGCATATTGAGGGCGGCGCCCATCTCCTCTCCCTCGCTGCTTTACCTTCCCTGACCCTAAAGAGGACAGGTACCCATTTACAGCTGGGTGAACTGGGGGAACTGTACTGAAGCCAAGTCGCGCAAACGGTCACCCATCCAACTGGTAACCACGCTCGACGCTGCTTAACTTGGCTGGAAAATAAACATTTTCAAACAACACAAGATGCTAGTGGCCCTTCTGTCCAATACAGAAGTAGATTCAGCCCTGGAAAAAATCAGCACCATCCATGTATCAGACACATTCCTCATGGAACAGCATGCTTGGCTGACATACAGGCAGGAAATGTAGCATGGAAACGTAACAAACGTATCGTGTAGCTCACACCCAACAGGACAGACACAGGGGAAGGGCAAGCTTCCTAAAGTCACCCAGGCTGAAAGAGGAATGGAAGGAAGCAAATTATCTAATCATGGAGAAATTGTACAAGGGCGAAATGGCTGAAGGAGATGTTTGGGGGGAAAATAGAGATGGGAGAGAGAGAGAGAGAGAGAGAGAGAGAGAGAGAGAGAGAGAGAGAGATAGAGAGAGAGAGAGAATGGGGAGACAAACTTCTTGGTATTTTCTTGCTTTCTTTTTATTGTTGGTCACTGGAAACAATTCAGATTAAAGCTTAGAAATCAACACCTGAGTTTTTCACTTGCCTCCTTCTCCTTGTGCTGGTCCTATCTTTTCTTCCATTTGTGACAGGTTTTGGTAATAGCAAGAAACACAGATAGAGATTGAAAATTTGATAGATTTTCACCATTAGCGTATATCATTCTTCCTGGTTTCTGTCTCAATGTCTTTTTCATTTGATTTCATTTGCTTAAATGTTGTTACAGAAATGCGGTGGTTTTTACACATAGAATTATCTTTTGGCACTTATTTTTCTTGCTTGGGATCTACTTTTTCTGCAGTTTTCAGAAAATGGATGAAAGTAGGAAAAAGCATTTAATTTCTTTATCCACTAACACATTGTATTGTTTGTTATACTTTATAAAGTATTCATAGGTTTATTTGATTCTAATCTTATCATGCCATCAAAAAATCATATGTGATGATTTGTAATACTTTTTTTTTGTTTCATCTTTAGATTGGTTAAACAAACTTGTTGATGTGTTCATTATTTGTCTTCGAAAATTGTTGTAAAAAATTAGTATTTTTCTAATCTCATGATGCTGATATTTTGTTTACATTCTTACATGTACTTATTATTATTATTATTATTATTACTGTTATTATTATTATTGTTGTTGATGTTGTTCTGATTCCCAAGATGCCGATATTTTGTTTGCTCTTATTCGTGTATTTTTGGAAGTCTTAAATTAACTGTTAAATCATCCCTTTTAGAGGTTACTTCCTTTTTCCAGTTTTGTGCTCCAGTTTTTGAAAAGACCTCAGTTCGTTTGCTGTTTAGTTCAGTAAAGGAAGTTAGCTGCTTCCTTTGTTGACACACATAATTATCAACTGTTGGTTTATTCAAAGATTTAGCTGTTTCTATGTTCCTTTGCTTACTGAAGGACTTGGCTATTTAGTTTCTCAATTCATTAGTACAAAATATCTGATTCAGCATTACCCAAATAAAAACACCACCAAAAACTGATAACATCAAAAACGAGCTACACTTACGTTTTAGTTTTTTTTTTACAAATAATTTCACAGTGAACAGATGTTGCAAAGGCTTGCATGATATTTTACAATGCTAATGAAAGTTTTAGTGGTAAACAAAAGCAATATAAAGAAATAGCTATGTGCAAACAAAACTAGGATGATAGCAGCTCCTCTGTTCATTGCAGAAGATGGAAGGGCATTTCACTTATTCATTTATTCTTGAAATAACAAGGCTAATGGAATAAACACTCACATGCTTTTTTTCCGGTTCCTGTATGCAATCAGTTTTATGAATTTTGTCATCCATTCAAACTGGCACAGATGGGCTATTCTTCCCAAGGGCAAAACAGGTTTTAACATGTTTACAAGATATTCTGCATGCAATCACACATGGGACCTCCATTTACAGTTTCATTTCAAGAACATTTTAGGGATTGGTATTGGCACTGCTATGAACTCTGGGGGTAAAAATCGCTTTGAATGGGTGCCTTAGTGGTGGCTCAAACCCAGGAACAATCCAGGCTGCAGATTGCGAGTGTAACGCACAACGCAAGCTCTAACTACTAGGCTACTCTGTCCCCCTAACTTCACCCAGGAAGAAACAGGAATGAAGGGAAGCCAGTTGTCTAATAATGGAGACAGTGTGCAAGGGTGAAGTGTGTAAAGGAGCTGTTTTAGGAAGAAAATGGGGATCAGAGAGAGAGAGCAGGGGAACGGTTCTTGGAATTTCTTGCTTTCTTTTTATGGTTGGTCAGTAGAAACAATTCAGATGAAAGCTTAGACATCAACACCTGAGTTTTTCTCTTGTCTTTTTCTCCTTGTTCTATCCCTAGAATGTTTTCCATTCTGCCCATGATGGGTTTTGGTATCAGCAAGAAATAAAGGTAGAGATTGAAAAGCTAGTAGTTTTTCATTATGAGCGTATTTTGTTCTCCCTGGTTTCTCTCTCCATTTTTTTTTCACTTGAATTTCATTTGTCTAAAATGTTGCTACACAGATATGACAGTCTATACATAAACAATTATCTTTTAGCAGCTGTTTTTCTTGCTTCAGATTTATTTTCTCTGCAATTTTCAAAACATGGATGAAAATGAGTGCAAATGTTGTAGTTCTTTATCTATTTGTATATGATCCTTTATAAGTCTTTATTTTTTTACTGTAACCTCATAATAAGCATGTAAAAATTACGTGATGATTATGTAAATCATTTCCCTTGTTTTGTCTTTATATTGGTTCAACAACTTTTTGATTCATTTCTTATTTGCCTAATCAAATTATTGAAACTCTTTATCATTTTTCTTAAACCGAGATACTGATATTGTCTTTACCTTTCTTTCATATATTTTTGATCTTTTTAAATCGTCAACTCATCTCTTTCAGAGGCTATTTCCTTTTTCCAATTACCTGTCTCCACTTGTTGGCAGGTCTTGCTTTTTAGCTGTTTATTTCAGTAAAGGATGTTGCTTTTTAGCTGTTTATTTCATTAAAGGATGTCTGGGTTGTTTGATGCTTGCTTTATTGATAGATTTAGCTGTTACAAAGCTGCTTGATTTACTGAATGATTGGGCATTTAGCTGTTGACTTATTAAATTTTGATACGGCCCATCTGATTCAAGACCTACCCAAACAAAAATTCCAATAAAAAACAAAAACACAAAACAAGCTGAGCACATTCATTAATTTCTATCATACATACATAATTTCATGATGAGCAAATTTTTAAGCTTTGCATGATATATCACAAAACTGATGGAGAGATGAGGTAATAAACCAAAGCAGTGTGAAGAAAATAAACATTTTCAAGCAAAGCAAGATGGAATATGTTCCTCTGTTCATTTCAGAAACAGAATCAGCCCCTGAAAAAATCAGCATCATCCATACAGCACCTACAGATCTCATGGAACAGCATGCCTGGCTGACATGCAGGCAGGAAATGTAGCGTAGGCACGTGACAAACGTATCGTGTAGCTCACACACAACAGGACAGACAGGGGGAAGGGCAAGCTTCCTAACTTCACGCAGGCAGAAAGAGGAATGGAAGGAAGCAAATTATCTAATCATGGAGAAATTGTGCAGGGCAAAGTGGCTGAAGGAGATGTCTCTGGGAGGGAAGGGGGGGAGAGGAGGACAGTTCTTGGGTCTTTTCTGGTGTCTTTTTCACGGTTGGTCGGTCGCTGGAAACAATTCACATTATATCTTAGGCGTCATCACATGAGTTTTCTCTTTTCTTTTTCTTCCTCTGCCGTCTCTGACATTTCTTCCCTGCTGTGTATAATTGGTTCTAATGTTAGCAATGCATACAGAATCAGGTTAAAAAGTTGATAGAACTTTTTCAATTTGTTCATTTTGTTTTTACTGCTTTCTGTTATTCTTCCCCATTCAGTTTTCATATCTTCAAATGGTATTAAATGTATAGAGATTTGGCTGATGAAATAACCCTTTTACAGATTATGTTTCTGGCTTGGGCTCTATTGTATGCAGCTTTCTGAAAATTGATAAAATGTGAACATTCTCTGTTCATTTGTCTACTATGTGCCTTTCTTATGCTTCATTATCACATCACTTTTCATTGGATTGTGGTCTATGGCCATCTTTAACAAAACTGTATATTATGCTCTTGTATAGGTATGTTTTTGTTTGGGTTTTTTCTTTTTTGTTGTTGTTGTTGTTGTTTCTTTGTACATTGATCAACCTCTTTCTTTGTTTACTTATCACTTTGTTTTCGTTAATAGTTGTAAGGCTGTAACGTTTATCTTTTGACCTTAAGCTTTCAACCTTTACCCTTTTTTTTAGCATTTTTCTTGTTGGTGTTCTGCAGTTGTTAGACATTACGGGGTTTTTCCACTTACTTACTTTTCCTTGCTAATGAGCTAGTCTTTAAAGGATATCTTACTATTAATCCTAAAGGACTGCTTATGTGTTTGGTGTATGGAAAAATTTGCTATTAGCCTTTTGCTTCAGTGGAGGACTTAGTCCTTTTGTGATTGGTTTATCAATGTTTTGATACAGCATATATGATCTAGTATTTAACAGAAAATTAAAAATCCACAACAACTGAAGAATTCTTTTTTATGACTTTTTATAGTTATCCTTATGAAATGCATGTGTTCACAAAAGTTTGAAGATAATTTATCATATTACTAATGCAAAAGCTGGGCAATAAACCAATGTGGCGTGAAGAATCTAAACATTTACCAAAAACATCATGCCAGAGGCCCCCTCTGTTCAATACAGAAGAGAATCAGCCATGATAAAAGAAATCTGCTCCATTACTATATCAGCCACATTCCTTGGAGAGCAACACGCTTGGCCCGACATGGATGCAGGAAATGTAGTGTAGGCACGGGACAGACGTATCGTGTAGCTCACACACAACAGGACAGACACAGGGAAAGGGCAAGCTTCCTAGCTTCACCCATGCAGAAAGAGGAATGGAAGGAAGCCAAATTACCTAATCATGGAGAAATTGTGCAAGGGTGTGAGTTGTTAAAAGGAATGTTTCTGGTAGGGGAAGGAAGGAGAAGGGCGAACAATTCCTAGACTTTTCTTGCTTCCTTGTCATGCTTGACCACTGGAAACAATTCGAATTAAAGCTTAGAAATCAATATGATTTTTTTTTCTTATCTTTCTTTTCCTTTAAGGTCTCTAACATTTCTTCCATGTCGCGTATGAGCTCTGCTCATATTTGTGCATAAAAAAGGTTGAAAAGGTTTTGTGTGTTAGCTCATTTTCATCTCACATTTTTAGTTATTTGATCTTTATTGAGCCAAATGTTGTTTTTTTTTGTTTTTTTAATTTTATATCGAGGATAATGGAATAAGCACTTATGTGCTTTTTTACATCCAGTCCCCGTATGTATGCAGTTTTGTAAATTCTGTCATCTGTTCCCACCACACATAATAAAGATGTAAATAAAGATGTGAGCTGATGAAGGTTTAAGGACGTGACAGCCCTGATGTGGCCTCTGTGGTTGACGTGGCTATAAACAATGTGATTGAATTAGATGCTGATCAAGCTATTGTTTGCCAGCATTTTCTCCAACCTAGATTCTCTGCAATTTTGTGAAAACTTATAAAAGTATGATTTGTTGATATTTGTCTATTTTTATATCATGTATTTGTTGTTTCGTGAGTATTTATTATTCAACTTGTTTGTTGTTTTATTATGAGCACCTCAAAACTGCACAAATTCTGTAACATATTTTGTGTTGTTTTGTTTTTCCATTGATCAGTGTCTTTCTTTGTTCATTCCTTGCGTTGTAGTCATTTTTGTTTTGCATGACTGTAATTTCCTTTTATTACAAGGTACTGACGTTTCATTTACTTTTGTTTACATACTTTTGTTGTTTTTTTGTAAATTTATAAACCACTGTCATTTTTGTTGTTGATATAGGGGGTTGTTTTTTGAATATATGTCTATGCTTTTATCAGCCAGTTGTCGGATGACCTCTTTTCTTAGGAAATACGAAATAAGATTGTTCGCTACATGGTTTATTGAAGACCCTGAAAAATCACTGCTTGGTTTATCAAAGGACTTTGTTGTTAATTGTTTAGTTAATTGACGGACTTGGTTGTTTGCTGGGTTTAAGCAATCAACTTGAAAGAAAATTGTTTGGTCTACTGAACACCTGGTTTCTTAGATTGTAGCTTATTTTCTTCTTCTTTTCATGGAGAGTTTTTATTTTTAGCAGACTCTTCACAACAACATTATCAATTCAAAAGGCAAATGGCCAGCCTCTTAACTTGAAAGTTGGTGACTTGTTAAGTGTGCTTCATTTGTTTTTTGCTGCTTTGCTAGCCACTAGGTTTAAGACATTATAGAGAATAATGAGAGATGGTGGAGCTCTTTGGGACAAGCCAGAGCAGCTAAAGTGTTTACAGCTTTGACAATTCAATTTCAGCAGGATTAAGACACATTCTGCACTAGCACTACCGACAAACTTCCTCCAGAAAAACATTACTTAGTTAAGGAGAGGATATATTTTGTTTTAAATGCACTACTTTAATGAATGTACATGTCTATGAAGTAGTTTTAAACCAACCATAATTATTGCACTGAAGAAAATCAAACAATGTAACCGACGCCAACAAATTGTGTCATTGCAAATATGACGATCAGGGATAGAGAAACAAATCTTCTAATGTAAAATCTTTTAATCACAACTTGTGATAGATAGATAGATAGATAGATAGATAGATAGATAGATAGATAGATAGATAGATAGATAGATAGATAGATAGATAGGTAGGTAGGTAGATAGGTAGGTAGGTAGGTAGGTAGGTAGGTAGGTAGGTAGGTAGATAGATAGATAGATAGATAGATAGATAGATAGATAGATAGATAGATAGATAGATAGATAGATAGATAGATAGATAGATAGATAGATAGATGTGTGTGTTTTATTCTTTTATTTCGAGGATAATGGAATAAGCACTCATGTGCTTTTTTACATTCGGTCCCCGTGTGTATGCAAATTTGTTAATTTTGTCATCCATTCCCACCAGCACACAATGGCCTACTCTACTGAAAAGCAGAACGGGTTTTCACGTGTACGCAAGATGTTCTGTATGCGTTTGCACACGCAACCTCGTTTTATAGTCTCACCCAAAGGACTTTTGGGGGGAGTGGATTCAGCACTGATGTTCACTCCAGAGGAAAAATCCTCTTGAACGAGATTTGAACCCGGGTCAACAGGTCACGAGCGCAATCCGCATCAATCTAACCATCAGGCTACCCCATCCCGCGTGCGTGCGTGCGTGCGCCCGTGCGTGCGTGAGAGAGAGAGAATAAGAAAGTCGTTTTTCTGACCTGACTCGAGTGACGGTCTCTGGATGGAGATTCTTCAGGTGCTCTGCCAGTGTACCTCCGTAGTGCCTTACAATGAAACACTTCCATCAGCCTAACACTTTTTATTTCATGCACACACAACAATAATGTTTATGTGTGTTTTTAAAAGGAAACAGCTGTGGAAAGTACCTGACGCATGGATTTTTTGGTGGGGGTTATGCAGATTAGGTTTAGTCTATCTGGAATATTCCGCTGTAATTAAACCTTCTGGGGAAACTGGCGCTAACTCCATTAATTTGAAGTGATCCGTTGAATTTGTCAGGAAATTTGTCGTAGGAAAGTTGAACCTGATGGGGTCCATTCCTCTCTAAGTAGCAGCGTGCATGCTGGGTGTGTTCGTGTCATCCATCTGACTGCCTATAGAGCTGGCCTACTTTTCTAAAATGAACAAGGCTAGAAAGACCTTTTGGTTCTTATGTGGTCACACTTGGAACTTCATTTTGAAATGTTGTCTGACGAACTTCCGGGATGCTCAATTAGGATCAATGTTAACTTCAGGAGGAAAATTCCTTCGAACAGACACCTCAGTGTAGACACGAACCCACGACTTGTTACCGTTAGATCACGACTACATCACTTTAACCACTAAGCCACTCCTCCACCCCTTTTCCATTGAAACCAAGGCTCAAAAGAATCTCAAATTCCTCCCCCCTTTTGTGTAAAATTCATGTTTATTTCATATCGATTGATTTGATTTGATTGATTCTGGGAGCAAACAGAGACGAGGTCAGAGGAGGATTGCGGAGATAAAGGGTTGAATAGAGAGGGGACAGTGGAAGGGGTAAGGTGCAAACGAGGGGTGGGGTTTGAAGATGAAGTTGATGGTCAATAGGGGAGCTATATGTGGAGTATGGCCAGGCGTGTGGTGTGAGCATCTGGTTATTGATACTTCATGACAAAAAAGAAAGTAATAACAAAATAGATTGAATAAAATGAATAAAACTAAACAAGAAGCACGCAGTGAACATTGCAGTGAAATAAAATAAAAGAACAATATGGTTTTTGAAATAAAATCAAAAATAAAATCAGACAAGATGGTAATAAAATAAAGAGACGTTCAATTTCTTTTTTTAGATAACAGGGGAGAAAATCCATGAGGAAGGAGACAACCTAGAACACAAAGTGGAACTTGTGCAGACGGATCCATTGTACACAGCAGTTGCAAAATGATAGAGTAGGAATTCGGAATTGCAGAATGGCGTAATCGAAAAAAAGTTGTAAATGAAATATATCTGCTTTTTTGTTTTGATTTTTTTGTTGATAGTCATGACCAGCTTCGGATTCTTTCGTGCAAGTTCTGTTTACCAAAACAATCATATTAACAAACTTATCGACATTTCTATACACACGCGTAAGGTAAATTTACCTTTTAAGTATAATTTCCTCATTTATTTGGGGGGGGGGGGGAGTCAAAAATAGAATGTAAATATCTCTAGTATTTGTCCGATTCGATGTTTTGAATGACACAGAATTGATTTCATGCGCCTTTTCAAGACAATCTGAAGACCTGAGTCTGAACCTTTGCCTCTTTGTTCTTTCCAGGTTGCAATTCTTTTCTTCCATGTGTACCCATCTTCTCCAAAGGTCAGATAGACTTTTTTCTAATGCTCCTCGTTTGGTCTTTAACCTTCCTAAACGTGACCATGTCTCTCCTCTGCTTCAATCCCTGCACTGGCTACCTGTACAAGGGAGAATAAAGTACAAAAACTTTCTCTTCTTATTTTCAAGAGTGTCTGTAAACTTGGTCCATCTCTCTGTCTGATCTTTGTCACGCTCTATATATCTACATGCTGTCTTCGATCTTCCTCTGATACAAGCAAAGCAACAACAACAACGAAGCAGATATATTTCATTTGCGATTGTGCTGCTCTTGTGGCGACGTGCTCTCTACCCCCGGGGGAGAGCAGCCTGAATTCCACGTAGAGAAATCTGCCGTGACATAAAGTGGTATACAAATGCACATACATTTTAAATTACAATCTGAAATCCTCTTGTTGGCGATTTTTCTCTCTCACACAGCCCCCTTTCTTCGGAATGAACTTCCATCTTCCTTTCGTCATTCTGATTCAGTCTCGGCCTTCAGAAAAAGCCTCTTCTCTTCGTTATAGCTATATAAGACTTCATTTTATCTAGATTTCAACTGTGCGTGTGTGGAAGGGGGAGGCTGTCTGCATATGCACCGGCTTGTGTGGGTGGAGAGGGGGAGGGAGGTGGAAGAAGAGTGTGCTTGCGTGCAAAGTTTGTGTAGGGTATGCTGCGTACGTGCGTGCATGAGCGAGAAAGAGCGAGCGAGCGAGAGAGACAGTGTGTGTGTGTGTGTGTGTGTGTGTGTGTGTGTGTGTGTGTGTGTGTGTGTGTGTGTGTGTGTGTGTGTGTGTGTGTGTGTGTGTGTGTGTGTGTGTGTCTATGTGTGTGTCTGTGTGCCTGTCTGTGTGTGTGTGCCTGTCTGTGTGTGTGTGTGTGTATCTCTCTCTCTGTCTGTGTCTGTCTGTCTGTCTGTCTGTGAGTCATAGGCCAAATGACGGCTCGTTCATTTGACTGTTGCCATGACTGATTATTCCTCCTTTCTGTGGCTGTGCTGGGGTTGTCTGCTCTTTGGGTGTTTTTTTCCTTCTCGCTGATTGCCGTTACCAGTGATGCTATTTGGCTTCGGTGTTTGTCCCTAGTCATTTATTGTTTCTTTGGTGGTGTGGGTGGTGGTGGTGGTGGTGGTGGTGGTGGTGGTGGTGGTGGTGGTGTCGGTGGTGGTGGTGGTGATGCTGCTGCTGCTGCTGCTGCTGGTGTCTGGTGGTGGTGGTGGTTTGTTTTGTCTTGTTTTGTCTTGTTAAGTATTATATCTCAATGGTTTGGACTAGTCAGCATAAAGCATTTTACAGGTTTCCACTTTCATTACAATACATCATTCCCGAAGTCGGCATACGGTGACCTTGACAGTGGACAAAAAGAAAAAAATCGGTTGCATGCGCGCAGAATCTCACCATTGGTGAACTTGCGAGCTGTAGCGGAGGAACGAAACATAAAATGACAATGTATGTTATAATTATGACAATAATTACATCACACGAGTTTGAAGTTTGGCCAGTACAAGACAGTCATAAAACATAGGGCAGAACATCAACTGATGGTTTTTTAAGTGTGTTTTTTTTCGTTTTCTCCCTCATATTCAGCTCTACCCCACCCCACCCCCACCCCCCACCCCTTACCCTTCCTCTACGAACAGTGTAAATTGCCAAAGGTAGCATCTAAACTTGACTTGACTTGACTTGAGTTGACTTAAGTTGACTTGACCTGACTTGAGTTGATTTGGCCTGACTTGTCTTGACTTGACTAGACATGACTTTCCCGTAACTCCTTGAGGAGTCGTTTGGGGCGCTGCACTGAATTTTTCAGGCTGTGTGTCATGAGGCAAAGTTGAACCTGGAGGAGCCCATCCCTCCTCCAGGAAACAAGATGCATGCTGGGTATGTTTGTGTCGTACATCCCACCAGGCCATAGCTGGCCTACTCTTCTACAGAAAGGTGGATAGGGGTTTTAACGTGAGTGCAAGATGTTCTGCGTGCGTTCACACACACGCACACACACATACATACATACATACACACAACACACCACACACACACACACACACACACACACACACACACACACACACACACACACACACACACACACACACACACACACACACACACAGGACCTCGGTTCAAAGTCTCATTCAAAAGGATTTTCAGGGGAGTGAAGTCAGTACCAACGTTTATTCTGGGATTTTTTTTTAATCCCTGCGAGTTAAACAGTTTTTCTTTTTTGCCCGCGAATAACTTATCAAAGAAAAGTTCGAACCCGTGCCTTCAGTGACCCTCAGATCAAGAGTTCAACGCTCAAACCACTAAGGCCACTCTGCCCTATTGTAACCATCTTCAGAATGTGACAGAGAAATCAGAGCTTTGTCTGCCGCTGATGTGTGTGTGTGGCACCACAAGACAAGAGAGAGGAGAGGAGGGGGGAGAGGGAGAGGGGAGAGAGGAGGGAGAGGGGGGGGGAAAGGGAGGGACCCCAGCAATTTTATCCACAAGAAGAAAAAAAGATCGAATGAAGAGAAGATTGGAAAAGGGGAAAAAAACATGACAGAGGGAAAAAGGGAAAAAAAGACGAGGTGTAAAAGCGTCAATGCCCAAATTGGGGGATGTCCAACCGGATAGAATCAACAGTCAAAAATAAACATGTTTCGGATTTGTTTTCTTTTTTTCCCAAGACGGGTTTTTTTCTATCTTTTTTTCAATTTTCAGCTCTGAGCTGTGTTAAGTTGAAGCTATGAATAGAAATGTTGGAAACTGAAGTTTACCATAATTGCTGTTAAAATTACATACTGTATTAAGGGGTTTTATATTCCGTAGTTTAGTAAAGTAGATTATTTTGTGATTGTGAAGGTTAGACTGTCATTTTTTTCAAAAGACGTGAGTTTTAACATTGATGTGAATCTTTCTTTTATAAGTGGTAGTCTTTGTGGAAGCTCTCAAGAACGCACACTCATGCGCGGGTGCGCGCGCGCGCACACACACAAACACACACTTACACACACCGCACGCGCGCACGCGCGTGTGCCCAGCCCCTCCCCCCCCAAAAAAAAAATAATAAAGCGCATAAAGGAATTGGGAGAGACACCAAAAGAAAAACTTGATAAAGTTCACCCCCCAAAAAATAACAAAACACAACACAACACAACAGTTCACTAAAAAGACTACACAACACACCACACCACACCACACCACACACACACACACACACACACACACACACACACACACACACACACACACACAACACAACACAACACAACACAACACAACACACACACACCAAAACAAAACACACACAAAAATGGAAGGGAGGAGGAAATAAAACACCGCGCAATCCCAAATCGTTCCATTCAATTTCTCTTCTCCCCTTTCCGCGGTTGGCCGCTGTGTTATTAACCCCCCACCCCCACCCCTCCCCTCCCCTCCCCTCCCCTCCCCGCCCCCTCTTCCCCATCCCCTCCACACTCTTCCCTCTTCCCTCACCCCCCCCCCCCTAAACCCCATAGTTACATCCCTTCTACACTCAACGCCCCACCACCCCCAACCCCCGTCGACACCACCCCGTGTTGAAAACCACCTCCATGCCACCATCAAACACCATGATTTAACACACCCCTTCCCCTCACCTTCACAGGCTTTTCTGCCGTGTCCAAACCAACGACTTGCTTCAAGACCACATCGCTTGGAAAATTCAGGGCAGCGCAGTGTCCTTCAATGACTTCTCCAGAAGTTAAGGGGTGGGAGGAAGTCAGGTTTACATGTGTTTGGTCCTAAAGCTCTTTTTGCTTTGGGCTATATACAACACTACCTTATATTTATTTTTGTCACTTTTACTTCTGTTTTTATATCTATCACTCTTGCTTTCATACCGCAGGTACTAAGATATCCACAGATATTAAAAACAAACAAACAAAAAACTTACATACTTTTTTGTGAAAGACTAGCCTCTGACTCAAAACTCATGTGATTTTTGCACAGATTTGGTCAGTTTGATTTTTTTTTAGAATTTTTTCAGCAAACGCTCCTGCCCCCTCAGCCCTTTGTCATCTGCTAGCTTCCTAACCACACAATATATATGAGCGGGGTCAATACTGTAGGAACACAAGAAATCCTCATTTGATGATCATTTCCAACTTTCTCGTTACTACCTGATATTGCTCTATGTCTTCAATCCACCAGAAAACAAGTCCACGGTTGTATTTTTTCATACTTTTGATAAATCTATGAAAATCAGCAGAAATTTTTCTGACTAGCACTTTATAGAAGATACTACATGACCCACATGCCAAAGGTGGAGTGTAACCTGTTTGCTGAGATCTCAGACCTGTTAGTGCTCTAAGGTCCTCCAATGGTGAGATGGTGCGTATAATACCGTTTTTGCCCACCATGAAGGTACCTGCATTACGACTTCAGGGATGATGATTTGAGCGCTTTGATTTGTTGCTTTACAAGATTCAGCGCTATATAAATTCCATACATTATTATTATTATTATTATTATTATTATTATGTCTAAACACGACATCATTGTGCATGCGTTTTCTACTCTCTTTTTTTATCCATTCCTCCCAGTATTCTATAGCCTACTCGTGCGAAAGGCGAAGCAGGTTTTAGCATGTGCGTAGGATGTTCTGAGTGCGTTTGTACACAGGATCTCAGTTTATAGTCTCATCTATATGACTTTCGGGGGAGTGGGGTAGGCACTGATGTTAAATCCAAGGAGGGGATGGGGTGGTG
>CM054142.1:36286287-36291287 GCA_028751875.1 Rapana venosa | reverse complement strand
GCCCTGTTCTGTTCACTCTTTACACTCCCCCACTGTCACATATAATAAAACGTCATCAAATCAACCATCATTTTTACGCAGATGACTCTCAGATTCAAAGCAGTGTTACTCCTGAAAATCTGCCTTCTCTCCTGGCAAATATGGCCCACTGCTTTGAAGATATTCAAAATTGGATGACACAGAACAAATTACAGCTAAATGCAGATAAAACCGAAGCCATGCTTGTAGGGACCAAACACAAACTCTCTTCCATTACAACAGCTTCAATAGAACTAGGCAATGCATCAGTCCCTCTATCCACTGCTGTGAAGTACCTAGGTGTTGTTATCGACAACACACTCTCTATGCAAAAATTCATCACCCAGACCTGTCAGTCGTGCTACTATCAGTTACGGCGTATAAGTGCAATTCGAAAGTACCTGTCCACCGATGCAAAAGCCAAACTTGTCACTTCTCTCATTCTCTCACGTCTGGACTATTGCAATTCTCTTTTGTCTGGTCTGCCAGCATCATCTATCCACTCCCTTCAACGTATACAAAACTCCGCAGCTCGACTAGTTCTGAGAAAGAAAAAATCGGAGCACATTACCCCCCTCTTGCAATCTCTCCACTGACTGCCTGTGCCACAGAGAGTAGAATATAAGATCAGTACCATCTGTTACAAATGTCTCCACAAAACTGCACCCTCCTACCTCTGTGAATGTCTTAACCTGTACACTCCTTCACGTTCCCTCCGCTCTGCTGCAGATACCTTGTGCCTACGAATACCTAGATTCAACCAATCTACTGTTGGCCGCCGCTCTTTCTCTATTTCGGGTCCATCGACCTGGAATGAGCTCCCTCTCTCTCTTCGCCAGAAGCCTAGCTATGACACTTTTAAATCAAGCCTCAATACATATTTATTTCAAACCTAAGATTTCCCCCCTCCTGTCTCATATCGGAACTATCCCACCCTTCACTAACCCATGTCCTATCACCCTGCTAAAGTATATGACCTGTGTGTGTGTGATTTTGAAAAACATTTGACTATTGCAATTTTATTTCATAGATTTGGTCTGCAGCGTACCATGTTTGTAATATCTGTTTGAACTATTGATGATTTGTCATTGGTTGTATGACTGTGTAAGATTAGGTCGAATGCATGCGCTTTGATTTGTCTTTGCAAGCAGACAAGTCAGTGAGGATTTGAACCCACGCTCTCAGTTACTGTCCAATCCCGAACACACCGCTACTAACCACTTGGCTACGCGGCCCTGTTTTCAGCCGCTGTTAGCAGTAACCAAACATCTCATCTATTTCCCAGACGTCCTCACGCCCTTGACTATTGACGCCTGCATGTAATGTGTGTGTGTGTGTGTGTGTGTGTGTGTGTGTGTGTGTGTGTGTGTGTGTGTGTGTGTGTGTGTGTGTGTGTGTGTGTGTGTGTGTGTGTGTGGTGTATGCGTGTGCGTGTGTTTGTGTGTAGGTGTATGCGTGTGTGTGTGTGTGTGTGTGTGTGCGTGTGTGTTGTGCGCGCGTGTGTGTGTGTGTGTGTGCGCGCGCATGCGTTCGTGCGTGTGTGTGTGTGTATCTCTCTCTCTCTCTCTCTCTCTCTCTCTCTCTCTCTCTCTCTCTCTCTCTCTCTCTCTCTCTCTCTCTCTCTCTCTCTCTAAGTGTGTGGTGAGAGAGAGAGAGAGAGAGAGAGAGAGAGAGAGAATGAATGAATGAATGAATGAATGAATGAATGAATGACCTCGGCATGGAGGGTCATTCAATCAATCAGACGATTCCTGACCTCCTCCTCCTCCTCCTCCTTCCTCCTCCTCCTCTGCCTCTTCCTCCTCCTCCTCCTCCTCCTCCTTCCTCCTCCTCTGCCACTGTGTAATCGTGTTGGCTGTGACCGCCCTCACAGTCCGCGGACTCCAGGAGAGAAAATCTACATAGCAGTCTGCTCTGGAATCTTCTCTGAGAATTAGTCCTTGCTCCGTTTCGTCACCATCCATCGGAGGATGGTGCGGTGGTCTAGTCTACAAGTATCGCACCTGCCCATAAAGCGACAAGTCCGGGTTCGAAGTGTGTGGCGGTTCGATCCCCGTTATGTTGCCTGAAACTTTACTTCCCACCATCCACTAAGACCGTGCGTGGTGGTGGTGGTGGTCTGGGTGCTAGTCTTTCGGAGGAGACGATAAACCGAGATCCTGTGTGTAACATGTACGGTCAAGAACCTTCGGCAACAAGAGAGTTATTCCTGAGGAAATTCTGTTAAAAAAACAAAACACAAAAACAACAAACAAACAAACAAAACAACGACAACAAAACAAACAAATAAACAACAATAAAAACAACAGTCCGATGGAGAAACAAATACACGTGCAGACTGGAAAAGAAAAAAAAGGGTGGCGTTGCTCTTGTGGCGACGCGCTCTCCCTGGGAAGAGCAGGCCGAATTCGACACAGAGAGCTCTGCTGTGACTTAAAGTGGCATACAATACAATACAATGCAATACAATGCAGTGCAATGCAATAGAATACAATACAATGCAATGCAATGCAGTACAGTACAGTACAATAATACAATAAAAATGCTTGGGAGGAGGGGAGTTGTTGGGGAAGGGGGGAGGGGGGGGGTAGGTGTTGCTGACGTGCTGGCCACTCTTAGATTTGTAACACCTTCCATTTATTCCATTTAGTAGTAGTAGTAGTAGTAGTGGTAGTAGTAGTAGTAGTAGTAGTAGTAGTTGTAGTAGAAAGAGTAGTAGTAGTAGTAGTAGTAGTAGTTGTAGTAGAAAGAGTAGTAGTAGTAGTAGTAGTAGTAGCAGCAGCAGTAGCAGTAGTAGTGGTAGTAGTAGTAGTAGCAGCAGCAGTAGCAGTAGTAGTAGTAGTGGTAGTAGTAGCAGCAGTAGTACTAGTAGTAGTAGTAGTAGTAGTAGTAGTAGTAGCAGTAGCAGTAGTAGTAGCAGTAGCAGTAGTAGTAGTAGTAGTAGTAGCAGTAGCAGTAGTAGTAGTAGTAGTAACCCTTACCTCTTTACTAAGGGGCGAGGCTGGGGCGGAATAGGCTTAATGGTTAGAGCGTTGAATTTGTGATTCGATAGTACTCGATGACTCAGGTTCGTTTTTCACTAAGATATAATGCTAATAAGGGGATTTTTTTTATCCTCTATGGTTAAAACGTGTAACTTTTCTTGTTTTCGTTCCTCGGTTAGAGCTCCGAGATTCGAGATTTTTGTATAGGCAACCGGGTTCCCCCCCCCCCCCCCCCACCCACACACACACCGTTAAGGCAACTACATTCCGACTTCGGGGAAAAGCTGGTAACAGGTTCGAACTCTATTCCCTTGAAAGTGTTTTTTTTGGATGAGATAACATGTTGGGGGTGAAACGAAATCATTCAGGAAGGCATCTACACATTATTTTCGTTTGGCGGGAGCACAGAAGCAAGGAGTCAGTGTGGCAAGAGGTGATAGTCAGGAAAGCTGGGCCCCAGGAACAAACCCCCTTCTGGCTGGTGTTGTACAGAGGAGGAGGAAGCTGGCGCGGTTCGGTCACGTCTCGCGTCATAACTCTCTTTGCCAGGACTACTCTACAAGGAGACGCTTGAGGAAGAAAGGAAGGAAGGAAAGAAGGAAGGAAGGAAGGAAGACGCCGAGGCAGACAGATGAAGAACTAGATGCCGAACATCACAGATCAGACCGGCCTTGACATGGCGGCTGTGTTGTGTTTCTGCGAAAGGCTGAAGACAGACCTGGCTGGAGTAAAGCTGTCCACCGACGCTTTCCGGTCAAGTGACTGATCATGATGATGACAATGACGGCGATAACGACGAGGTGGAGGAGGAGGATGACGACGACGACGACGACGACCGTGATGATGATGATGATGATGATGGATGATGATGATGATGATGATGATGATGATGATGATGATGATGATGATGATGATGATGATGTAAACAAACTGAGGTTCTGTTTGTAAACTCTCTCAGAGCATCTTGTGCACATGTTAAAACCACATTCACTTTTCATAGAGGCGAATCTCAGTTTTGGCTCGTGGTGTAAGGTGATGCAGATAATTATGCCCAGCATGCGTCCTGCTATTTAGACAGGGATGGGCTCCGTTAATTTCAACTTGCCAAAGTTATGCCGATTGGAACATTTAGCACAGTGTCCCAACGACTCCTCGAGGAGTTAAAAGAGAAATCACGTTAGTTTATGCAGGTTCATTCAGCGCAACCAAAACAAAAACCAATCCAGAATGCTGTTCTTCCATAATCATCCATCTGGAGATGTCAGACATCCCGTGGCAGTGATAACGTCTTTTATTCTGTTTAGTTTCTTTTGTGTCGTCCACAGCTGTCAAATTCGTTCACTTTCAGCTGCTCTCAGCTGCTGTCCATTCCATCCTATCCCAGCCCAGCCCAGCTAGGGCCAGCTGGTGCTGATTACAGCAGGAACTGACCACATTTAGACTAGGTGAAAGGAAAGGGGCAGGTTAAATTTAGCGCTCTTGACTGAATGATGTTGGAATTGTGCACTGTGGTCCAGCATTTGTGCTCTGTTTTGCTGATGATCGATCTATTCAGCTTCTGTTTACTGAACCTGGGTACGGGAGAGCTCAGTGGTCATAGCACTCGTTCTCCCCAAGCTAAGGTTAAGCAGTGTTTAGCGTGGTCGCCTTGCAGATAGGTGACCGTTCATGCGCCTTGGCTTCACTACAGTATCCCAGTTCACCCAGCTGTAAAATGGGTCCCTGTCCTCTTTAGAGTCAGGTAAGATAAAGCAGTGAGGGAGAGGAGATGGGCACTGCCCTCAATATGCTGGCCCCTTAGAGAAGTTGAGGTCTCTGACACCTCGCTCCCCAAACGACTGCAAAGGTTATGAGAAAGAAAAAAAATTATCTGAGCGCTTTGATTTGTTGCTTTACAAGATTCAGCGCTATATAAATTCCGTACATTATTATTTTATTTTATTTTTTAAAATCATTATTATTATTATTATTATTATTAGAACACCTTTACCTTTCTAT
>CM054142.1:36261287-36283787 GCA_028751875.1 Rapana venosa | reverse complement strand
GCATACACACGGGGACTAGATGTAAAGAAAAGCACATAAGTGCTTATTCGATTATCCTCCATATAAAATGATAAAATGAAATAAATGAATAAATAAACAAATAATACTCTGCCTGTATTGTGTTAGTCTTTACTAAAACATAATACCACACATTAGACGTCAACACAAAAACATTACCCAAGCATTCAGTGCTAACCATAATCCACAGATGTATATGTTTGCAAGGGGAGGGTACCTAGGACATTCATCAAAAAGGAAAAGAGAGACCACTCAGTTTGACAAAACTGTACACCTAACCAGATTTCATAGTATGTAACAGGTAAAACAACTTGGAATTCTATGTGGTCAGTTTTGCAGAATTCGTGATGTACGCATAAGCTTTTAATGAGAAAAATGTATGACACTAAGTAAAAAAGAAGAATTGAACCCTGGGAGATAGTTTTGCCACAAAAAAGCTTAAGATTCAAAGAAACCTTTCTACAGATAATCATTGTACACTAGATTTCAAACTCAATGGCAAGGCATAACACTATTCAGGCAGACTACACAGGCCAAGCTGATGGATGGCGTTCGTTCACTCTGTCAGTGACACACTGCAAAAACTGTATTGCCCAGATCTGAACAATCTTGCCACACATCCCCACCCCTACGGGAATTCTAATTGTCTATTCCCTAAATCTCCCACGCCTACCAGTCCCCCTAATGTGTACAGCATCTTTTATCAGTTCAATCCTTTTGGACGACTGGATAGCACAGTTTATGAAATGTCAGAGAGGTATTGCCAAAGTTGCCAAAACTTGTTTCCCTACTTACTCCATGTACAAGTGCCATTTTCACCTCCCGTCTTTATGTGTCCTTTTCAGCAGCTTGCATACTGGCGTCAAATAACCCCTTTTTCCTCCAGCCCTTTAGGGTAATGACCCTGTCCACCACGTCATCAAAGCGGTTGTTGCTGCTGTTATGTCCAAATAAAAGACCCACAAGTTCAGTTCACCGTCTGCCCAGTAACCATTCACAGCCACAGACGGAGAAAGAGAAGTGTGGCATGTTCTGTTCACATCTCAGTGCCGACAATAAACTGCAAGCCTTGCTATTGCCTGCAAAGCTTTTACACAGACAACACTTTTCTCAAGACGGAGGGCCACTGTAGGTTGAGGGTTCAACCAGAATCTGTATAGAGCCTGAAGGATGTGTCATTCAGGAGAAGAGGGGGGGAGGCAGGATTTGGGCCACAGTGTGGACAGAAGCTGAAGGCACGAGCCGTGGATGATGGCTGTAACTGCATTGCCACGTCAGCAACCAGTAGCTGATGTGTGGGGCACAAGTCCTTGGTGGTGTTGAGAAAGGGGCAGACAAGTGGTGCTCAGCTTGCAGGGCTGTGTGTGTTCAGCGTGCTGTCCCCCTTGACTTCAGTCCTCCAGGGCCCAGCACTGAAACACTGTGCAAGTACAGGAAGGGGGCGACAAGTGGACAAGGGAGGCAAACTTGTTGACAAGGGAGGTAAACGTGTAGACAAGGGAGACAAACAGGGCAGGATTCACTTAGGGAAAAGAACAGCCAAGCAGGCAGAAAGACAGGGTGGGGTAGGGTAATGTCATTAATGGAGAAGGTGACGTTATTATGTGCCCTGTGGGCAAAAACAACCACAGAAAGATCCAGAATGGCAAACAAAAATTATGGAAACCATTGTAAATTGATTGAATGGTACATCACACAAATATAATTAATAGATTATGTCATGTTTGTTTTAACATATTTTTAATATTAATTACATTAAACAAATTGCAGGGGGAGATAAGAAGGGGAGGGGGGGAGAAGCACAATGACAGGTTAGTAAGGAACCTGTATGTTTTGGGACATGCGCAATCAAAACTGCACTTGAAACATATATTGAACAACATTCATAAGAATAAACATAACCATAACATCATTTTTAGGCTATGTGGCATATGAAATTTTAAATATTGGGCAGTCAAATAGGACATGCATTTTGGAATTATATTCGCCAAATTAGCATCTGTCATTCTTTGCCCTATCAAGATATGAGCATTGCCTCTATGCCACTGGTACATCTTTATCCACCAATCTGTCATTTGTTACATGTTTCAAGAGCAAACTGTAATCCAAACACATGAAGTCTGGTCTCAGTAAAGACACTTTAGACTACAATTTTGTTGGGAAGGTGCATGCTTGAATATGGAAGTAGACAAAAAAACCAACATAGTTCACAGATGAGTTTGTAAATAATGCATGCTGCAATGCTTGCGAGGAAATGGAACCAAGGTCACTCCATGATCAAATCAACCAAAGAAGATGCAGTTTGACAAACCTCTAAACTCCACAATATTCAACGCATTTCATAAAAAGAACTAAGAACAAGATGAGGCTCATGTTTCAAATAGCTCAAGCTGTAGAAATGTTTTCAAACTTACAAATACAACCAAGAACACAACTAACATAACAAAGCACAACACTAACAGTTAGACCTGACAGGCAATTCTGTACCATGGTTGCTATTTACACCACCAGTAACACACTACAAAATCTTTATTTTCTACATTTAGAAAGTTATGCCACCCAACTTAATGCACTCCACCCCAGCCTCTGTAATATGTGTTGCATTTGCAGCACTTTCTTAAGCATCCATTTGGACTACTGGATAGCACAGTTTGTGAAATGTCAGACAGGTATTGCCAAAGTTGCCAAACCTGTTTCCCTACTTACTCCATGTACAAGTGCCATTTTCACCTTCCGTCTTTATGTGTCCTTTTCAGAAGCACGCATACTGGCTCAAATAACCCCTTTTTTCCTCCAGCCCTTTAGGGTAATGACCCTGTCCACCACGTCATCAAAGCGGTTGTTGCTGCTGTTATGTCCAAATAAAAGACCCACAAGTTCAGTTCACCGTCTGCCCAGTAACCATTCACAGCCACAGACGGGGAAAGAGAAGTGCGGCATGTTCTGTTCACATCTCAGTGCAGACAATAAACTGCAGGCCTTGCTATTGCCAGAAAAGCTTTTACACAGACCACACGTTTCTCAAGACTGTGGGCCACTGTAGGTTGAGGGTTCAACCAGAATCTGTATAGAGCCTGAAGGATGTGTCATTCAGGAGAAGAGGGGGGAGGTAGGATTTGGGCCACAGTGTGGACAGAAGCTGAAGGCACGAGCCGTGGATGATGGCTGTAACTGCATTGCCACGTCAGCAGCCAGTAGCTGATGTGTGGGGCACAAGTCCTTGGTGGTTGATGAGAAAGGGGCAGACAAGTGGTGCTCAGCTTGCAGGGCTGTGTGTGCTCAGCGTGCTGTCCCCCTTGACTTCAGTCCTCCAGGGCCCAGCACTGAAACACTGTGCAAGTACAGGAAGGGGGCGACAAGTGGACAAGGGAGGCAAACTTGTTGACAAGGTAGATAAACGTGTAGACAAGGGAGACAAACAGGGCAGGATTCACTTGGGGAAAAGAACAGCCAAGCAGGCAGAAAGACAGAGTGGGGTAGGGTAATGCCATTAATGGAGGAAGGTGACGTTATTATGTGCCCTGTGGGCAAAAACAACCACAGAAAGATCGAGAATGGCAAACAAAAATATTAATGGAAACCAACTGTAAATTGATTAAAAGGTAGATAACACAAATATAATTAATGGATTCTGTCACGTTTGATTTAACATATTTTTACTATTAATTACATTAAACAAATTGCATGGGTAGATAAGAAGGGGGAGAGAAGCACAATGACAGGATATTAAGGAACCTGCCTGTATTGGGACATGTGCAATCAAAACTGTACTTGAAACATATATTGAACAATATTCATAACAATAAACATAACCATAACATCATTCTTTTAGGCTATGTGGCATATGAAAATTTTGATATTGGGCAGTCAAGTAGGACATGCATTTCAGAATTATATTTACCAGATAAGCATCTGTCATTCTTCTCCCTATCAAGATATGAGCATTGCCTCTATGCCACTGGTACATCTTTATCCACCAATCTGTCAGTTGTTACATATTTCAAGAGCAAACTGTAATCCAAACACATGAAGTCTGGTCTCAGTAAGGACACTTTAGAATACAGTTTTGTTAGGAAGGTGCATGCTTGAATATGGAAGTAGACACAAAGCCAACATAGTTCGCAGATGAGTTTGTAAATAATACATGCTGCAATGCTTGCAAGGGGATGGAATCAAGGTCACTCCATGATCAAATCAATCAAAACAGATGCAGTTTGACAAACCTTTAAACTCAACAATATTCAACGCATTTAAAATAAGAACTAAGACCAAGATGAGGCTCATGTTTCAAATAGCTCAAGCTGTAGATATGTTTTCAAACTTACAAATACAACCATGAACTGTACTAATATAACAAAGCACAACACTAACAGTTAGACCTGACAGGCAATTCTGTACCATTGTTGGTATTTACACCACCAGTAACACACTACAAAATCTTTATTTTCTACATTTAGAAAGTTATGCCACCCATCCAAATGCGCTCCTCCCCAGCCTCTGTAATATGTGTTGCATTTGCAGCATTTTCTTAAGCATCCATTTGGACTACTGGATAGCACAGTTTGTGAAATGTCAGACAGGTATTGCCAAAGTTGCCAAACCTGTTTCCCTACTTACTCCATGTACAAGTGCCATTTTCACCTCCCGTCTTTATGTGTCCTCCTTTTCAGAAGCACGCATACTGGCTCAAATAATCCCCTTTTTTCCTCCAGCCCTTTAGGGTAATGACCCTGTCCACCACGTCATCAAAGCGGTTGTTGCTGCTGTTATGTCCAAATAAAAGACCCACAAGTTCAGTTCACAGTCTGCCCAGTAACCATTCACAGCCACAGACGGGGAAAGAGAAGTGCGGCATGTTCTGTTCACATCTCAGTGCCGACAATAAACTGCAGGCCTTGCTATTGCCTGCAAAGCTTTTACACAGACCACACTTTTCTGAAGGCAGAGAGCCACTGTAGGTGGAGGGTTCAACCAGAGTCTGTATAGAGCCTGAAGGATGTGTCATTCAGGAGAAGAGGGGGGAGGCAGGATTTGGGCCACAGTGTGGACACAAGCTGAAGGCAAGAGCCGTGGATGATGGCTGTAACTGCATTGCCACGTCAGCAACCAGTAGCTGATGTGTGGGGCACAAGTCCTTGGTGGTTGATGAGAAAGGGGCAGACAAGTGGTGCTCAGCTTGCAGGGTTGTGTGTGTTCAGCGTGCTGTCCCCCTTGACTTCAGTCCTCCAGGGCCCAGCACTGAAACACTGTGCAAGTACAGGAAGGGGGCGACAAGTGGACAAGGGAGGCAAACTTGTTGACAAGGGAGATAAACGTGTAGACAAGGGAGACAAACAGGGCAGGATTCACTTGGGGAAAAGAACAGCCAAGCAGGCAGAAAGACAGGGTGGGGTAGGGTAATGTCATTAATGGAGAAGGTGACGTTATTATGTGCCCTGTGGGCAAAAACAACCACAGAAAGATCCAGAATGGCAAACAAAAATTAATGGAAACCATTTGTAAATTGATTAAAAGGTAGATAACACAAATATTATTAATGGATTCTGTCACGTTTGATTTAACATATTTTTACTATTAATTACATTAAACAAATCGCAGGGGGAGATAAGAAGGGGGAGAGAAGCACAATGACAGGATATTAAGGAACCTGCCTGTATTGGGACATGTGCAATCAAAACTGTACTTGAAACATATATTGAACAATATTCATAACAATAAACATAACCATAACATCATTCTTTTAGTCTATGTGGCATATGAAAATTTTGATATTGGGCAGTCAAGTAGGACATGCATTTCGGAATTATATTTACCAGATAAGCATCTGTCATTCTTTGCCCTATCAAGATATGAGCATTGCCTCTATGCCACTGGTCCACCTTCATCCACCAATCTGTCAGTTGTTACATATTTCAAGAGCAAACTGTAATCCAAACACATGAAGTCTGGTCTCAGTAAAGACACTTTAGAATACAGTTTTGTTGGGAAGGTGCATGCTTGATTATGGAAGTAGACACAAAGCCAAGATAGTTCACAGATGAGTCTGTAAATAATACATGCTGCAATGCTTGCAAGAGGATGGAATCAAGGTCACTCCATGATCAAATCAACCAAAGAAGATGCAGTTTGAAAAACCTTTAAACTCAACAATATTCAACGCATTTAAAATAAGAACTAAGACCAAGATGAGGCTCATGTTTCAAATAGCTCAAGCTGTAGATATGTTTTCAAACTTACAAATACAACCATGAACTGTACTAATATAACAAAGCACAACACTAACAGATAGACCTGACAGGCAATTCTGTACCATGGTTGCTATTTACACCACCAGTAACACACTACAAAATCTTTATTTTCTACATTTAGAAAGTTATGCCACCCATCCAAATGCACTCCTCCCCAGCCTCTGTAATATGTGTTGCATTTGCAGCATTTTCTTAAGCATCCATTTGGACTACTGGATAGCACAGCTTGTGAAATTTCAGACAGGTGTTGCCACAGTTGCCAAACCTGTTTCCCTACTTACTCCATGTACAAGTGCCATTTTCACCTCCCGTCTTTATGTGTCCTCCTTTTTCAGCAGCTTGCATACTGGCGTCAAATAACCCCCTTTTTTCCTCCAGCCCTTTAGGGTAATGACCCTGTCCACCATGTCATCAAAGCGGTTGTTGTTGCTGTTATGTCCAAATAAAAGACCCACAAGTTCAGTTCACAATCTGCCCAGTAACCATTCACAGCCACAGACGGGGAGAGAGAAGTGTGGCATGTTCTCTTCACATCTCAGTGCAGACAATAAACTGCAGGCCTTGCTATTGCCTGCAAAGCTTTTACACAGACCACACTTTTCTGGAGGCAGAGAGCCACTGTAGGTGGAGGGTTCAACCAGAGTCTGTATAGAGCCTGAAGGATGTGTCATTCAGGAGAAGAGGGGGGAGGCAGGATTTGGGCCACAGTGTGGACACAAGCTGAAGGCAAGAGCCGTGGATGATGGCTGTAACTGCATTGCCACGTCAGCAACCAGTAGCTGATGTGTGGGGCACAAGTCCTTGGTGGTTTATCAGAAAGGGGCAGACAAGTGGTGCTCAGCTTGCAGGGCTGTGTGTGTTCAGCGTGCTGTCCCCCTTGACTTCAGTCCTCCAGGGCCCAGCACTGAAACACTGTGCAAGTACAGGAAGGGGGCGACAAGTGAACAAGGGAGGCAAACTTGTTGACAAGGGAGATAAACGTGTAGACAAGGGAGACAAACAGGGCAGGATTCACTTGGGGGAAAAGAACAGCCAAGCAGGCAGAAAGACAGGGTGGGGTAGGATAATGTCATTAATGGAGGAAGGTGACGTTATTATGTGCCCTGTGGGCAAAAACAACCACAGAAAGATCGAGAATGGCAAACAAAAATTAATGGAAACCATTTGTAAATCGATTGAAAGGTAGATAACACAGATATAATTAATGGATTCTGACACGTTTGTTTTAACATATTTTTACTATTAATTACATTAAACAAATTGCAGAGGTAGATAAAAAGGGGAAGAGAAGCACAATGACAGGATATTAAGGAACCTGCCTGTATTGGGACATGTGCAATCAAAACTGTACTTGAATCATATATTGAACAACATTCATAACAATAAAAATAACCATAACATCATTCTTTTAGGCTATGTGGCATATTGAAATTTAAATATTGGGCAGTCGAATAGGACATGCATTTTGGAATTATATTCACCAGATAAGCATATGTCATTCTTCTCCCTATCAAGATATGAGCATTGCCTCTATGCCACTAGTCCACCTTCATCCACCAATCTGTCATTTGTTACATGTTTCAAGAGAAAACTGTTATCTAAACACATGAAGTCTGGTCTCTGTAAAGACACTTTAGAATACAATTTTGTTGGAAAGGTGAATACTTGAATATGGAAGTAGACACAAAACCAACATAGTTCACAGATGAGTTTGTAAATAATGCATGCTGCAATGCTTGCAAGAGGATGGAATCAAGGTCACTCCATGATCAAATCAACCAAAGAAGATGCAGTTTGACAAACCTCTGAATTCAACAATATCCAACGCACTTCATAAAAAGAACTAAGAACAAGATGAGCCTCATGTTTCAAATAGCTCCAGCTGTAGATATTTTTTCAAACTTACAAATACAACCAAGAACACTACTAAGATAACAAACCAGAACTCTAACATTTAGACCTGACAGGCAAATCTGTAACATGGTTGGTATTTACACCACCAGTAACACACTACAAAATCTTTATTTTCTACATTTAGAAAGTTATGCCACACATCCAAATGTACTCCTCCCCAGCCTCTGTAATATGTGGTGCATATGCAGCATTTTCTTAAGCATCCATTTGGACGACTGGATAGTGCAGTTTGTGAAATGTCACACAGATATTGCCAAAGTTGCCAAATTTAATTCCCTTCTTACTCCATGTACAAGTGCCATTTTCACCTCCCGTCTTTATGTGTTCTCCTTTTTCAGCAGCTTGCATACTGGCGTCAAATAACCCCCTTTTTTCCTCCAGCCCTTTAGGGTAATGACCCTGTCCACCACGTCATCAAAGCGGTTGTTGCTGCTGTTATGTCCAAATAAAAGACCCACAAGTTCAGTTCACAGTCTGCCCAGTAACCATTCACAGCCACAGACGGGGAAAGAGAAGTGCGGCATGTTCTGTTCACATCTCAGTGCCGACAATAAACTGCAGGCCTTGCTATTGCCTGCAAAGCTTTTACACAGACCACACTTTTCTGAAGGCAGAGAGCCACTGTAGGTGGAGGAGGGTTCAACCAGAGTCTGTATAGAGCCTGAAGGATGTGTCATTCAGGAGGGGGGAGGCAGGATTTGGGCCACAGTGTGGACACAAGCTGAAGGCAAGAGCCGTGGATGATGGCTGTAACTGCATTGCCACGTCAGCAACCAGTAGCTGATGTGTGGGGCACAAGTCCTTGGTGGTTGATGAGAAAGGGGCAGACAAGTGGTGCTCAGCTTGCAGGGCTGTGTGTGTTCAGCGTGCTGTCCCCCTTGACTTCAGTCCTCCAGGGCCCAGCACTGAAACACTGTGCAAGTACAGGAAGGGGGCGACAAGTGAACAAGGGAGGCAAACTTGTTGACAAGGGAGATAAACGTGTAGACAAGGGAGGCAAACAGATGGAAGGATACACTGAGGAAAATGATGGGACAGCCAAGAAATAAGAAAGACACTATGGGGTAAGGTAACGTCATTAAAGGAGGAAGAGAACATCATTAGTGGGGTAAGGTAACGTCATTAATGATGGACGGTAACATCATTAGCGGAATAAGGTGACGTCGTGTCTTTCATGAAAAGAGCAAAGGCAGAAAGATTAACTGTGGCAAACAATATTGGAGATTGATTTAAAATTAATAGATAACACCAGCATAATTAATGGAAGGTGTGGGCGTCAACTTAACATACATTTACCATTAACGACATGAGACAAACAGAAAGGTGAGAGTACAATGGATAGGGAGAAGTATAAAGACAGACTATCAAGGAGAGTTTGCTTTTAAACTATCTATTCAACGACATGTTACATTACAAAGAAAAAACTTAGAATAAACTTAACATAGCAATAATAAACAACCACATCAAGTGTTCTTATGGACTGTGCAGCATACAATGATCAATGCCATAAGTCATTATCAAACCATTCAATATGGTTTTTTGGGAGAATAAACAGAAAATGTAGGTTTAAAGGGGGTTGAATCCTTGGCAATCAAGTAGGATATACGTATTGGATTTATGTCCACCTTTTAAGCACCTGGTATTCTTCTCACTTTTCATACTAATGCGTTGTCTCTTGACCGCCGATCTTCATTTATCTACTGTCCTGTCCTTGTAGCATCTCTGACATGCTTCCAAAGCTAAGTCTGAATCC
Source organism: Rapana venosa (assembly GCA_028751875.1). Lineage (NCBI taxonomy): Eukaryota > Metazoa > Mollusca > Gastropoda > Neogastropoda > Muricidae > Rapana > Rapana venosa. The sequence goes on along the minus strand of CM054142.1, from coordinate 36,273,854 downwards.
AAACAGACGAAGTGTGGTCTCAGTAAAGACACTTTAAAATACAGTTTACTTCAAGGCGAATACATGACTATGGAAATAAACATAGGACTAACACAGTTCACAAATGTATATGTAAATACCACTTGCTACAACACTTGAAAGGGGAAAAAGGCCAGGGTCAGTCCATCATAATGTAAAGGATTAAGCAACACTTTAACATATCTTTATGCTCAACAATATTCTACTGTTAAAAAAACTAACAATGAAATAAAGGATGTGTACAAAATGTACAAGGTGTAGATATGCCTGCAAATATACAAATATAATCAGACTTCCAACCCAAAACCAGTTTTACATACAGACAAGACATGCAACTATAAAACACTGTTGGTATTAATACCACCATTGAAACACTGCCAAATCTTCATTACCTAGTGTTAGACATTCCTACCACCCATCCCATTTACACATACACCACCCTTCAGTCACCTTAATAGGTATTGCAGTCATTTTTTGTTCAATCCTTTTGGACAACTGGCAAGTGAATGGAGTGTAAGACTGGTATTGCAAAGGCTGTCAGCCTGACTCCTAGTTACACCATGCACAAGTGTCACATTTATCACCAGTCTTAATTCATCCTCGTTTTGGTGGGTGCAAAATCGTGCCAAATAAGTCAGTGGCTTCCAGTTTCTCATGATAATTACCCTGTCAATCTCATCTCTCAAGCAGATGTCACAGCTAAGCTCCACCAAAAGAACCACAAGTGCAAACTCAAAGCCTGCCCGAAGTCCATTGACAGCTGAATAGCAGGGGAGTGCCCTATTTTACTTCAGCATCTCATCACCCGCAATCATCACAGGCCTTGTTATTACCAGCAAGCCTTTCACAGGAATCACACAGAACAGAAGAATGAGAAGGTGGGGGCTCCATCAAAATCCGTATGAATCGAAAGCTGAGGAAAGGGCCATTCCTGAGCAGAGTGTTGCGTTCAACAACAAAAGTGAACAGAAGCTGAAGGCAAGAGCCGTGGATGATGGCTGTAAATGCCTTGCCACGTCAGCAACCAGTAGCTGATGTGTGGGGCACAAGTCCTTGGTGGTTGATGAGAAAGGGGCAGACAAGTGGTGCTCAGCTTGCAGGGCTGTGTGTGTTCAGCGTGCTGTCCCCCTTGACTTCAGTCCTCCAGGGCCCAGCACTGAAACACTGTGCAAGTATAAGAAAGTGGACAAGGGTGGTAAGCAGACCAGACACGAGGAGACGAGGGGACGAGGAAGGTAAACATCAAGGCAGGGAAAGCAAACTAGTGAAGAGAGGAGGCAGGCAGGGGCAGGATACATTAGGGATAAAGCAGGAACAGCCATGGAGTGACGGACGCTATAGCCAAGTGGTTAAGACCGTTTCACGCCGATCTGTGGGTCCAAAACGGCGTCAGCTCAAATCTCGGTGTCAGTGTCTGGTAAAGTAAGGGTGGGGATTTTTACAATCTTCCAAGTCATAGTCAAGAGCAGACTTGCCAGTGTCTACATTCCCTCAGTGAATATACATATGCAGAAGATCTAATATGCATGTTAATGCTCTCAGGGTTCCATGGGTTTCGGAAGCACAAACATACCCAGCATGCATCATGTCCAACAAAATGAGCTGCTCTGAAGTCGGAAGGTATCGGTTGAGACCAACAGGAAGACCTCTTGATGATGATGATGATGATGATGATGATGATGATGATGATGGTGGTGGTGGTGGTGGTGGTGGTGGTGGTGGCGACGACGACGACGACGGCTACGACGACGACGACGACGATGACGACGATGATGACATCAACAGGCAACAAATACAGTGGAATTGTGTGTGGTTGGTTTCAGGAGTGTGTTTAGCAGAGTCCAAGATCATTCCGCGGAACGCTGAGGACTTTCACTTTGAGGATATCATCAATACCCTGCTTAACAGGGGCAACCCTGCCAAGGTAGCTGTCTGTCTGTCTGTTTGCCTATCCATCTGTCTGTCTGTCGGTCGGTCTGTCTGTCCGTCTGTGTCTGTCAGTCTGTCTGTAAAATTTCCATTTCCGTTGGCTGGCTGGTTGACCATATTCTCTAGCTCTGTCTGGCTGGCTTTTTGTCTGTCTGTTTCTGTCTCCGTCTGTCTGTCTGTCTGTCTGTCTCTGTCAGTCTCTCTATGTCTTTCTGTCTATCTGTATGTCTGTGTCTTTCTGACTGTCTATCTGTCTGTCTATCTGTTTGGATGGATAGCTGGTTGACCATGTTCTATGTCTACATGAAGTTTGGTCTACCTCTGTCTGTCTGTCTGTCTGTTTGCCTGTCTGTCTGTCTGTCTGTCTGTCCTGTTTGATTGCAAAAGTCTGTTTGGCTGGCTGGCTGGCTGATCATAATTATTTATGTCTGTCTGGTTTTGTTCGTCTGTCTCCCTTTTTGTCTGTCTTTATATATGTCTCTGTTTTTATTCCTCTCTCTCTATTTCTTTCTTTCTTTCTCTTAAAAAGTAGCCAACAAACAACAGAAACCAACAAAAGCTTTTGAATCAAAGTCAAGATTATTTGCAAATGGCTGAAGTTTTGAAATGATACTTAGGAATTTTGAAACCCGCTCAAAATTGTATTTGAGAGCTTGCATTTGAGTATCTTGCGCAGAGATTACATGACTAAGGAGGAAGTGAAAACCGGAATTAAAACGTCATAGGGCCTGTTGAAGAGCTACCTGACTTCAGTGAATAAGTGAAAACTGAAGTCGTACGGGAACGTCATACGAACTTCTGGACTGGCTAGGATTGTTCTACAGGGAACAGTACAATGAGGGAGACGAAGAGACAGAGAAAACGACGGGAAGACAACGTCAGTGAGTGGATTGGCCTTGAGGAGACCAACACAACACGGAGAGCTGAGAACAACAAGGAGTGTAGGAAGCTGGTTGCAAAATCTTCAGTGATGTCCCCACGGTCAAGCAAACAACGGAATAGGTGAAGGGCGAAGGTATCAGTAAGATGTCAGTCCTTCAGTTCAGTCACGATTCAAAAGGAGATAAGCGCTATATACATACACATGACACACAACCTGGCAAAATCCAGAGAGTATAACTTTGCCATTGTTTTCCGGTAAACCAAAAGCAAACAACAACAACGAAAAGGAATAAAAGAAAGGTTCAAAAGGGACAGACAGGAGAGAAAAGGAAAAAATGGAATGGGGGCAGCAGATAGCAGCCAAAGAAGTCAATCAGCAGAAAGACAAAAATGGTTGAAAGACAGGAGAAAAGCAGGACGTCTTAAGTGGCCCTCCATCAATGAACGGAAGAAAGGCAGGAGCAGTGATTAGTCAGTGCACTGGCTGCTGCTGCTGCTGCTGCTGCTGCTGCTGCTGCTGCTGCTGCTGCTGCTGCTGCTGCTGCTGCTGCTGCTGCTGCTGCTGCTGCTGCTGCTATTGATTCTGCTGGCTCTTAGAGGCTCTCCTCTTGTGTCAGTAACCTGGTTTGTTCAGCGGTTGACTTTGTGTGTTGTTTCCTCAGGGCAACGAAACGGTGAGTGTAACCTATGAACTCTTTACTTTTGCATTATTCGTTTGCACGAAGTGCGTTCCATGGATAAAAGGTAAAGAGGTAAAGGTGTCCCATAACCTATGTGGTCGTAGGCGAGCGAGGCATCAGAGACTTCAGCTTCTCCAGGGGCCAGCATATTGAGGGCGCGCCCATCTTATCTCCCTCGCTGCTTTACCTCAAAACACAATTATTTCCTACCTGAGACTTTTCCCCTCATATCTTTCCCTAATTTTCAACAGCATCCTTCACCTCCTACGTGTGTTCGCGAGTGTGTGTGTGTGTGTGTGTGTGTGTGTGTGTGTGTGTGTGTGGTGTGTGTGTGTGTGTGTGTGTGTGTGTGTGTGTGTGTGTGTGTTGTGTGGTGTGTGTGTGCGTGCGTGTGTGCGTGCGTACGTGCGTGCGCGCGCATGGATTTGAAATCTGTTGCTTATTATGTTTAAGGAGAGTTGCATGCGTGTAATTGATTTGAGTGCAAGCGCTTCGATTTGTTTGTTTTATACAAGGTTCAGCGCTATATAAATTCCATATATATTATTATTATTATTATTATTACCCATTTACAGCTTGGTGAACTGGGGGGACTGTACTGAAGCCAAGGGTCACAAGCGGTCACCCTCCAATTGGTGACGATGCTCGATGCTGCTTAACATGGCTGGTAGAAAGTGAGTGCTCTTACCACTGAGCTATCCCGTTCCATGGATACGACTACAGAAATTACATTTATTCTCACTTTCTATTTGCATTTGGAAAGGGTGTAGCTCAGTGAGTCAAAGCACTTGCTTTCAACAAGCTAATGTTAAGCAGCATTGAGTGTGGTGACCAAGAGGGATAGGTGACCCTTTGCACGCCTTGGCTTCAGTACAGTCCCCCAGTTCCTTCACCTTCACTTTCACCTATTCCGTAGTCTAGAAGGCCGTTGGGGCACCACTGAAGATTTTGCAACCAGCTTCCTCCACTCCATGCGGTTTTCAACTTTCTATAGCAAGTCGTTCCACTCAAGGCCAGTCTATTATCTGATGTTGTCTTCCCATCATTTTCTCTGTCTGTTTCTTCGTCTTCCTCCTTGCACTGTTCCCTGTAGAACAGTCTTTGCCAGCCTAGATGCTCATGTAACGTACCCTTGCCACTTCAGTTTGCGTTCTGATCAGGTTGGCACTGATGTTATACAGCCTCATGGTTGCCCAAAATCTGTAGGCTAAACTCTGTCCAATCCCTTCTTAAAGTTCACAAAGTCATGACAAAGATCTTGCTGATGTTGCAATACTTATCACAGAGTATTTTAAGGGTGAACATTTGCTCTATTGTGCTCTGTCCTGCTCTGAAATCTCCCTGCTCTTCTTTGATGGTCTCCTCAGCTTGTGGCTTCAGTTTATTCAGGATTCTTAGCATGACTTTGCTTAGATGGCTGATCAGGCTGATGTTATGGTAGTTTGGGCATAGTTGTAAGTTGCCTTTCTTCCAATAGTGATAATCAGAGACTGTATCCAAGGTGTTGGCCACTTGCCAGACTGCCAGATGTTCTTGCAGATGGTAGCACATCTATCATGGCCTCTCCCCCTGCCTTCACCAGCTCTGATGGAATGTCGTCCACGCTTGCTCACTTCCCTTTCTCCAGTTCACCCAGCGGTACATGGGTACCTGCCCTTTTTAGGGACAGGAAAGGTAAAGCAGCGAGGGAGAGGAGATGGGCGCCGCCCTCAAAATGCCAGCCCATAGAGAAACTGAGGTCTCTGACACCTCACTCCTCAATGACAACATGGGAACACCTTTACCTTTTACATTTTTGTTTACTTCAAGCAAAACGACACATCATTATGTTCCAATTCCAATTTCTAACAAGTCTCCTCCTAAAAACTGGCCCTTTACCCCCATCCCCCACCCCTTTTTCATGCCTACCACCACTCACATACCACCACTTCGCTCTTGAAAAACTCTACAGTACCAAATCATGCGCAACCACCGAGACGCCTGTTCATGGGAATTTTTTCCCCGAGAGTTTACACTAGTGCCAACTCCACCACCCTGAAAGTCCTTCAGATGAGACTATATATACCAAGGTCTGATGTGTCAACACACGCAGAACATCTTTCACAAGTGTTAGAACTCAGTCCAACTTTCAGAAGAGTAGATCATTGTGTGCATTTGAGAACCGAGGACAAAACTCACAAAACTGCATGCACACCGGAACTAGGTGTAAAAACAAAAATACACGAATGTTTATTATCATCAAAATAGAAGAATTCAAGTATGAACGAATTCCAACGACATGATAAGCAGATCAAGGGGATAATAACAGATAATAATCCATGCTTCAATATTGAACAGGATTTATTGCATGCAAACGAGCAAAGTTTCAGCGTGACATTCAGGATTAGTCAAGGAGCTGAAACGATTATTTGTTAGCATGCATAACAGTATGAAGATGATAACACAAAGACGAGCAAGAAAGAAATGTTTTCTAATCAATACTTTCACACCAAGTGACACAACCTTGTAAAATCCAGAACTTACGACTTTCCAACTCCTTTCCGGCAAACTAAAAGCAAACAACAACAACAACAACAACAACAAAGAATGAAGGAAAGGTTCAAAGGGGACGGACAGGAGAGAAAGAGAGAGAAAGGAAAAAAAGAGGGCAGCAGATAGCAGCCAAAGAAGTCAATCAGCAGAAAGACAAAAATGGTTGAAAGACAGGAGAAAAGCAGGACGTCTTAAGTGGCCCTCCATCAATGAAACGGAAGAAAGGCAGGAGCAGTGATTAGTCAGTGCACTGGCTGCTGATGCTTCGGATTCTGCTGTTGATGCTGCTGCTGCTGTTGCTTCGGATTCTGCTGCTGATTCTGCTGTTGATGCTGATGCTGCTGCAGGCTCTTAGAGATTCTGCTCTTCTTTCAGTAACCTGACCAGCTCTGTGACTTGTTTTGGTCGTCGTTTCCACATGTACAAAAACGGGAGGAAAGGAGGGGGGAGGGGGGCAATGGTTGGAGTGTATGAGGCGTTTGAAGTGTTCGGGGGCCTGAGGGGGGAGGGGGGGTGCTCTGTTTTTATGTTGCTTTGATTGGTTGCATGGTTTTGGGTTGGGTGGTTGTTGCTTTTTGTTTGTTTGCTTCTAATTGTGGCCATCTTTTGATGCACCATCATTAAATTAACCTCTTGTCTTCATTGTTAAGGTATCTTCTCTTAATCAATGTTGGTTCTTCATTCTTATCTTGTTAGTTTCAGCTTGACAATAACGTTTGCTTAACAATGATGTTTGTTTGACAAATGACGTCAGTTCGACAATGACGTCAGCTTGGCAATGACGTTGATTTGATGTGACGTCAGCTCAACAATGACGTCAGCTTGACGGAGACCCCCAGCTTAACAATGACGTTGATCATGACGGTAATTTGAGAGTGGCTTCAGCTTGATAATTAAGTCAGCTTGACAATGGAATTAACTTAAGAGTGACTTAAGCTTGACAGTGATGTTAACTTGACAGTGACGTTAAGGTGACGACCCTAGCTTGACAGTGGCGTTCGCTTCCCAGAGATGTCAAGTTGACAGTAACGTTACATTAAGAGTGACGTTATCATGACAGTGACGTTAAATGGACAGCGATGTCACATTGACAGGATGTTGGCCTATCAGTAATCTTACACGATGACGTCAGTAGAGATAGGTCTCTTCTTTTTCTCTTTCTCTCGCTCGTTTGCTTTACACTGTCAGATGCGTCAGGGAAAAGTAATGGCATATGTCATTTCAAGCTCCTCTCGTGGACCGTACAGCTTGGTTTGCAGATAAATAAGATCGAAGGAAATACTAGAATAACGTAATAGTTTATTGGTCATATTTCAAATAAAGCTTTCTGATAACACTCTCGATCGAATGTGGATGTTGTACTTGAGCACAACATAAGCTGCCTGCTTGTTGCTGCTATGCTGATTATGTTCATCACGGTATGCTTGTTTCACGCTTATTAATGAATAAACCTTATTTAATTAAACCAACACTCTCGATCACACCATGAAATAATGCGTAAATGTAACTCTGTGTATAGGCGCGGCAGCACACGAGGTATGTGTGTGAGGTGGTTGGATTTTTATATATTTTTGTGTTTCCACTAGACCTACAGGGTTCACCAAGGGTGGGGTTTTATATCGAGATAATGAAATAAGCACTTATGTGCTATTTTTTACATCCAGTCCCCGTGTGTATGCTGTTTTGTAAATTTTGTCATCCGTTCCCACCGGCACACAATGGCCTACTCTTACGAAAAGCGGAACAGGATTTAACGTGTGCGCAAGATGTTCTGCGTGCGTTCGCACACGGGGGCCTCGGTTTATAGTCTCATCCGAAGGACTTTTGAGGAGCGTGGAGTCTGCACTGATGTTAACTCCAGGGGAAAATATCCCCTTGAACGGGAATCGAACCCGGGTCATCAGATTGCGAGCGCAATGTTCTAACCACTAGGCTATCCCGTCCCCCCATCATTTAGGTAGCCGCATTCTGATTTCGGGGAGGGTGTCTAAACACAATACCTGTGTGCATGCGGGGTTGGGTTTTTGTTTTTTCGTTGTTGTTTTTGTTTTGCCATCCGTTCCTAGAGGCATGACACGGCCTCCTCTTCCGAAAAGCGGAACGGGGTACTAACGTGTGTGCTAGATGATCTGTGTGCATTTGACGTAGGCCCTCGGTTTATAGTCTAATACGAAGGACTTTCGGGGTAGTGGAGTCAGTACTGATGTTAACTCCAAGGGGGAAAAACTTCCCTTGAAGGGGTGCCTCGGTGGTGGCTGGATCCCGGGCCGTCAGATGATGAGCGCAGCGCTCTACCCACTAGGCTATCAGGTTCAAAAGCCATCCAACTCTCCAACCAGCCATTTTCGAATTTGTCTTCTCCACCCATCCCCCCCTTCCTCCTTCTCCACACACATACACACACACACGCCACTTTAAACCATACCGACATTTCAGTGTAAACCTCGGTACTTCGCTTACATCAATAACAAAGCTTAGTAGTAGTAGTAGTAGTAGTAGTAGTAGTAGTAGTAGTAGTAGTAGTAGTAGTAGTAGTAGTAGTAGTAGTAGTAGTGTTATTATTATTATTGTTATTATTATTATTATTATTATTATTCACCCCCACCCCCCACCCCCACAGCCTTTCCTCAGGCTAGAGCTCTGAGGTTTGTTCACCAATAACGAAATTTGGCAAATGCGACCGAGGTTGTGGTGGGGTTTTGCCCACCATATTGATAGCCGCATTCCGACTTCAGGGATGGTGTATACCACTGGAGTTTGGTTTTGTTTTTGTTGTTTGCCCACCAGGAAGGTAGCCGCATTCCGCTTTCGGGGATGAAGATTGCCGCCATTTTTACTCACCACAAAGATAGCCACCTTTTGATTTCAGAGATGGTGTATGCGACTGGAGGTTTGGGGGGGGGGGGGGAATGGGGGGGGGGGGTCCACCATGAAGGTATCCGCATTCCGATTTTGAGGATGGAGGCAAAGTTTGTTTTTACATTTTTTATACCACTTTAAGTCACGGCAGATTTTTCGGAGTGAAATTCGGGATGCTCTCTCTCCGGGGACAGTGCGTCGCCACAAGAGCAGCGCCACCCATGGTTTTTTTCCTGTCTGCAACTGTATTTGATTCCTTATCAGAGTACGGGAAGGGGGGTGGGGGTCCTCCAGAATTTTGCCAGGAACAACTCTCTTGCCGTGGGTTCTTTTTAAGTGCGCTAAATATGGGGGGTTTTTAAACACACGGGACTTCGGTTAATCGTCTCATCCGAAAGACTGGCACCCAGACCACTACTCATGGTCTCATGGATGGGGAGGGGGGGGGAGTTTTGGACCCAAACGGGGATCGAACCACTTGCACCGCACACTTCCGACCCGGACTTTTCGCTGTTTAGGCAGGCAGGCGCGTTACCACTAGACCACCGATCCACTAAATGTTAACCAGATGAAGCAGTAGACAAGGCGGGGGGGGGGGGGGGGAGATAATGGAGGGTGCTCCTGCAACTTTGGAGTGGGGGGAGTGGTTCTTGTTGTTGTTGTTGTTGTCATTATTAGCCTAAAAACAAAAATACTGTCACTGACAACAACAGTAACACTAATCCTTGTTCGTAATCATCATCATCATCATCATCATTACCATCATATTCATAATCATAATCATAATAATGTGTGGCATTTATATGGACTCAAGAGTCAAAACTTTGTTATCTCAATTATAGAGAAATTATGAGATAATAAAGTATTCTTGAATCTTGACTCTATATAAATACCATACAGTAGTAGTAGTAGTAGTAGTAGTAGTAGTAGTGGTAGTGGTAGTGGTAGTAGTAGTAGTAGTAGTAGTAGTAGTAGTACTAGTAGTAGTAGTACTAGTAGTAGCAGCAGCAGTACTAGTAGTAGTAGTAGTAGTAGTAGTAGTAGTAGTAGTAGTAGTAGTAGTAGTAGTAGTAGTAGTAGTAGTAGTAGTAGTAGTAGCAGCAGCAGCAGCAGCAGTAGTAATAGTAGTAGTAGTAGTAGCAGCAGTACCAGTAGAAGCAGCAGCAGCAGCAGCTGTAGCAGTAGCAAGTAGTAGTCGTAGTACTAGTAGTAGTAGTAATCTTGTTAAAGCAAACAAATCGAAGCGCTTGCATTCGCATCATTTATACACATACACCTTCATACGCTTCATAGCGCTTTGATTTGTTTGCTTTACAAGATTCAGCGCTATATAAATTCCATACATTATTATTATTATTATTTTATTCACACACAAACCAACATTAGAATGAGCCTATACTGATCCCATTTCTGCTCACACAGGTGGGGGTGATGTTTGCCAACGAAGACAACTGCCGGCGGTTCGTTAAGGCCTTGGTCAGGTTGAATCGAACTCAGGACCTCAGGCTGCTGGCTTCAGACAGCTGGGGGGCCAAGATCCACCCCGTGTACGGACAAGAGGAGGCTGCTGTGGGCACCATCACCATCCTGGTGAAGCGCAAAGACATCAAAGGTGAGTGGGAGAGAGAGAGAGAGGGAGAGAAGGTGCTGTGGTGGTGGTGGTGTGTGGTGGTGAGTGGAAGGTTTGGTGGTGGGTGTGTGGTGTGTGTGGTGGTGGTGGTGGTGATGGTGGTGGTTGTGGTGGTGTGTGTGTGTGTGGTGTGGTGGTGGTGGTGGTGGTGGTGTGTGTGTGGTGGTGTGGTGGTGTGGTGGTGGTGGTGGTGGTGTGTGGTGGTGGTGGTGGTGGTGGTGGTGGTGTGGTGGGGTGGTGGTGGTGGGTGGTGGTGGGGTGTGGTGGTGGTGGTGGTGTGTGTGTGGTGAGAGTGTGTGTGTGTGTGTGTGTGTGTGTGTGTGTGTGTGTGTGTGTGTGTGTGTGTGTGTGTGTGTGTGTGTGTGTGTGTGTGTGTGTGTGTGTGTGTGTTGCGTGTGTGTAAACAACCGTTAAGCTGTCTTCAAAGTTTCACTTTTGAGCGTCAACAAGAACTGGAGTCTAAATCCTCTTGAAAAGACGTTTATGGGGGGCTTTTTGTTGTTTTTGTTTTGTTTTGGGTTTTTTGTTTGCTTGGTCTTATTTTCAGAAGTGGGGGGGGGGGGGGGGGACTGTGGGGTTTTATTTTTCGTTCCTCAGCTAAAGTTCTGATGTTCACCAGTAGTAAGATGTTTTTGCCTATGCAACCGTTCCCCACCCGCCATCCCCTCCAGTAAAGTAGCCGCATTCCGGCTTCGGGGTTGCTTCTTATTTTAAAGCAAACTCTGTATACAATTATCGTGTATTATTATAATCGTAATAACTGTGGGATTAAACTCAATCTCTTATGGTATTGCTTACATTCTGAATAATATCGACTTTCGCTTTCAATCTCCCATGTTCGAACAGGTGCCTCCGTGGTGGCTCGAACCCGGGCTGTCAGATCACGAGCTCAGCGCTCTAACCACTAGGCAGTCCCGCCCCCCTACGTATTGACAATAAAAAGCCACAAGTCGTCATGAAAGTTTTTTCCTGATAACAGAGGGTGTGGCCGTTTCATTTCCCGTTTGGTTGAATGCTGCTTATGACTGCGCCTGTCACTGAGTTCATAATATTATAACATCAGAGCTGTCATCTCCGTGATAGATTTCTGTCTTTGACTGCTCAGCTAGCCTTCAAGTCTTTACTCCTGTTCTGTTCGATGGATTGAGTGAGTGAGTGAGTGAGTGGTTGGTTGGATGGTTGATTGCTGGTTTGGTTGGTTGGTTGGTTGGTTGGTTATTTATATATTTGGAGTGTTACTGTAGTTTTGATAATGTGGATGGATGGATGGAGTGGATGGATGGATGGGTGGATTGGATGGATTTGGGTGGATGATGATGGATGGATGGATGGATGTGATGGATGGATGGATGATGGATGGATGGATGGATGGATGGATGGTCGGATGGATGGTGGGTGGAGGATGGGTGGATGGATGGAAGAAGGGAGGGAGTTATCTCACCACAAAATTCAAAAACACACAAAATACAAAAACGAGTGCAGACACCAATCACGGACAACACCATCATTTCATTGACCGTTTTTGTCTGTCTTTGAGGGTACCCAGTTTTCAAATGTCTGCCTTGTTTTGTTTTTATTGTTCCTGTGTCCTAACGGCTGCAGCCTTTGATGACTACTTCCTCAACCTCACTCTGGCCAACAACCAACGCAACCCCTGGTTCCCTGAGTTCTGGGAAGCCACGTTCAACTGCAGCATCAATGGGACGGGACGCAAGAAGAGATGCACGGGTAAGGTCCACATCACTAGAAGGTAAAAGGTAAAGCTGTTTCCCATAACCTCTGCGGTCGTTGAGGAGCGAGGTGTCAGAGACCTCAGCTTCTCCAGGGGCCAGCATATTGAGGGCGGCGGCGCCCATCTGCTCTCCCTCGCTGCTTTACCTCCTCTGACCCTAAAGAGGGCAGGTACCCATTTACATGACTTACTGAAGCCAAGGCGCGCAAACGGTCATCCATCCACTTGGTAACCACGCTCAACGCTGCTCAGCCTTAGCTCAGGGGAAAGTAAGTGCTCTGACCACTGAGCTACCTGTTCTCATC
>CM054142.1:36251287-36256287 GCA_028751875.1 Rapana venosa | reverse complement strand
GCTCCACTTTCACATATAATAAATCGTCATCAAATCAACCATCATCTTTATGCAGACGACTCTCAGATTCTTAGAAGGGATACTCCTGAAAATCTGCCGTCTCTATTGACAAATATGTCCAGCTGCCTTCAAGATATCCGAAATAGGATGATACAGAACATGTTACAGCTAAATGCAGATAAAACTGAAGCCATGCTTGTAGGGAACAAGCACAAACTCTCTTCCATCACAACAGCTTCAAAAGAATTTGGCAATACTTCAGTCCCTCTATCCACTGCTGTGAAGTATCTAGGGTTTGACACTCTCCATGCAAAAATTCATCACCCAGACCTTCCAGTCGTGCTACTATCAATTGCGCGCATTAGTGCAATTCGAAAGTACCTGTCCACTGATGCAACATCCAAACTAATCACGTCTCTCATTCTCTCACGTCTGGACTATTGCAATTTTCTTCTGGATGGTCTGCCAGCATCATCTATCCATTCCCTTCAACGTATACAAAACTCTTTGGTTCGACTGGTCCTCAAAAAGAAAAAATCCGAGCACATTGCTCCTCTCTTGCGATCTCTCCACTGAGTGCCTGCGCCACAGAGAGTAAACTATAAGATCGGTATCCTCACTTACAAATATCTCCACAAAACAGCACCCTCCTACCTCTGTGAATGTCTTCACCTGTACACTCCTCGTTCCCTCCGCTCTGCTGCAGATACCTTGTGCTTAAGAATACCTAGATTCAACCAGTCCACCATTGGCCGTCGCTCTTTCTCTGTTTCTGGTTCATTAATCTGGAATGACCTCCCTCTCTCCCTTTGCCAAAAGCCTACTTATGACGGTTTTAAGTCCGGCTTCAAGACGCATTTATTTCAAACCTAAGATTGTCCCCTCTTGTTTCATCTTATTTCTGTCCCTGCCTTCAACAGCCAACACCCCCACCACCACCACCACCATCACCACCATCACCCTGCCGGAGTGTACAGCCTTTATGTGTGTGCTCTGTATGTGTGTGCATGCGTGCGAACGTGTTTGTGTATACATTTGAATTTGTAAAAACTGTTAATTGTAACTGGCTGCATGTGAAAGAGTAGGATGAATGAAAGGGCTTTGATTTGTTTTTTGCAAGATATAGCACTGTATAAATTCCATGTATTATTATTATTACTAAGTGGACAGACATTTCAACGCAATACAGTATGTACTAAGTGGACAGAAAGCTGTAGTATGTACATGTACGTGTATATAAGCACGCGGGGATTGGGTAGCCTAGTGTTTAGATCGCTGAGCTCGTGATCTGACGGCACAGGTTCCAGCCACTACCTGTTCGAGCGGAATTTTTCCCCTGGTGTTAACACCAGTGCTGACTCCACTTTCCCATGAAAGTCCCTTCGGATGAGGCTATAAACTGAGGATCCCTGTACGAACGCATGCAAAACATCTTACACACACGTTAAAACCCCATCCACCTTTATGTATAAGAGTAGGTCAGCTATGGCCGGTGGGATGGATGACACCAATATACCCAGCATGCATCCTGCTACCTGAAGAGGGATGGGCTCCGCAAGGTTCAGCTTGATCATGACAGAGCGATTGTCAAATATGTAGCTTGCAATTTTGGTTAATGTTTTGAAGGGTCTAAAATATGCATCAGATTTTGCTTCCTATAATAGTTCTTTTTCTTTAAAATAAAAATAAAAACACAACCATGTATTAATAACTTTGTATGGTTTCAAATCAACCCAGAATTAAAATCAGAGGGGTTTTATTTGTTAGTCATAAAAGTAACAAACTTATTTGACAGACGAAGTAGGCCAAATTTCCCTTTATAGGGATTTAACGATCTTCTTTCCCGTTCACGGGATAGCTGAATAGTCAGAGCGCTCGCTTTCCCCCAGCCAATGTTAAGCAGCGTTGAGCGTGGTTACCAATTGGATGGGTAACCGTTTGCGCGCCTAAGCTTCAGTACAGTCCCCCGGTTCACCCAGCTGTAAATGGGTACCTGCCTCTTTAGGGTCAGGGAAGGTTATGCAGCGAGGGTTGAGGAGATGGACGCTAGTATAAATAGCAGTCCCACTTTCTGGAAATTCTGTGCTAAGAAATCCTCTTTTCTATCACTCTCTCTCTCTTTGTTCCTGCCTCGTTCCTTTTCTTCTCGTATATTTTCTTCCTTCTTGGTCCATTTTCCTGCCTTCTTTTTCCGGAAAGACTAAGAGATAACGATTCTTTGCTGTGTCAAAGTCGGATGTGCTGGGCCTGACTTGTCAGGCGCTTAACGGCAGTGCAACGCATTTTTGCTCATATGACAGGGAATAATAGTTGCTGTCTGAGTGTTTGACGAAGAAGAAGCCGGTATCAGCTACCCCGTGAGGGTTTGGGGGGGGGGGGGGGGGAGCTGTCTGTATACATAGCATCCCCACCATTTGGAAATCTGGTGCAAGGAATTCCCTCTTTTCTATCCCTCTCTTAATTTCTACCTTGTTCTTTTTCTGTCACCTCCTTTAAAAATAACACTTCTCTCCCAGGCCGACGTCGAATGCGCTGGGCCTGACTTGTCAGGCGCTTAACGGCTAAACTTGTTGTGCCACAAGCATCAGCCAAATCAACCAATCCACGATTAGCCGTCGCTGTTTCTCTATTTCTGGTCCATCGATCTGGAACGACCTCCCTCTCTCTCTCCCCTCCTCTCTCTCTCCTCTCTCTCTCTCCCCTCTCTCTCTCTCTCTCTCTCTCTCTCTCTTCGCCAAAAGCCTACTTGTCACACATTTAGATCTAGCCTCAAGACATATTTCTTTCTTTCCTAAGATTTTCTCCTCCTCTTTCATCTCAAAACTGTCCCTGCCTTCAGCAGCCAAAATTCCATTACCCTGCCAAATAGTATAACGCGCGCGCGCGCGCGTGTGTGTGTGTGTGTGTGTGTGTGTCTGTGAGAGAGAGAAGGTGCGTACCTTTGAATTTGTTTAAGATATTAGTAGTTATTGGCTGCATGACTCTGAAAGAATAATATGTTGAATGCAAGCGCTTTGATTTGTCTTTGTAAGATATAGCGCATTTTGTCTTTGTAAGATATAGCGCTATACGAATTTCATTATTATTATTATTATTATTATTATTATTATTATTATTATTATTATTGTTGTTGTTGTTGTTGTTGTCGTCGTCGTCGTCATTATTATTATTGTTGTTGTTGTTATCATATTATTATTATTGTTGTTGTTATCATTATTATTATTGTTGTTGTTATCATTATTATTATTCTTGTTGTTGTTATCATTATTATTATTCTTCTTGTTGTTATCATTATTATTCTTGTTGTTGTTGTTATCATTATTATTCTAGTTGTTGCTATCATTATTATTCTTGTTGCTATTGTTATCATTATTATTCTTGTTGTTGTTATCATTATTATTATTCTTGTTGTTGTTGTTATCATTATTATTATTCTTGTTGTTGTTATCATTATTATTCTTCTTGTTGTTGTTATCATTATTATTCTTGTTGTTGTTGTTATCATTATTATTCTTGTTGTTGTTGTTATCATTATTAAAAGATCTGATGAAGAGTGGGTTCAATGTTTGTTCTCTTGTGTGGACAGGTTGGTATTGGACGTGGGATCGCTTCGATGGAAAAACGGCGAGAGGGGGTTACCTCCCCCTTCCATTTGCAGTCAGCCCTGCAAAGTAGGGGAGAGTAGAAAGAAAACCAGTCAGTGCTGCTGGATTTGCGCCCCTTGCAAAGACAACGAATATCTGGAGGTTGTTGCAAAATGGGTGTCTGTGCTTGTGTGTGTGTGTGTGTATGTATGTTTAAGTGTGTTTTCGCTGGGGGGGGGGTGGTTGTGTGTGTGTGTGTGTGTGTGTGTGTGTTGATGTTGTTGTTGTTGTTGTTGTTGTCTTCAATTTAACGTCTGTTCACTCTGAGTGATATTAGACGAGGGGAATAGAAAGTGTAAGGGAAGTTAAAGAAGCGAGAGGAAGGAGTGGAAGGAGAAAAGGTTAAGAAATAGCATCAGTGTTGGTATTTTGTGGGGGGGGGGGGGGGGGGGAGAAACAACCTAGAAAAGTAATGATAATACTTTTAAACAGGAGCAAAATATAAACTTAACAATCTGGAAACATGAAATAACAATAATGTAACTACAATAAATATTCAAGTGGACTATGCAATAAACATCTGGCAATGGCAAAGGCTAGCTTTGAATTTTCAAATACATTTTCCAGAGACTGTTCAGAAAATGTAGGTAAAAAAAGGTTTTACAATAGGGCAATCAAATATGATATGAGTATTGGAAATATGATCCCCACATAGACATCTGACATGTTTAGAAAATGTTGTAGGGAATGCATTTAATTTCATTCTAAAATATAGTGAATTAACCCTTCTCACGGATATAAAACGCGAATCTATTTGAGAAGGAGCCATATAACAAGAAATATGGGCAGTGGTCAGACAATTTTTTAAGTATCGTTCCTTGAATTGATCAGATTCTTTAAACTTACCCAATGAAGTTTGTTCTAATATTCGGTATCCCTCCTGTAGAGATAAGGGAACGTCCTGTTCTATCGATTCCATGCCATGTCTTGCCCCCTTTTTTGCAGCTCTGTCAGCCCACTCATTTGAAAAAATTCCAACGTGAGAGGGCACCCAACAAAAAGAAACAGGAATACCTCTTAAACTTAGGAGGTGTATGACATATTTAATTTCAAAAATAATTCTGGAGACCTTGAAGTTTGGGGATTTTATAGCATACAATACAGACTTGGAGTCAACACAAAGCAAGATATGAAAGAAGGAAAATGGAAAATCAAGAATATAGTTAAGAGCCATAAGAACTGCAATAAGTTCAGCTGTAAATATTGAACGATGTTTACCAAGATAGTACGATTTCTCAATTTTAAGTGCTGGTATGACAAATGCAGAGCCTGTGTCATGGTTTTCTAAAACAGATCCATCTGTATAAACTTTTAAGCAGTCAGCATACTTATTTGCAATATGCGACTGAACATCTG
>CM054142.1:36233787-36246287 GCA_028751875.1 Rapana venosa | reverse complement strand
AGGCGAGACACCAAAGTTATGATACAAGCTGCCAAATTCAAGAGGCTGAAGAACAAGAGAGTGTCAGAACCCACAAAGTGCAGGCGTAAACGCGGCAGCTTTGTGCACAGTGCGCGAAGACTTGAGAGGCTGGATTCTGAACTGATGCAACAAAGAAATACCAACCCCCTCCACAGTACCAGCGTGGAAGAGAGAGCAGTTCCCAGAAATCAGAGACACAGTTCCTGGCATCTTTCCAAACGGAACAGTCAGTGCAAGTGAGAAAAGTCCTTAGGAAGAGACCTATCTAAGGGAGCTCTGGACACATCCATTCAGATTGATCACCAGAAGATGCTACCAGAAATGGAGGCAACGGAGTCTTCAATCTGTTAAAAGATGGCACAGAAATCCGCTAATCACTACCAACTGGACAGTTCTCGACAAACTTCAGGGCTGAAACAGATGCACTGTTGACAGCAGCCAATACACTCTGCACCAACAGAGAGACAATTCACCCCAGAGTTGCTAACTTCTCAGATGTGCTGTGTGTGCTTCAGGCCATTCAAAACTCGCAGAACAAGGAATTCAATACCCTTGCCTCCGCTCTTGTTGCCCTGCAGCAATCCACCTAGCATACAGTCATCCAGAGGCTTCCTTCACACTGCAGCATCCATGGCAACGAGGAAGCTGACCTTCTGGCGAGGTAGGAAGTCAGATGCTTTAAGAGGAGCAGGAAGTGACGTATGAAGAGGCAAAGACAATTGTGAAGGAAAAGCAAAAGAGAAGATGGCTTCAGCAGCACCCTAATTTCAACAGTAAGGATGACTACCACCTCCTGCCCAGAAGACCAAGTAACAATTGTGAGACTGAGGACTGGACACTGCAGACTCAGACATCACAGTCATGTTGCACCAAGTTCCACATTGGTGATTCTGAGGCGTGCCCCTCTTGCACATCTCCCATGGCAGGGGAACACTTCCTCCAGACCTGTCCAACACACCAAAACCTGAGGGCCCATATCTGGCCTGCTGTTCTGCCAATGAGAGACACACTTTTGGAACCCCTGGAGGGCCTTCAGCTTCGTCAGTGCCTCTGGTGTTGCTGTTTGAGTGTTTGACGACGAAGAAGAAGACTATAAACCGAGATCCTGTGTGAAAACGCACGCGGAGTATCTTGCGTACACGTTAAAATTCAATTGGAATAGTGTGTCATTAGGCACAGGTGGGAACAGATGACAATGCTGACAAAACTGCGTTCATAGGGGGACTGGATGTAATTTTCTTTAAAGCACATGAGTGTTTATTCCGTTATCCTGGAAATAAAGAGAGAATTGAAACAAATGGCCACCTGTTTCAGCACACTCATGGAGCAGTTGACTACAAGGTGAGTAGATCACAACTCAACTAAACGCCTGGGTTCTTAGAGTATAGACAACATTGGTATACCTGTGTCTTGATGCTACCTTGTCTTCGCATTTGTGTAGGCCATTTCTCAGTCACAGCAGATTTCTCGGCATGAAGCCTGAGTTGCTCTCCCTTGGGGGAAGTTGTGTCATCACAAGTGCAGCTCCACCCATTGGTTTGGGTCAGATTTGCCTGGGTGTTTGCTTCTCTTAATAGGGAGAAGTGGGGGTTTTTTCTGCTGTGGGTTCTTTTCCGTACACCTTACCTCGGTTTATCGTATCATTCGAAAGATTTGCACTCAGACCCATGATCTATGGATTGGAGGAAAGTCGTGCCCCCCCCTCCCTTCCCCCACTTGAGGATGCCAGGGGGGGCCTGTCATTAAGTATTAATAACATCCCCAACTTCTGGAAATTCGGTGCGATGTATTGCCTAGACCCTCTTTTCTATCCCTCCCTTTGTTTCTGCCTTGTTTCTCTCCGTCCTGTCACCTCCTCCTATGTCTAGTTTCTGCCTCCTTGGTCCATTCTCTTGCCCTTTTTGTCCAAGAAATACTTTAAAAAAGGGATCACAATTCTCTCCCACGCCAAGTCGGATGCGCTGGGCCTTATTTGTCAGGCGCTTAACGGCAGCGCAAAGCATTTTTGTTCCAACAGCTGCTGTCTGAGCGTTTGAGGAAGAAGAAGAAGAAGAGGAAAGTTCAGCTTAAGATGGGAATTGAACTTGGGACCTCTGTGTCTCTTGACGGCTGCGTTGCCGCTAGATCTCCGATCCGTCGAATAGAATTGCACTCTAAACAGAGAGAAGGTGTGTACAATGAGGTGAAGGTACACACATATACACCAGAAAAACCCTGCTCATACCATAACGATAATGCATGGAATTTATATAGTGCTGAATCTTGCAAAGGAACAAAAACAAAGCGCTTACATTCAAATCATTTACACTTACGCAATCATTCATGAATAAAATAAAAAGACATCAATTTAATAATAATAATAATAATGTATGGAATTTATATAGCGCTGAATCTTGTAAAGCAACAAATCAAAGCGCTCAGATTTTACTTTAAGTCACGGCAGATTTCTCTCCGTGAAATTCGGGCTGCTCTCCCCGGGGAGAGCGGGAGAACGCGTCGCCACTTAGCGCTGCGCCACCCTTTCACCCTTTTTTTTTTTTTTTTTCTGCAGCTGTATTTGTTTCCCTATCAGAGTGGCTTTTTTCTAAGAATTTTGCCAGGGACAACTCTCTTGTTGCCGTGGGTTTTTTTTTACGTGCGCTAAATAATTACGTGTAACACACGGGACCTCGGTTTATCGTCTCATCCGAAAGACTAGCGCCCAGACCACCACTCATGGTCTAATGGATGGGGGAAAAATTTCCGGTCCAAACGGGGTACGAACCGCCGCACACTTCAGACCCGGACTTTTCGCTTTCTAGACAGGCGCGTTACCTCTAGACCACCGATCCACTACAATTTCACACACAAACACACGCACGCACGCACGCACGCACAGCACGCCTATGCACTGTGATGGAGATGGGGGCGGCCGCTGAAGAGTATGGACAGATAATGAGAGGAAGGATCTTAGGAAACAAATGTGTTTTGAGGCTGAATTTGAAAGTATTGCATGTAGGCTTTTGGCGAAGGGACAGAGGGAGGTCATTCCAGATGGATGGACCACAAATAGTGAAAGAGCGACGGCCAACAGTGGCTTGCTTGAATCTCAATGTTCGTACAGATCAAGAGTCCGAAAACTCTCTCTCTCTCTCTCTCTCTCTCTCTCTCTCTCTCTCTCTCTCTCTCTCTCTCTCTCTCTGTCTCTCTCTCTCTCTCTGTCTCTCTCTCTCTCTCTCTCTCTCTCTCTCTCTCTCTCTCTCTCTCTCTCTCTCTCTCTCTCTTGATCCTCTCTCCCTCTCTTTCTCCCTACCCCCTCTCTTTCAGAAGAACTGGTCAAACACGTGTCATAATACAAACATCATTATTGTACTGTTTTAGTTCTTTGTGATTGCTTCTCAAGATTGTTTTTCTGCTTTTCGGCTGGAGCTTCGAAGTTCGCCGTTTGTGGGACTTTGCATGTGCGACCGTTTTTACCTACTTGTGGAGATGGCCGCATTCCATCTTCCGGGATTTGTCCATGCTTGATTTTGATTTTATTGCTTTTGTTGTTGCTGTTGTTGTTTTGGGTCTGGTAATGGCCTGAATGTACAGGTTGTTGTTACTGTTTTTCGTTTTTTTCTAATTTGGTGGCATGAACTAATCCTCTCTCTCTCTTCTCTTCTCTCTCTCTCTCTCTCTCTCTCTCTCTCTCTCTCTCTCTCTCTCTCTCTCTCTCTCTCTCTCTCTCTCTCTCTCTCTCTCTCTCTCTCTCTCTTTTCTCTCTCTCTCTCTCTCTCTCTCTCTCTCTCCTTCTCTCTCCAATGGAGAGTTAATCAGTTTTGGCATGCAGACGTGAGTAAGCGTAAGTTCACTGCTGTGTTTTTGATATGTTTTGTATGCATCGTATTCTTTGCAACAAGCCGGGGTTGGGTTTTTTGGTTATTGATATTGGTAACTTCATTGAGTTGATTTTGTTGATGGCAAATTCAGATTAACATTTCAATCATCTGTCTCTCTGTCTTTCTGTGTGTGTGCGTGTGTGTGTGTGTGTGTGTGTGTGTGTGTGTGTGTGTGTGTGTGTGTTGTGTGTGTGTGTGTTGTGTGTCCTTTTCTTCTCTCTGTGTCGTGTTCTCTCTCTCTCTCTCTCTCTCTTCTCTCTCTCTCTCTCTCTCTCTCTCTCTCTTCCATAGCTCTACACTTCACTTCGGGATTTTACCCCCTTCGTTATCCAATTTTTAAAATTTTAATTCTAACATGGTTTTAAAGCAGTTTTGATTTTTCTTTTCAAACATAAAATCTCTCTCTCTCGCTCTCTCGCTTTCTCTCTCTCTCTCTCTTTCTCTCTCTCTCTTTCTCTCTCTTCTCTCTCCTCTCTCTCTCTCTCTCTCTCTCTCTCTCTCTCTCTCTCTCTCTCTCTCTCTCTCTCTCTCTCTCTCTCTCTCTCTCTCTCTCTCTCTTAACGTTTATTTGAAATATCAGTCGTGTTAATTAACGATAGTCCCTACTCAGGCCAAGGGCCGAATGAAAAAAAAGTATGTCACTACTTACCCTTGGAAATAAACATTATTTTCAATCAATCAATCAATCAATTAATTAATCTCTCTCTCGATTTTAAAAAATATATTAAACTTTCAATTGTTTTGTGCCTCGACTAGAGCTCCGAGGTTCACCAATGTCGAGATTTTGCGTATGCGACCGTTTTTTGCCCGCTATGAAGGTAGCTGCATTCCGACTTCGGGGATGTATTCTGGATTTCTTCGCGTCTCCGCGAACCACTGCACGCTGACATGACTGACGGGATCTTCAACGTGCATAGTTGATCTTCTGTGTGCGAATATACACACGAAGGGAACGAAGGCACTAGGGCAGGTCTGCACTTGAAGTTGACCTGGAAGATTTTTTTTTTTAAATCCCCCACCCCAGAGGCTTTGATTTGTTTTCACAAGATATAGCGTGTATACATTCTATGATGTAGTAGTTGTAGCAGCAGCAGCAGCAGCAGCATCGTCGTCGTCGTCGTTGCTGTTGTTGTTGTTGTTGTTGTTGTTGTTGTTGCTGTTGTTATTGTTGTTGTTGTTGTTGTTGTTGTTGTTGTTGTTGTTGTTGTTGTTATTGAATTCACCCGAAGCCGCCCGCCGAGATTCAAACCGACGACTTCATTGCCTCCTAAGATGGAAGTCGAACGTTCTTAACCACTGGGCTGTTAGCGTCTGTTCCCCAAAATTACCTTGGTCTAAAACCACAACTTGGGCGATGGTGTTTCAGATCGAGGTGACGTCCCTGTGCATGTGTGTGGCCATCAGTGCCACAGTCTCCCTCTTCTGCATCTTCGCCCCCAAGGTCTACATCGTGGTCTTCCAGCCCCACAAGAACTTGCGCATGACCGCCACCAACACCTCCTCCAAGCCCGGCTCCAAGGTGACCCGCTCGCTGTACGGCTGCAGCTCCGGACTCTCCTTCCCCGTGGTGAACGGCAGCTGCAGCCTCATGCAGGGGCTGGAGGAGGAAGGTCGCAACCTGCGGGAAACGACCGTGGAGAACAAAGTGGAGGTCCTCAACGCTTTCCACGACAGCATGGAGGACCTCTCCTGCGGGGAGCTGCCCTCCCCGCCCCACTCCGGGGACGAGCTCAAAGACTACACCAGCAACGTGGACGAAGCTTACCTCCGCTTCATGGACCAGAGTCCCGAAAGTCCTGAGAGCGTCGCTTACTCCAAGACCTCCTCTCCACTGTCTTCAGTCCACGACTCCGGCCCTTTAGCTTCACCTCCTCCTGCTGCTGCTCCTCCTGCTCCTCTTCCTCCTGCTCTTGATGATTCCATGGATATGGAACTGGCCTTCATGCATCTGAGCCCGGAGGACAGGGATTCTACGACGTCTCTGAAGGACCTGCTCCTGCCCAAGCTAACATATGCCCAAACTCCGGGCGTGCCTCAGCAAGAGTCTGGCCACCCTAGCAGGCAGCTGCCGGACAAATACTCCGTGCCGCACACCTCCTTGCGGGGCCTGGCGGGCAGTCCAGGAGGGCTTAGCGCCGCCTCGGCTCTGACGGAGCCCCTGGACAGGATGGATGTGAGCTCCGCGGTGAGTGATCCGAACCTCAACCGCCGAAATGGCGGCAACTCGTTACACCGCTCGCATGAATCGCATTTGGGGTCCATTGACAACAACAGGTTTCTGACTGGGGATGTTTAATTCAGTGGCGTCTGTGAGTTTGGGTTTGGGGTTTGTTTTAGGGTTGTTGTTGTTGTTGTTGTTGTTGGGGTGGTTTGTTGTTGTTTTTTGGATTGACAAATAACGGTGAAGGAATAACAGGTGGAATGAGTTGGGGGGGGGGGGGGGGGGTAGTAGTGAGTCGTCAGGATCTGGGACAAAAATGGTTGGAATGTGAGTGGAGGAAGAAGGAGGGAGGGAGGGAGGGGGTTCAAATCCCTGAGGTCAGTTCTTCGCTGACGACAGCTCGTTGTGGTGATTGCTTTTGTGCTGGCGACACCTTGTTGTGGTGATTGCTTTTGTGCTGGCGACACCTTGTTGTGGTGATTGCTTTTGTGCTGGCGACACCTTCACATGGTGACTCCTTCATCTGGTGACACCTTCACCTGGTGATTCCTTCCTCGTCAAATACTCTCCCCCACCACCCCCACCCCACACACACACACACCCATCGCCACCCACCCCCACCCCCCTTTTGATCTCTAATCGTGGTGACATCATTCAGGGTCAAACGTGTGTGACCTGTAGGGCTGGCCGTTGGGGGAAGGACAGGACGGCAGGCTTCATGTGCACAGTATTCTGACGTCATTACCGACTTCTCCATCTCTTTCCCTTCCTTTTTGACATCTGTCTGTCGGTCTGTTTGCATGTATATCTGCCTGTATATCTGTCTGTCTGTCTGTCTGTCTGTCTGTCTGTCTGTCTGTCTGTCTGTCTGTGTTGTGCATAATGATGTGAAAAGGAGGAAGACAGAGTGAGCGAAAGAGATGAACGGAAGGGAGAAAGACAGACAGACAGACAGACAGACAGACAGACAGAGTATGTGAGGGGGAAAAAAGAAAGCAAGAACGAAACCTCACATCCGAAATTTTGATCTATGTTTCCATTTGTTTGTCTGGAATTTTGAACTGACTTTCTTTCTACTTGCGTACAGTGTTCTACTTAAGTACAATAAACTGTTACTGACAGTGTTTGAAATGCGTACAATGTTCTACTGACATATGCGTTTCAGTTTGTTTGCTTGCTTGCTTGCTTGCTTGCGTATTAATTTGTTTGTTTGTTTGTTTGTTCTTTTATATGTTTGTTCCTGTAGATTTAAGTCTATGAGAGAGAGAGAAAGAGAGAGACAGACAGAGAGACAATTGCAAGGCAAGAAGCTGAGAGAAAAGTGGTGTGGTGTGGTGTGGTGTAGTGTGGTGTGGTGTAATGTGGTATGGTGTGGTGTGGGGTGGTATGGTGTGGCCTGGTGTGGTGTGGCGTGGTGCAGTGTGGTGTGGCGTGGTGTGGTGTGGTGTGGTGTGGCGTAGCGTGGTGTCATGTAGTGTGGCGTGGTGTGGTGTGGCGAGGTATGGTGTGGTGTGGCGTGGTGTGGTATGGCGTGGTGTAGTGTGGTGTGGTGTGGCGTGGTGTAGTGTAGTATGGTGTGGTGTAGTGTAGTGTAGTGTAGTGTGGTGCGGTGCAGTGTGATGAGATGTGACGTGGAGTGATGTGGCATGATGTGGCAGTTAATATGGTATATGCTGGTCAGTTCAGACGGCTTTTTCATGACAATGTATGTTGTAATGATAATTCTGACTTCCCATTAATTTTCGTCACCAATGCTTCGGCATTCAAATGCAAAAGAGGTAAAATAAAAACAAACAAACAAACAAAGCAAAAAAAACAAGGTCAGATTGAGATTTTCAACAGTACCAGAACAGAGCAGCACTCTTCGTGTTGCATCCTCCACTCTCTGTCTCTCCGTCTCTGTCTCTGTCAGTCTGTCTGTCTGACTCTCTTTCTTTCTTTCGCTCTCTCTCTCTCTCTCTCTCTCTCTCTCCTCTCTCTCTCTCTCTCTCTCTCTCTCTCTCTCTCTGTGACTTTCTGTCTCTATCTGTCTCTCTGTATCTGTCTCTGTCTGTAGCTCTCTGTCTGTCTGTCTGTCTGTCCGTCTTACTGTATGTATGTCTCTCTCCTCTCTCTCTTCTCTCTCTCTCTCTCTCTCTCTCTCCTCTCTCTCTCTCTCTCTCTCTCTCTCTCTCTCTCTCTCAGGCTACAACTGTGGACTTTGGCAGATCGTAAAAGAATGAAAAAGAGGATTGATGCCAGTCTTATTTTTCTGCATGTGATCATGGGTGTTGTTCAATATCAGCTTGGATAATTGTGATTGTGATTGCCTATTTTGGAATAGGTGTGTGCATGTGTGTGCGCGTGTGCGTGCGTGCGTGCGTGCGTGCGTGCGTGCGTGTGCGTGCGTGCGTGGTGTGTGTGTGTGTGTGTGTGTGTGTGTGTGTGTGTGTGTGTGTGTGTGTGTGTGTGTGTGTGTGTGTGTAGTTTGTGTGTGTGTGTGTATGTGTGAGAGAGAGAGAGAGAGAGAGAGAGAGAGCATAAACCGACTGCCGCATACGTGTCCTCGCCAGTTTCGTTTTCCTCACGTGTTTTGTGTAACAAACTAGCAGGAGCCAGTAGCCCTGCCTGACTGAACACTTTGCTGCAGTGCTGTGTCTGACTCTGGATTTCTGTCTCTGTACCATGACGTGGAATCCATGCCATGAAGATCAGTTGGGCTACAACCATATGTGTTACTGTTGTTGTTATTGCTCAATATATGTGTTGTGCCCAGTCCCCTTCCCACTGCCCCTTGTGAATGGTTCACAGCTTAAATCACAATAAACTATTGTCATTGTCATTGTCTCTCTCTCTGATGGGATGGCCTGGTTGGTTAGAGCGTTGCGCACTGCGCTCGTGATCTGCTGACCCTGGATTCGAATCCCGGTCAAGGGGATTTTTTTCCCCTGGAGTTAACATATGTGCCGAATCACCCACCCTCCCCCCCCCCCCCCCCCCCTTCCCCCCAAAAAAATCCTTCAGATGAGACTATAAACCAAAATCCCGTGTAAGAACGCACGCAGAACATCTTTCTCACACGTTAAAACTTGTTCCACCTTTCGGAAGAGTAGGCCCTTTGTGACATTGGGAACGGATGATAGGATTTACAAAACTGCATCCACACGGGAATTGGATGTTTTTTTTTAAAAAAATCATACGAGTTCTTATTCTATTATCATCGAAATAAACGAATTTAAAAGAATATAAAAGAACACGCGTGCATGATTAGATGGAGATTTAGCGAAAACGGTTTATTTTCAATCTAAAACAAAACAAAACCCACGCGTACAAGATGTTCTGCATGCGTTCCCATACATGGTCAAGGTTTATAGCCTAATCCGGAGAACTTTCAGGGGAGTGGATTCAGTACTTGGGTTAACTCCAAGTGGAAAAATTCTCTTCACCTTCGCAGAGATTCGAATCTGCACACTTCGTTCACTGCTAGAAACTGAGCTTGGTGATCTATCCACGAGACTTCTTCGCCCATTTGACTAATTGAACTCGTCAACAATGTTCTTTGTTTTTTGGGGGGTATGTCAGATTTAAGAGGAGTTCCTCTCCCTGGAGTTAACACAAGTGTCGACTCCACTACCACCTACCCCCTCCAAAAAAAAAAAGTCCTTCGGATGAGAGTATCCCGTGTAAAAGAAAGAAAGAAAGAAAGAAAGAATGAATGAATGAATGAATGAATGAATGAATGAATGAATGAATGAATGAATGAATGAATGAATGAATGAATGAACGGATAAACTTTAAAAATCTCTCTCAATTCGTTAAGGAATTACTGGGAAATCACGCTAAAACTTTCAGTTTAGTTCGGGAAAAATGGTCCCGTGTAAGAACACGCGCAAAACATCTTGCTCACACGTTAAAACCTGTTCCACCTTTCGGAAGAGTAGGCCATAAGTAGTGAGAAACGTGGAAACACGATATTAGTGTGTGTGTGTGTGGAGGGGGGATAGTTATTGAGATTTAGCTTTCTGATTCCAAATGTCTTGGGGAAAATGTTTCCTTTTGTTCCCTGAAAGCTTTCATATCCGTGAATATAGTATTGATTTGTTCCCTTGCTTTATGAAGTAGCTGTACAAATGGACATGTGCAGACATGCCCAGCATGCAGTTTAAGAACTGGACAGGAGTAGGCTCCGCCAGGCTCCATATTTCCGAACTAAACTGAAAGTTTCCGTGTGCTGTCCAAGTCATCCCTTAAGGAATTGAGAGAGATTTTTAAGTGTATTTATTTATACATTTATTCTTTCTTTCTTTCTTTCTTTTAGTTCGGGGATAATGGAATAAGCACTCAAATGCTTTTTACATCCAGTCCCCGTGTTTTGTAAAATTTTGTCAGGCGTTCCTACCGGAAAAGCGGAACAGGTTTTAACGTGTGCGCAAAATTAATGTTCTGCGTGTGTTCGCACACCGGACCTCGGTATATTGTCCTATCCGAAGGACTGATGGGGAGAGTGGAGTCTGCACTGATGTTAACTTCATTGGAAATATCCCCTTGAACGGGATTCGAACCCGGGTCAGCAGATCACGAGCGCAATGTGCAACGTTATCAGGGTATCCTGTTTGAGAGAGACAGACAGACTTGTAGACAGACAGACAGACAGACAGACAGACTGGGATCGAAAGAAATAGAAAGGTACTGGGAAGAAAGACGGAGGGAGAAATAGAGAGGGGAAGAGAGAGGGGGGGGAGAAAGAGACAGAAAGATAGACAGACAGGCAGACAGACTGGGATCGAAAGAAATAGAAAGGTACTGGGAAGAAAGACGGAGGGAGAAACAGAGAGGGGAAGAGAAAGGGGGGAAAGAGAGAGGGGGGGGGGGGAGAAAGAGACAGAAAGACAGACAGACATGCAGACAGACATAGCGACACAGACAGGGACAAAGAGGCAGACAGATAAGAGAAAAAAGAGATAGGGGCAGAGGGAGACGAGAAAATGGAAGACAGATATATGGAGAGACAAAGAGAGAGACAGAGACACAGAGAGAGAGATAGTGTGTGTGTGTGTGTGTGTGTGTGTGTGTGTGTGTGTGTGTGTGTGTGTGTGTGTGTGTGTGTGTGTGTGTGTGTGTGTGTGTGTGTGAAATATCATACGCAAAAAGAGACAAAGAGATAATATACAGGGGCAAAGTCAGAGACAGAAACAAAGAGATTTCCTTAAATGCTCTGTAAATCAGAACACACAACAAAGATTCAAGATTCAAGATTTAATTCCTTTCAAACACACACACACACACACACACACACACACACACACACACACACACACACACACACACACACATTCACCCGGTGGGCTGCTGTCAATGTATGCTAGTCCGTCGTTTTCGACGATGACCTCCAAAACAGCAGAGGAGGCAGCTGCTGTTTCGGAAATTGGGCAGAAATTTGATTATAGTGGAGATGCCTTGCCCATAGTACATCCCCCACTCTCTCGGCCAAGTGGGCATAAGGACAGTCAGCGTTGGAGATGTTCTCCAAAGGCCAACTAGCCTCCAGGGATGCAGCACATAAGGACTGTGCAAGTCAAGCCTCCTAGTCAGAGAGTCATAGTCGATCACTAAAGACTAAGCTGTAAAGTGGAATTCCATGAGTGGGAAAGAAAGCCACTGGTCATACAGCCTCTCACTTTGCTGTTGCCCCCAGCGTCAATGGTTTAATCAAGAAATTTGATAAACCCCAGGCGCTGACGCACAACTGCAGATCACAAGACAAACGATTCCAAATCTGACCATTCCTATTGTCTTTGTGAGAGCGCTTCTCTTTTTGTTTACATGGTTTCTGATATCATAATTATTACAGACTTTCGGGTCTTTTCTTGTATGGAACAAAACATCAGTAAGTAAGTCCCTGCTAAGAATGGTGTAGTTTATTTTTTCTTTGATTCTAGTAGATGTGTAGAAATTGTTGTCAATTTAAGTGAGTTGGTATATTGTTGTTGTTGTTGTTGTTTTCTTTTTGTGGATGTTTCGCGCGTGTTCTTTAGATGTGTGTGTTTGTGTGTGTGTCTGTGTGTGTGTGTGTGAGTGTGTGTTTGTGTGTGTGAGTGTGTGTGTGTTTGTGTGTGTGAGTGTGTGTGTGAGTAAGTGTGTTAGTGAGTGTGTGTGTGTGTGGGTGTGTGTGTGAGTGTGTGTGTGAGTGTGTGTGTGTGTTTGTGTGTGTGAGTGTGTGTGTGTGAGGGGGCTGTGAATATGTGTATGAGTGTGTGTGTGAGTGTGTGTGTGTGTGTGAATGTATGTGTGTGTGCGTGTGTGACTGGCTAGATTTTTTTGTGTACAATAATTACCCAGTGTTATATTAGTGAATTGCTATGTTGTTGTTGTTGCTGTTGCTGATGTTGTTGTTTGGGGAGGTGGGAAATTGCGAGTGTTGTCATTTAGAAGCTTGTGTGTGTGTGTTAAGTGTTGTGTGTGTGTAAGTGTGTGTGTAA
>CM054142.1:36208787-36228787 GCA_028751875.1 Rapana venosa | reverse complement strand
GCATTTCTCTATGGTTGTATATGTCAACCCTGTTTCTATTCCAGTCGTTCTTGTATGTCAAAATATTGGTAATTCAACTATTTTGTTGTCATGTTTGTATTTTAGGTATTTTTGTATTTTAATCATATTAGTTTATGGGAATCACGTTTATATAATTATGGCAACCATGCTAGTATTTCAATTATGTTTGTTTGTACGTCAGTGCTGTTTGTATTTCCACCCTGTTTGTATACCAGTCATGTTTGTATGTCAACCACGTTTGCGTTTTAGTCATGACTGTATCTGTATTGTATTTTTTTCATGTCATCCCAGTTCATTTGTCAAGCCTGTTGATATATCAAAATAAAAATGTGTGTGTACGTCAACCTTGTTTGTATGTCAGCCATGTTTGTATGTCAACCTTGTTTGTATGTCAACCTTGTTTGTATGTCAGCCTCGTTTGTATGTCAACCATGTTTGTATGTCAACCTTGTTTGTATGTCAACCTTGTTTGTATGTACACCTTGTTTGTATGTCAACCTTGTGTGTATGTCAACCTTGTTTGTAAGTCAACCATCTTTGTACGTCACCCATGTTTGTACGTCAACCTTGTTTGTATGTCAACCATGGTTGTACGTCAGCCTCGTTTGTATATCCACCTTGTTTGTATGCCAATCTCGTTTGTATGTCAACCTCGTTTGTATGTCAACCTTGTTTGTATGTCAACCTTGTCTGTATGCCAACCTTGTTTGTATTCTGCGCCAAATCCACTGGAGTATTCTTACAGATTGTCGGACGGGGGTGAGGGGTGAGGGGTTGGGTGGTAGGGGTGGGGGTGGGAAGAGTTCTTGCCAGGGCTTGTTGTTTGGTTTTGTTTTGGTTTTTTAAAAACTGATGGGACGCCGTGCATTCTGTGATAGATGAGGTGTTCTGAAACCTGTTCTTTTTTTTCTGAGGAGGAGAGAGAACGATGTCGTATTGTAAAAAAAAATAAATAAAAGAATGGACAGAAAAACCTGACGGGCTTTGTTCTTGCTTTTTGTCTTTCTCGGTGGCAGGGATTTCCTACCGACTGGGTAAAAGAGAGAGGTTGTGTGGTGTGTGTGTGTGTGTGTGTGTGTGTGTTGTGTGTGTGTGTGGTGTGTGTGTGTGTGTGGTGTGTGTGTGTGTGTGTGTGTGTGTGTGTGTGTGGTGTGTGTGTGTGTGTGTGGTGTGTGTGTGTGTGTGGTGTGTGTGGTGTGTGTGTGTGGGGTGTGTGTTGTGTGTGTGTGTGTGTGTGGTGTGTGTGGGTGGGTGGGTGGGTGGGTGTGTGTGGGTGCGTGGGCGTGTGTGTGTGTGGTGGTGGGGGGGGGGGGGGTGTGGGTGTGTTGTGGGTGTGTGTGTGTGGGGTGTGGGGGTGTGTGTGTGGTGTGGTGTGTGTGGTGTGTGTGTGGGTTTGTGTGTGTGTGAGTGGTGTGTGGGGTGTGGGTGGGTGGGTGGGTTGTGGTGGGTGTGAGTGTGTGTGTGTGTTGTGGTGGGTGGGTGGTGTGGTGTGGGGGGAGGGGGTGTGTGTGAGTTGTGTGGGTGTGGTGGTGTGTGTGTGTGTGGGTGCGGGTGTGTGTGTGTGTGTGTGTGGTGTGGTGGGTGTGTGTGTGGGGTGGGTGGTTGTGTGTGTGGGTGTGTATGTGTGTGTGTGTGTGTGTGGTGTGTGTGTGTGGTGTGTGTGTGTGTGCGTGCGTGTGTGCGTGCGTGCGTGTGTGTTTGTGTGTGTGTGGTATGTGTGTGTGTGCGTGGGTGCGTGGTGCGTTCCGTTGTTGTGGTGGTGTGTGTCGTGTGTGTATGTGTGTGTGTGTGTGTGTGTGTGTGTTTGTGTGTTGTGTGTGTGTGTGTGTGTTGTGGTGTGTGTAAGTTATGATGTGGTGCGTTGATGATGTTGTTGTTATTCTGCTGTGTGGTGGTTGATGTGTGTGGTGGTGGTGGTTGCTTCCCCAGCTTACGTCTTGACTAGCAGTTCCTGAGAAGCGGTGTAGTATGAACGTGTATGCAGGATGTCCGATGCGTTCAGGGATCTCGTGTGATGATTTTATCTGGAAAATTGTCAGCAGATTGATCCCGATGTTTACTCCGGATAATAATAAAAGATCGCCATAGAACCTTAGGAGAGGTTTAAAACCTCGCCCACCCTCGGTTACCCTGAACTCAACCATTCAATGTTCAGACCACTAGGCTGTCACCACCCCGACCCCTTCATGGAGAAATCAGGCCTCCCTAGTGGAGATGCCGGGGTGTCTGTCAGTATGAATAGCATCCCCACCTTCTGGAAATTCTGTGCTAGACATTTCCTCTTTTCTTTCACTCTCTTTGTTTCTGCCTTGTTCCTTTTCTTCCTGTCACCACCTCCTTTCTGTCTATTTTTCTGCCTTCTTGGTTCATTCTCATGCCTTTTTGTTCTCTCCAGAAAGACTTAAAAGAGAACAATTCTCTCTTATGCCGAAACCGGACGCGCTGGGCCTGACTTGTCCGGCGCTTAACGGCAGCGTGAGGCATTTTCGCTCATATAACGCTAAAAAGGTAAAGAAGTCCCATAACCTATAAGGTCGTAGGGGAGCGAGGCGTCAGAGACCTCACTTCTCTAGGGGCCAGCATATTGAGGGCGGCGCCCATCTCCTCTCCCTCGCTGCTTTACCTTCCCTGACCCTAAAGAGGGCAGGTACCCATTTACAGCTGGGTGAACTGGGGGAACTGTACTGAAGCCAAGGCGCGCAAACGGTCACCCATCCAACTGGTAACCACGCTCGACGCTGCTTAACTTGGCTGGGGGAAAGCGAGTGCTCCGACCACTGAGCTATCCCGTTTCGCTCATATAACAGACAAAAATAGTTGCTGTGAGTGGTCGACGAAGAAGATGAAAGAAGACATTAGGCCAGAAGCATGGTGCAGCATCCTTTGTGTTTCCAACTGGAGTCAAAACAATATCATCATAACTTCTTCCCTCTTTGACGAGAAAATCGAACTGAATGTCAAAGTCCTTCAAATGAGACTTATAAACCAAGGCCTCGTGTGCGAACGCACGCAGAACATCTTGTGCGCACCTTCAAAACCCTTTTTTTTTTTAAATTTCGGAATAGTAGGGCATTTCGTGCCAGTAGGAACAGATTTTTTAAAATGTTTTTTTTTTTTTTAAATGGACACAGATGTCGTGTTTAGACACTACACCCGAAGTCAGAATGATACTACCTAAATGGTGGTGGTGGTTGTTGGGAGAGGGGGGGTGGAGGGGTCAGTCGCTTACTCAAAAATCCCACCATTGGTGAACCTCGGAGCCTAGGCTCATGCAACCAGCTGTCAGTGGCAATGTTTGGAATTGATTTAACTTCTCCTTGCACTCCTTAAGGAGTCGTTCATGTGCACTTGGCCTCAGACCTGTCGGTGCCCGAGCTTTAAGATGCATGGCCACAGAAGGAAAGATAAGGAGTTTACTTATTTATTTATTTATTCTTTTATTTCGAGGATAATGGAATAAGCACTTGTGTGTGTTTTTTCATTCAGTCCCCATGTGACTGCAGTTTTGTCAATTTTGTCATCCGTTCCCACCGAAACACAATGGCCTACTCTTCCGAAAAGCAGAACGGGTTTTAACGTCTGCCCAATAATTTCTGCGTGCGTTCGCACACGGGGCCTCGGTTTATAGTCTCATCCGAAGGACTTTTGGGGGCAGTGGAGTCGGCACTGATGTTAACTCCAGGGGAAAAGTCCTCTTGAACGGGAATCGAACTCGGGTCAGCAGATCACGATCGCATCACGCTAACCACCAGGCTATCCCGTCTCCCATAGCCTGCAGTCCCTCCCCATGGCGGAGATTTGTTATCTCCCATCTATAAAACAAACTGTGAGCATAATCAGAAAACAACTTTGTTTTCTCCCCTTGCAAGCGTCGCAGCCTGTGCTATTTATAGATGCTTGTAAATTTGGGTAAGTACCATTGTGGGTTGGTGGGTTTTTTGGGGGGAGGGGGCTGTTGTTGTTTTTTGTTTGTTTTTTTATGCCTTTTTGGAGGGGGTGGGGGAGATGTAGTGACATCTGTGCACAAGCAATTGCCTGATATTGATTTGTCTTTTATCAAAATCTCTGTAGTCAAGTCTCGTTGTTCAGTAATCTCGTAGCAGTTAGCTTAAGGAGTAATTCAGATATTACACATAAGATTTTTTTTTAATGAAAATATATTACTTGTTGTCTTGTATTGTAGTTACTCAAACTCTTTGTTATAATCATACATGGTGACTTGCTCAGTGCTCTAAACTACGACCATTTGAGATATCCCCATTTTTCCATTTATACCACCCAAAAAATGTTCAGCCTCCACTGAATAACTACCCGTTAAGAGACTTGCAGTTCTTCTGAGTTAAACTAAAAATGGGTACCCCAAAAAACCTTTGAAAACAACTTTATTTGGCTTTGATAAGTGCTGATGACAACGACTACCTGTGACGAACGACGAAAAAAATGCCCAGAGAACATCAACATGTAACATAAAGATAAAGCGTATACTTGCTACAAAATCACAACGGCTTGTATATATTCTACCAGTGTAACAAATACTTAGTGAGTTGAGGTTACAAATATGATGACAATGAGGTAACTAATACTACAGGCTACATCAGAAACGTATACATACCAAGGAATTATGAGGGGAAATACAGACAAAGATGATCATTCCAAGGTACAGCTTCCACTCCTCAAACAAATGGACGGACATCAAAATGTGCTTATGTTATGAAACGATATTTTTTCTTGATTAAATTAGCATGTCATCAAGTATATCTTTAACAGTGTCCACAAACAAACAAAACGCCGAAGAATATTTATGTAGTTTGTATTTTCAAGATTGGAAAAATCAAAAATCTTGTTTTTGACCAAAATAATCAACATTTTCGTGTTTTAGTATAATTCAGAATCAGAATGAATTGCGTGTTTTAAATGTGCTTCTTTGGTGTACATGTGAAATATTTGCTTTTGATGTTAAGATACTTTCTAGCATTTTTTTCTTTTTTGTCAATGATCCCGTCATTTTCAGACAAAGTATCCTTTCTTTTTTTTTGCCAGGAAAAGATATGCGTCATTTCATTGGAACAAGGACAGAATTGAAAAATGATGTCACTTGTAAAGCAACATTTTCCATATAATAACTACACACAAAATCGAATATACAGATCATAAATAGATCGCCAGACGTTAACTTTTTGTCATTGCACGGCCAAAATTATACTTGTTTTCTTCATAGATTCGATAATGTAACTAAAGGAAGGGTTATTTCTTGTAGTTTTGTATTTCATAACACTGAACAGAGGAAAACAAATAGTTTCACTGTTCATAAAGGGGAAACGAAAAACCAAATGCTTTCATGTTTTGTATCTGAAAGAGGAAAATATGTACCCTGTGCACACTTACCGTCATATTCTCAAACTTGCAAGGTAAGTTGATATCATCACTTAGATAATAAACAGCAACGAAAACATCTCCTTAAACATGTAGATATTCTAGCATGATCATTGGCATCTTTATACAATATTTGCTGTTTTCTGCAACCTGCCACACAGAGCTGTATCATCATCTTCAATTCGATCATAATAAAAATCAATTCAACCCACAACCCTTCATTTGAATCATGATAATAATCACTATTGATAATTGAAAAAAAAATAAGTGTACATTTTTTCAGTAGATAAACTGTCAAAATACTCAACAGAAATTCCTTTACTTTATTTTCTACAACTGATTCTTGACAACCATATTTCTGGTAATCCTACACATATCACTGTTCAAATAGTCATCTCAGCTGTTCTATTTAAAAACACCAAGGATACCCCACACAATAGGGGGAAAACACCAAAGATTTCATTCAATAAATCACATGTAACAAATATTCCGAAATATAGTCTACAGTTTTTTTAGATTTGATTTTCTAGCATTCAAAGGTCTAGGTACATCAGAGCTTATCATTTTAGAATGAACATCGTTTGTCATGTAATATACAAACACTTGAATATTGCATGATATATTACTTTTCTCTGTGGTAAATCTCGAACAGTATTAACTGATTCTCAAATCACCTGAATGCAATATTTATATACTTTGGCAATCAGCACAACAATTGATTATATTTATCAAAAATACCATTTAACCCTCTCCCCTCCCCCCCACAAAAAAAACCCACGATCACCTTCTATCTTGCAAAAAATTTGATAGTTTAATATCTTTTAAGTTATCTTTACTGCAAGAAAATCAAGACCAAAAAAACACTATCACATTTGAAAGATTTCAAACAAGTTGATGAATCAACATATTCTTAAAGTTAATTTGACTGCAAAAAGCAAAATGTACAATATTATTTGCGAAAAAAATTGCAAGCAATTTAATAAGTTAACATTTCATTTAAATTACCTCTACAGCAAAAAATAAACAATACAATAACCTTTGGCAAAAAATTAAAAGAATATGATACTTTTTTTATGTTTACTGCGTTACCTTACTGTAGAAAGCACAATCACCATTGAAAGAAAGTTAAGAACAGTTAAAAACAAAACAAAACAAAACAACACACGGGAACACTTGTCTATCAACATGGTGTAATATGTGTAATAATTTTTTACACTATACAAACAATCCTTTGATATAATCATTTTCTCATCACACCGCTTGGAAAATTGAGAAAGATGAGATAATTGACAAAATATAAATAATTTCTGTTACTACAGTGTGGTAATTTATGCTACGTTTGTTGAAAAAATAGAAATCTGAAGAAAATAAGTGACAGGAATAAAACCTGAAATAATTGTGCTTCACACCATTTAGTTTGAAGAGTCAGTCTGTGTTAAAAATAAAAACATCATGATTTTTTTTTCTCAGAATACCAATGTTTACAGCCAGCGCGTATGACTAAAACTATAATTTGGTGACATCATGAAGTCACCAGGTTTAACTAAATAGAGAGTTTCGTGGCATGTGATATAATAAGATTTTCCTACATCACAAAACGTGTTTTAATGGCTGTTAGTTACTTGCTGTGATCTCTTTAATATGTGGTTCAGTTAATGCTAAATCACACTGACAAACAGATCATGGCCATATAATTTCTTTTTTGTTATGACCTTCAGTTTCATCTTGTCAGATTTTATTGCAGATGATGTTTTATCATAAATCTACAGCTGTCCACTTAAATTATGGTTATCTGTACGGGTCTTAGGCATATTCACATTTAATCTTATCTGATGTAGCCTTTCATTCTTATCCACATCTTTCGTTTCATTTTAGTTGTTTTATTTCTAGGGAAGCTGCCTATTCAGTGATAGAATTGTTGCGTGTTGGACAGGAGCGGTTTTGTTCGGGGTTTTTTCTTCTTTTTGCAGAGCTTTTTTTCCAACCCTGCTGCGAGAAACATAATCACAAAAGAACCTTATTTTCAAACTTGACGCCCAGAACATCAATAGTTTCTCTATCTATTTATTTATTTATCTATTTTGATGATGAAAAACTTCATGGTAAAAGCGTTCTTTCTCACTTCGTTATCATATCAATAATTACACACTGGTGTCGTTTTAAGGATGGCAAACGATCACACCGCTTCCCTCAACAACAACAACAAAAACATAGATTCTTCCAGAAATAAGATGACAGCTTCTGTAAGAATGTACAACAAAATTCTCTCTTCTCTCCTAGCAACACGATCTTCAGAATGCACACAGAGAGAGAGGGAGAGAGAAATATAGTGGTGAGGGATCGGGAAAGATGTCCACACGGACCCCCTGTCCAGCCTTTCGTTTTCCCTAGCACTGGCGAGACCTGGTACTGGCGTTGGAGGCTTTAGAGGACAGCTGCACTTTAGAGCGCGAGGCGTTACTGTCCGCTCTCTTGATGAGCACGTCCAAGGTCTTGCTGCTGCCTCCAGAGCTGGTCCGGGAGCGGCTACTGGAGGTGAAGGAGGAGGTGGAGGACTGGGATGACGCCGAGTTGGACAAGGTCGGGGTGACCTTCTGCCCGCGGGCCTGACCCACTCGTCCGCAGCACAGGGCCCGCCACTGCTCGCGGAACTGGCGTCTCCGGGCGACCAGCAGGAGGAAGATGAGGAAGCCCTGCATGGAGCTGCAGATGGTGAACATGTACTGGAAGGGCAGGCGGGCGTCAGCGATGGCCAGGTAGCCGAAAGTCCAGGTCAGACCTGCAGAGCAGACAGGAACCACCCTGGAGGTGACACAGGGGCACAGTGCTGCCACGCTTCGCTTGACTTGACTTCTCTCTTTTCAATTAACTCCTTGAGAAGTCGTGGTGAGACATTTTGCTCTAAACATTCTCAGGTTGTATGGTCGTGGTCAAATAAAAAAATAGGTCTGGGTGAGTCCATCCCAATCCTGGTTGTTGGAGGGCGCATGCTGGGTATGTCTGTGTCATCCATATCAGTGAGCATTACCTGGACTTCTCTTTTACAGAAAGTATATGAGCTTTTTAACGTGTGTGCAAGATGTTCTGCATGTGTTCACACTCAGGACCCCTTGGTTTATAGTCTCATCCGAAGAACTTTCAGGGGAGTGGACTCTGCACTGATGTTAACTCACGGCAAAAACATCTGTTCTACCACACACCTCAGTGAAGACTGGAACCCGTCACCCTCAGATACTGTCAAGTCAGGAGCTCAACGCTCTAACCACTAAGCTACCCTGCCCTGGTGCTCCTGATAACCAGAAAGTATACAGCCACTGGGTGGGGGGAGGGGCGGGACAGCCTAGTGGTTAGAGCGCTGCGCTCGTGATCTGACTCCTCGGGATTGAGCCGCCTCGGAGACAGCCGTTCTAGGGAATTTTACCCTGGAGTTACCATCAGTGCTGACTCACAGCGCACACATGCAACATCACTCTAAGGTGCTAAACTTAGCGCACCCCTTCCTTTTACCCAGTCCAAGTGTGGTCAGTTCCTGGTGTAGTTAGCACCAGCTGGCCCTAGCTGGGCTGGGATGGGCTGGAATGGACAGCAGCTGAGAGCAGCTGAAAGTGGGGGAACCTGACAGCTGTGGACTCCACTCCCCCGAAAGTCCTTCAGACCGAAACTATAACTCGAGACCCCGTGTGCTTATCGGTCTGTAGTTTATAACCCACATGAATTTCTCTACTTATTGGGATAACCCTTCATGGTGGTGGAAGGGAAGAGGGGGGTTGAGGCAAAAATGTTGCACACGTAAAAACCTCACCATTCCGTGAACCTCGACAAAAAAAACTACTTTGAGGAGATCATTGATAAAAATTACTAGTGTTAGCCAGAAGCAACCAAAAAGAATCGAACCCCTCACCCAACAGGATGAAGATGGTGAAGGCAGCCCTGATGTTGGTCTCTGCCGTGTTGGCCTTGTTGCGGGTGGACCTCAGGCCCTCTGGACGCTTGAGGAGACTGACCATGATGACGATGAAGGTCACCAGGTTGAAGAGAACGATGACCCCCACAGGCAGCGCGAAGGCGTAGTAGAAGGCGTTCAGGTTCATCCAGCAGCTGTGGTGTGACAGAGAGACAGAGAGAGATTGACTGACTGACTGACTGACTGACTGACTGACTGACTGACTGACTGACTGACTTATTTACTGACTTACTGACTGATTTACTGACTGACTGACTGATTTACTGACTGACTGACTGATTTACTGACTGACTGACTGACTGATTTACTGACTGACTGACTGACTGATTTACTGACTGACTGACTGACTGATTTACTGACTGACTGACTGACTTATTGATTGATTGATTGATTGATTGATTGATTGATTGATTGATTGATTGATTGATTGATTGATTGATTGATTGATTGATTGATAATCTTTATTCCCAAGGGTAACAGATAAGTATTGACATACTTTTTTCATTCGGTCCTCGCACCTAAGAAGGGATTATCATTACTAGTCACAATTTATAATTTCAAGCAAACATAAAACAACGTTATTTTGATATATGAGATAGAGAGAGAGTTGATCTTGCTTACTGGATTGACTTACTGAGTTTAGCTGACTGGTTTATGAAAAGTTACATGCGTGGGAACGTTTTGAATGCTAACGCTTTGATATGTTTGCTTCACAAGATTCACGCGCTATCCAAAAACAATTCCATATATTAGTATCATTAGATTGGTTTGATTTGAGTGGTCTGACTGATTTTGGGCTAATAATTGATTCAGCTGACTTGTTTTTGGTTTTGTTTTATTTGCTATGTGATTTGGTGGTTGGTTTATTCATCCGACTGATTTGACTAACTGCTTTGGCTGACTGATTTGACAAATAATTGATTTGAATATAATTATAACCAACTGTTCTGGCTAGATGATTTTGCTGACTGATATGACTGACTACTCTGACCGACTGATTGATTTTTTTTCATTAATTTGACTGAAGTGACTTGACTTCTCCCTTAACTCCTTGAAGGAGCAATTAGAGCACTGTACTGACATTTTTTCCTTTAAAAAAACCCCAGAAAAGTGGAAAGTGTGCAAATAACTTCAGTGCGTGTCTTTCTCCGTAATCCAAGGGGAACATTCCCTCCAACGCACACTTGAAGGGGACTCGAACCCATGCCTTCAGTTACAGTTAGACAACGAGTTTTGTTGCTCTAACCACTGGGGTATCTATCCCATCCGTTAACAAACGTTTGGGGTGGGGGAGTTTCAAATAAATATTTACAATGGTAGAGTAGAGTATGTCTTCCCTTGAATTTCTAGCAGCTGCTCAAACTGGGATTGTAACTGATCCAAATTTCCCACAATGTGATATTAATTGGAGGGTTGGGGGTTTTTTTCCTGAAATAAGATAGTCATCACTTTGTAAATCCTATGTATGACTCAATTTTACATATTGTTGTGGTGAAAACCAAAATCCAAATTAGCCACAATCAAAACCCCTGTTATTTTCAATCTACTAAAACTCCCAATGTATAACAATTTTTTTTTGAATGATATGCTTTCATACTAATAAAATAATATACAACGCAAATTCTTTGAATTTCAACAAAGAAACCACCATACGCATGGCAGGGGTGTGGGGTTGGGGGGGAGGGGGGGGGGTAGCATGATAAACCATAATGTTGGTCAAATTGCATCTATGGTAAAGGGGGGGAACTCAAGGGAGGCCACTCACTAGTCTCTGCGGCCCCTGTACTGTCTGTAGTCTGTGGCCAGCACAGCGATGACGGGAATCAACGGAATGGCTGCAACAGTGAGGACACAGCATGTGATGATGATGATGATAATGATTAATGATGATGATGATGATGATAATAATAATGATAATAATAATAATAATAGTGGTGATGATGATGATGATGATGATGATGATGATGATGATGATGATGATGATGATGATGATGATGATGATGATGATGTGGAGGAGGAGGAGGAGGAGGAGGAGGAGGAGGATAGGGAGAAGAAGAAGAAGAAGAAGAAGAAGAAGAAGAAGAAGAAGAAGAAGAAGAAGAAGAAGAAGAAGAAGAAGAAGAAGAAGAAGAGAGAAGAAGAAGAAGAAGAAGAATGACAACGACGACGACGAAGGCGATGATGATGATGATGATGATGATGATGATGATGATGATGATGATCATCATCATCATCATCATCATCATCATCATCATAAATAGAATGTTTATAGCGCTGAATCATGTAAAGCAAACAAATCAAAGCGTTTGCATTCAAATCATTCACGCGCTTGCGACCGTTCACAAATAAGGTAAACAGATTTTGTATACACACACACACACACACACACACACACACACACACACACACACAGAGTAACGCACTATGGCGAGGTGATGGAAATGGAGGATACTGATTGAAAGTAGGGACAGATGTGAGGTGAAATGATAGAGGAAGATTCTAGATAGGAAATAAGTGTCTTCAGGCTGGATTCCAAAGTGTCAAATGAAGGCTTTTGACGAGGGGAGAAAGGAAGTTCATTCCAGATAGATGGACCAGAAATAGTGGGGGAAAACCATATCCGACGGTGGATTGTTTAAATCCGGGCGTTTGTAAGCACACGGTACCTACAGCAGAACTGAGGGAAGGAGATGGAGAATATGTCTTACCACAGCAGAGCAGAGCAGAGCAAAAGCTAGCATAGTGGAGCACAGGATAGCATAGAATAGTATAGGATAGCATAGAATAGTATAGGATAGCATAGCATAGAATAGTATAGGATAGCATAGAATAGTATAGGATAGCATACAATAGTATAGGATAGTATAGCATAGAATAGTATAGGATAGCATAGAATAGTATAGGATAGCATAGAATAGTAT
Source organism: Rapana venosa (assembly GCA_028751875.1). Taxonomy (NCBI): domain Eukaryota; kingdom Metazoa; phylum Mollusca; class Gastropoda; order Neogastropoda; family Muricidae; genus Rapana; species Rapana venosa. The sequence continues at coordinate 36,216,508 of CM054142.1, read as the reverse complement.
AGGATAGCATAGAATAGGATAGGATAGAATAGCATAGAATAGCATAGAATAGTACAGTATAGGATAGCATAGAATAGGATAGCATAGTGCAGCATATTATGACAGCACAGGACTGTATAGCAGAAGAATAGCGCAACATCAATAACAAACGACAAAACAACAACTGCATCTACAGCAACGGCAACGACAACAATGATGCCCATCTCTATGTGGATTTTTCGTTTGTTTGGGGTTTCGATTTTCTTTCCTCTTTCGCTCTTCGGCTAAAGCTCCGATGTTTACCAATGGTGACATTTTTGCCTACGCTTCGTTCCTTCCCACCATTAAGGTAGCCGCATTCCAACTTCTGTGATACCTCTATGTTTCACTGTTTAAGCTTTTACCGCATGTCACAGTTTGGCCAAACTCACCTCTCCCCACTTATATATGGGGGACGGGATAGCCTAGTGGTTAGAACATTGCGCTCGCAATCTGACGACCCGGGTTCGATTCCCGTTCAAGGGGGATATTTTCCTCTGGAGTTAACATCAGTGCAGACTCCACTCTCCCCAAAAGTCCTTCGGATGAGACTATAAACCGAGGTCCCGTGTGCGAACTCACGCAGAACATCTTGCGCACACGTCAATTCCTGTTCCGCTTTTCGTAAGAGTAGGCCATTGTGTGCCAGTGGGAACAGATGACAGAATTTACAAAACCGCGCTTACACACGGGGACTCGATGTAAAAAAAGCAATAAGTGCTTATTCCATTATCCTCGATATAAAAGAATACAATAAATAAATAAATAAATAAATAATATATCCCCAAAGATCTGACTTCACCTGACTTCTCCCTTCACTAACTCTTTGGGGAGTCGCTGGGGCACTGCACTGAAGTTTGTGTTTTTTCAGGCATGTATGTATGTCATTGACAAGTTTGAACCTGGTGGAACCCAACCCTCTCCAATTAGCAGATTGCTCTCCCCAGAGAAAGAAAAAAAAGAAAAGAAAACCACCACACCACAAATCCACCACACACTCAGTCTTCCTTAATATCTTTCTGTGAGCACTTTGATTTGTTGCTTTACAAGATTCAGCGCTATATAAATTCCACACATTATTATTATTATTATTATTCATATATCCACTCATTTCCCTACCCCCCCCCCCCCCCAAAAAAAAAGTTTTTCCTACACAAAAAAAAAAAATTCCAACCCCTCTCACCACCCTAAGACCTTAAACCTGCACCACCCCATCATAGCTGTCAGTTCACCCCCACCCCCCCCCACCACCACCACCTAACCTCTCAGCTGCTATTCATCCCCCCACCCCCACCCACCCACCCACCACCCACCCCCCACCCCACCCCTCTAATCCCAGCCCACGCTGATGCTACTTCTAGCAGGAACTGACCACACTTGGACTAGAGGCAGGCTAAAAAAAAATTTAAAAAAAGACAGGAGAGCGCAAAAAAAATGATGTATGCATCACTCTTGTTGACTTGAGGGACCCTGGGATTTGCGTGCGGCATTGTGCGTGTGGCGCGTGGCCCCTAGTCTCTTACTCCAAGCAGGAAGAACGGTCTTGAGGGTGTACTTGGAAATGTAGGTGCCCAGGACCTTGACGAAGGTCAGGTACTGCAGGACGGCTTCCACCAGCATCCAGAGGAAGGAGGCCAGGATGAAGTAGTGCAGGAGGATGGCCACGGCCAGGCAGAGGCCGTAGCTGCTCGTCTGCTTCAGGCCCACCAGCAGGACCACTTCCGAGCACAGCAGGGCGATGGACATGTGGAACAAGGTCTGCTGGGCGCGCCCTTGCCGTAGCTTTCTGGTGTGTGTGGAGGGGCAAGAGAGGAAGATACACGGTATGTACGTGGGTGTGTGTGTGAGGGGGGGGTGGGTGGTGGTGTAGGGGGGGGATGTAGGGGGGTGGGTGGTGGGGGGTGTGTAGGGGTGGGTAAGGGGGTGTAGGGGGGTGGGTGTGTGTGTAGGGGTGGGTGTGTGTGTAGGGGTGTGTGTGTGTATGTGTAAGTAGGGGGGGTTGTGTGTGGTTCGTTGGTGTGGGTGTGTGTGTTGTGTGTCATGGGTGTGTGTGTTGTGTGTGGGTGTGTGGTGTGTTGTTGTGTGTGTGGTGTGTGGGTGTGTGTGTGTTGTGTGTGTAGGGTGTGTGAGTGTGTGTAGGGGTGTGTTGGGTGTGTGTGTGTGGTGGGTTAGGGTGTGTGTGGTGTGTGTGGTGTGTGTGTTAGGGGTGTGTGTGTGTGGGTGTAGGGGTGGTGTGTAGGGGGGGTGTGTGGGGTGTGGGGGGTGTGGTGTGTGGGGTGGTGTGGTGTGGTGTAGGGTGGTGTGGTGTGTGTGTAGGTGGTGGTGGGTGGGTGTGGGGTGTGTGGTGTGTGTAGGGTTGTGTGTGGGGGGGTGTAGGGGTGGGGTGTGTGTGTGTGTAGGTGGTGTGTGTGGTGGTGTTGTGGGGAGGTGGGGGTGTAGGGTGTGTGTGTAGTGTGTAGGTGTGTGTGTGTGGGTTTGTGTAGGTGGTGTGTAGGGTGTGTGTGTAGGGGTGGTGGTGGGTGTAGGGTGTGTGTAGGGTGTGTGTGGGGGTGTAGGGTGTGTGTTGTGTAGGTGGTGTGTGTGTTTGTAGGAGGGTGAGGGTGTAGGGTGTGTGTGTAGTGTGTGTAGGGTGTGTGTGTGTAGGGTTTGTGTAGTGTGTTGTGTGTTAGGGTGGTGAGTGTTGTGTGTGTAGTAGGAGCTTAGTTTGTGTGTGTGTGTAGGTTATGTTGTGTAGGTTGTGTAGGGGTTGTGTGTGGGTAGGGGTGTGTAGGGTGTGTGTGTGTTGTGTGTGTGTGTGTGTGTCTCTTTTGTTTTGTTTAATGTCTATACTACTTGGTGACTTAGACATACCCGCAGTCACACCACAATACCTATACACTTCTCTCTCTCTCTCTCTCTCTCTCTCCTCTCTCTCTCTCTCTCTCTCTCTCTCTCTCTCTCTCTCTTCTCTCTCTCTATATATATATATTATACATACATATATATATATATATATAATATATAATATATATATATAATTATATATTATATAGTGTGTGTTGTGTATAAATATATAAAATATATAATTATGGTGTGTGCTGTGTCTGTGTCAGTGTGTCTGTATCTGTCTGCACACGTGTGCGTGCATGCGTGTGTCCGTGCTTGCTTGCGTGTGTGCGTGTGTGTCTGTGTGTGCATGTGGCAGTGTGACTGTGTGTGTGTGGTGTGTGTGTGTGTGTGTGTGGTGTTGTGTGTTGTGTGTGTGTGTGTGTGTGTGTGTGCTGTGGTGTGTGTGTGCATGTGCAGTGTGATGTGTGGTTGTGTGTGTGTTGATGTGTGTGTGTGTGTGGTGTGTGTGTGGCAGTGTGCTGTGTATTGTTTTGTGTGCGTGTGTCGTGTGGCTGTGTGTTTGTGGTGTGTGTGTGTGTGTGTGTGCGCGCGTGGCACTGACTTGAAGAAGAGGAAGGTGATGACGGTGAGAGACAGCCCCAGGATGGAGAGACTGAGACCGATGATGGTGATGATGCTGAGGGCCGTGGTGTTGGCCTCGTCAAGCGGCTGAGAGTCCCCGTAAAAATCCTGTAAGAGTAAATCATACACGTCGTTATGCACAGAGAGAGAGAGGGGGGGTGGGGGTGGAGAAAGGGAGGGGAGAGAGAGGGGGAGAGAAGGGAGAGAGAGGGGAGAGGAGGAGAGAGGGGGAGAGAGTGGGGGAGCGATGAGAGAGACGGGAGGAAGAGAGAGAGAGAGGGTGGAGGTTGAGAGAAGGGAGAGGGAGTGAGGCAGGTGGGGGGGGGATAGAGAGGGAAGAGAGGAGGGAAAGAGAGAGGGGGGGGGGGGGTAAGTGGTAAGGAGAGAGAAATGAGAGAGGGGGCGAGACAGGCAGAGAAAGAAAAGAGATAGAGGGAAGGAAAAAGAGGGGCATGGAGAGAGTGAGATTAAGAGAGAAAAAGAAAGAGGGGAGGGAGGGATATAAAAAAAAGAGTGACAGGTAGAGATAGGGGAAGGAGGAAGACAGAGGGTAAGAGAGGGAGAGGCAGACAGTAAGATAGAGAGAGAGAGAGAGAGGGAGAGAGAGAGGGAGATAGACAGAGAGAGAGGAGAGAGAGAGAGAGAGAGTAACTGCGCAAATAAATTAATGATTTTTGATACGCAAGGAGACAAAATTGAGGCCAAAACTGGTCTTACAAGCTCCCCTTCTAGACAGTCTTACTCATAGGGACAGACAAACAGAACATGTTAACAGGTAGACAGAAAAGCAAAGACATCTGTAGACAGACAGACAAACGGACAAACACGTACGTACATACATACATACATACATACATACATACATACATACATACATACATACATACATACATACATACATACAACATACACTGATGGGCAGGCGGGTTGGTAGGTATATAGGTACACGCACAGCTGAAGAGTAGACAGATGGACAGACTAGATGACAGAAAGGCAGATAGACAGACAGACAGACAGACACATTGACACAGACACACACACACAGACAAAAGATTTGAACCATCCAGAAGACAACTGACCAGCAGCACGGCGAAGTTGGTCAAGTGGTCACACAGGCAGATGTCCCTGCCCTTGTAGGTGCCGTTATACACACACCCCTTCCCTGACCACCCCCCTCCTGCCGGCAGATTGAAGTCCCAGTACACACACCGTGTGGGCCTCCCCTCCACTGCCTGCAACACCCGTGCCATGCTCTTTATTAACCAAACAACATGGAACAAATACAAGCAAACAAACAAAACCCAAAAATTCTCTATGAACAACCCTTTGAATTTAAAAAGTAGTAAAGGTGTCCCATAACCTATGTGGTCGTAGGGGAGCGAGGTATCAGAGACCTCAGCTTCTCTAAGGAGGCCAGCATACTGAGGGTGGCGCCCATCTTCTTTCTCTCTCTCTCTCTCGCTGTTATTTTACCTTCCCTGACCCTTAAGAGGGCAGGTAGGAATCCATTTACAGCTGAATTAACTGGGGACTGTACTGAATGAAGCCAAGGCGCGCAAACGGTCACCCATCCACTTGGTAACCTGCACTCAATGCTGTTTAACATTGGATTTGGGAAAGCGAGTGCTCTCAACAACCAAAATAACTCCATGATTTTTGCCAGGTTAAAACAAATGCTTATTCTTTAAAAAAAAATTCTTCTTTAGAAAACCAACGTTGGGTTTTGTTGGTTGTTTATTGGGTATTTTTTTACAATAAGAAATGTTCACATATGTACGCAAGTTCTTAGTTCCACAACCCTTTACTTGAAACATCCTCAAAGTTGTAGAAGTACACAAGAGAAGTATTTGCATTATAGACACCAACATGCTTGATATTAAAGATATTTTACATGATCGTCTTTCGTTTATTTCAAAAGCACTCTTTAAAGAACAAAAGTGCTTTATTTCATGTTTACACACAGAAATTTTCCAGATATAATATACATAAACATTTTAATATTGAAAATGTATAATTTAAACAAAGTCAAATCTCTTATTTCTAAAACTCAGATTGTTTTTTTAAACAACCTGCTTTAATTTAACTCACACAGAGAAGTCCTCACATAGGCATGCAAACAGTTTTTTTGTTTTTTTGTAATCATATAACCATGATTTTGGAAATGTCTTATTCTTCATTCCAAAATCCCTCTTCTAACAACCAAGGATATTTTTAACTCGCATTAGAGGAACCTTCACACATGCACATTAAAGACATTTGTAAAGACATTATTTGGGCAACATTAATTATTTATTCTGAAAACTTCTTTCGAAAACAACAAAATCATTTAACAGAAAAAGAACATGGAAAGTCTTGAGTCCATGCGTATGCCTGTAAAGCTACCCCCCAAAACACACCACACACACACACACAAACAACAACAACAACAACAACAACAACAGTGTAGCCTGTGTTCACAAACTTAGCGGGGAATTTTCATCCAAGAACATGCTACAATGTGTTGAAGATATCCAGCTTAGAGAGCTTCTGCAACGCTTCTTCATTGTATTTTTATTTCGTTTTCTTAAGATGCTCAGGGTCACTGTTGGCAGCAATCGTTTGTCTGGTATCATGTTTACCTGAAGAAGAAGAAGAAGAAGAAGAAGAAGAAGAAGAAGAAGAAGAAGAAGAAGAAGAAGAAAGAAGAAGAAGAAGAAGAAAACAACAACAACAACAACAACAACAACAACAACAACAAATAAATAATAATAATAATAATAATAATAATAATAATAATAATAATAATAATAATAATAATATAATAATAATAATAATAATAATAATATATAATATATGACAATAAAAACAACAATAAAAAGAATAAACTCTTACCAAACAACAACACCAACAACAATAACAACAACAACAAACTCTTACCAGACACTTCCCCGTGTGGATACCAGGGATCTATCAGTATAAATAACAGCCCCCACCTTCTGGGAATTCTGTGCTAGGAGTTCCCTCTTTTCTATCCCTCTCTTTGTTTCCGCCTTGTTCCTTTCCTCTTTTGTCACTTCCTTCTCGTCTATTTTCTGCTTCTTGGTCCATTCTCCTCCTGCCTTTTTTTTCAAGAAAGACTTAAAAAGATAACCATTCTCTCCTATGCCGAAGTCGGATGTACTGGCTCCTGACTTGTCAGGCGCTTAACGGCAGCGCAACGCTTCTTCGCTCATAGGACAGACAACAGTAGTTGCTGTCTGAGCGTTCGACGAAGAAGCAGAAGAAGAATATCAGACACACAATGCCTGATTCTCTCAGAAATTCCAACACTGCCTGACAGAGCATCACGGACTAATGGAGGAGGAAGGACTCTGCAGCGCAGGGTGGTTAGAATTAGAGTGCTGTATTCGTGATCTGCTGACCCAGGTTCGATTCTCCTTCAAGAGAATTTTTTCCTCTAGAGTTAACATCAGTGCCGACTCCGCTCTCTCCCCAAAAGTCTTTCAGATGAGACTATAAACCGAGGTCCTGTGTGCGAACCCACGTAGAATATCTTGCGTACACGTTAAAACCCGTTCCGCTTTTCGGAAGAGTAGGCTATTGTGTGTTAGTGGGAACGGATGACAACATGTACAAAACTGCATACACACGGGGACTTCATTAAAAATAAAAAAGCACATGAGTGCTTATTACATTATCCTCGAAATAAAAGATTTTTTTTTAAATATACAACACACAATACACATCGATACCGACCTTGATGGGCCTGAAGATGATCTTCACACTGTCCCGGAGATTGCTGACTGAGGTGGCTGCCAACGTGGCGGAGATGACGGCGCTGTTGAGGTCTTGCACTTGCAGGTCTGCAGCTCCAGCGTGGGCCGGCAGGGAGGACAGAAAGAGACCCGGCTTCCGGTAGATGGCCATGGATAGTCTCCCTTCCCCTGCTCCCTCTTGAAAAGAAAATTAATTGGAATATGAAATACTTTTATCATGTAACGTAGTTCAGTAAACGATTAAAAATAAGAAGGAAAAGGAAGGAAGGAAGGAAGGAAGGAAGGAAGGAAGGAAGGCAGGCAGGCAGGCAGGCAGGCAGGCAGAAAAACAGACAGACAGACAGAAAAACAGACAGACAGATAGATAGATAGATAGATAGATAGATAGATAGATAGATAGATAGATAGATAGATAGATAGATAGATAGATAGATAGATAGATACATACATACATACATACATACATACATACATACATACATACATACATACATACAT
>CM054142.1:36193787-36198787 GCA_028751875.1 Rapana venosa | reverse complement strand
GAAGTAAGGAAGGAAAGAAAGGAAAGGATGGGGGGTGGGGAGGAAAAGGGGGAAGGAAGGAAGGAAGGGAGGGAGGGAGGAAGGGAGGGAGGAAGGAAGGAAGGGAGGGAGGGATGGAGGAAGGGAGAGAGAGGAGGGAGGAAGGAAGGGAGGAAGGAAGGGAGGGAGGGGGGAGGAAGGGAGGGAGGGAGGGAGGAAGGAAAGAAGGGAGGGAGGGAGGGGAGGGAGGAAGGAAGGGAGGGAGGAAGGAAGGGAGGGATGAGGAAGGGAGGGAGGAAGGAAAGAAGGGAGGGAGGAAGGAAGGGGAGGGGAGGGAGGAATGAAGGAAGGGAGGGAGGAGGGAGGAAGGAAGGAAGGAAGGAAAGAAGGAGGAAGGGAGGGAGGAAGGAAGGGAGGGAGGAAGGGAGAAAGGAAGGAAGGAAGGAAGGGAGGGAGGGTGGGAAGGGAGGGAGGAAGGGAGGATGAAGGAGGAAGAAGGAAGGGAGGGAGGGAGGGAGGAAGGAAGGAAGGTAGGTAGGTAGGTATGAAGGAAGGAAAGGAAGGGAGGGAGGAAGGTAGGTAGGAAGGTAGGTAGGCAGGTAGGAAGGAAGGAAGGAAGGGAGGGAAGAAGGGAGGAAGGGAGGGAGGGAAAAGGGGGAAGGGAAGGAAGGAAGAAAGAAAGGAAGAGGAAAAGGGAGGAAAGGAGAGGGAGGAGGAAGGAGGGAGGAAAAGAGAGGGGGAAGGGAGGAAGGAAGGAAAGAAAGAAGGGAGAGAGGGAGGGAGGAAGGAAGGAAAGAAAGGAGGGAAGGAAAGAAGTAATCAAGCAAGCAAGCAAGGATTTTTGATTCGCAAGGATGTATATTTTATGCCAAGCCTAGTTTGACAATCTTTCATCATAAACATGATTTTTGTGTACGTTTAGTAACAATCAATGAATGATGGGATTCAGAAGGAAAAAAATACCCCTAGAAATGAGACTATTCCAAAAGATGCTAACTAACTAGCTCATTTTTAGGAAAAGAAACATTCACACTCCACGCCTAAGATCAATGTAGTCTTTATAAAATAAAATAAAAAATTTTAATTAAAAAAAAAAAAATATATATATATATAAACACGACCACCAAACACATACAACACACACACACACACACACACACACACACACACACACACACACACACAATGATAGGTAGATAAATAGACAGACAGACACACAGACACACAGACACACAGATAGATAGATAGGTAGATAGATAGACAGACAGAGACAGACAGACACAGACAGACAGACAGACAGACAGACAGATAGAAGATAGACAGAAGACAGACAGACAGATAGAAGACAGATAGACAGATAGATAGATAGATAGATAGATAGATAGATAGATAGATAGATAGATAGAAAGATAGATAGATGGATAGATAGATAGATAGATAGATAGATCAACGGCAAAGAGTAGTGAAGGAATATACATATATCTATGGGGTGGGGATGGGTGGGGGAGGGGGTGGAGGGGTACTGACCACAACTGTCCAAACTGACGGCGTGTTGGTTGACGGGAGTGCTGGGGAAAGGTGGCTTCATACCCTGTGCTCTTGTCCGTCAGCCGGGACTCCGGACACATCTCTGTGTACACACACACACACACACACACACACACACACACATATATATATATATATATATACACACACACAGATAGATATACATACATGTACATATACATAATAATAATAATTATAATAATACATGGAATTTATATAGCGCTCTATCTTGCAAAAAACAAATCAAAGCGCTTATACATACACATATATACGTACATGCGTGCATACATGCATACATACACACATATACAAGCGCTATTTGAAGAGTATGAGTGCATAAAAAGCACACGTTTGCTGGGTGGAGGAGGAGAGGAGGGAGGTCATTGAAGGCAATATTGTCAGTAATGACGCAACGAATGCCTAGTATTTTCTAATGTTTTGTTCCTGTACCTTTTTATTTTCTAAAGTTAAACGTGAAAGAATGGATGAAACAGTAGGTGAAATAATTTTTTTGTCCTGACGTTTTATGATTTTGTTTCTTTAATTCTTAAAACATTCTTTATCTAAATGTGTGTAAGTGGACGTGAGCGCGCACGCGCGCAGGTGTGTATGAGTATGTGTGTGCGTGTATATGTGGTAATTTGTATTTCCAATGTATTAACTTATCGATTTTCCTTTTTTTACTGGTTTAATTTTATGGTAAAGGATGCAATAATGTAGTATTTCAGTATAATCATTAAGAAAATTGTTCTTAGATAGATGGCTTGATGAAAAAAAGCAAATGCATTGCTTATTCAATGCACCATCTGGAAATAACATTTTGACTTTGACTTGATTTTTTACTTAAATACGCATACACACACATAGATAGATAGATAGATAGATAATAGATAGATAGATAGATAGATAGATAGATAGATAGATAGATAGATAGATAGATAGATAGATAACTAGCATACATAGAACTTAGTTCCACTTGCGCTCGCGCACACACAACACACTCCACACACACACTCAACTCCCCCCCCCCCCCTCTCTCCCTCTTCACCACACACACCACGACACCATCCACACCAACACCACTTCCACCAACCCCCCACCACCCACCCACCACCAACACCAACACCCCCACCACCATCACCACCTACCACACTCCACACCACACACCACACCCACACTCACCACACCCACCCACCCACACACACACACACCACACCCACACGACCAAACCACCACACCACACCCACCACACCACCACACCACACCACCACACCACCACACACCACCACACCCACCTACACACCCACACCACACCACACCACCAACCACACGCCACCCACACACAACCACAACCCACACACCACACACAACACCACACCACACACCCACACACCACACAACCACCCACACTGCACCACACCACACCACACCACAACCCACCACACCACACCACAACCACACCACCACACCTGCACCACACACACCCACCACACTGCAACCCGCAAACATCACATCACAAACCAGTCATCAGCAGACGAAAAGCTTGTTCAAAGGAAGCCGAGAGGTTCCAGTCCCGCCTGACCAGATCCTCAGAGGCCACCAGCTCCGTGTGCAGGGCCTTAAGGTAGGCGTCCACCGCGGCACCCTTGTCTTGGGGTGCCATGGCCCCAGTGGATAGACAGAGGTAGGTTCGAAACTCCACTTCCTCTGTCTCTGCGCTGTGAGCAGTGAAAAGAAGACAATGAAACTCTTGGTTGGTTGGTTTGGGGTGTTTTTTGGGAGGTGTGTGTGTAGGGTAGGTTTGAGTAGAAGTGATGGTGTGGGTAAGTTAAAAGACGAAATGAATGTGTGGTTGGTTTTGTTGTTTGGGAGAGGGGGGGGGGTAGGTTTTTAATAGAAGTGATGGTTTGTTAAGTTGAAAGAAGGAAATTAATTTCGGGTGGTTGGTTTGTTGTTTGGGTGTGTCTAAGTTTTTAGTAGAAGTGATGGTGTGTTAGGGTAAGTTAAAAGAAGAAATGAATGCGTGGTTGGTTTTGTTGTTTGGGAGAGGTGGGGTAGGCTTTTAATAGAAGTGATGGTTTGTTACGGTAAGTTAAAAGAAGAAAATTAATGTGGTGTGTTTGTTTTGTTGTTGGGGGTGTGGGTACGGTTTTAATAGAAGTGATGGTTTGGTAGGGTAAGTTAAAAGAAGATAATTAATGTCAGGTGGTTGGTTTTTTTGTTTGGGGGGGGGGGGGGTGTAAGTGTTAGTAGAAGTGATGGTTTGTTTGTGTAAGTTGAAAGAAGAAAATTAATGTATGGTTGGTTTGTTGTTTTGGAGAGGTGGTGGCAGAGGGTTTTATTAGAAGTGATGGTTTGTTAGGGTAATTTAAAAAGAAGAAAATTAATGTGGCATTTTTGGCTTGTTGTTTGGGGGGTGTAAGTTTTAGTAGAAGTGATAGTTTGTTAGTGTAAGTTAAAAGATGAAAATTAATGTGTAGTTGGTTTGTTGTATGGGAGGGTGGGAGAGGGGGCGGTAGGGTTTTTTTTGTATAAATGATGATTTGTTAGGGTAAGTTAGTTAGGTGTGTGCGTGAGTGTGTGACTCTGTGTGTATGTGTGTGTTTGTGTGTACATGCATGCGTTCAGGCCCGTGCACACATTTTCAAACACACATATGCATACACACACCGACACACACACATACACAAACACGCACACGCACACGCACGCGCGCACCCATACACACACTTAATCTCCCTACATACAAATACTCAACCTCCCCTCCCACCTGTACTTGCACCCTCCCCCCCACACACACACACACACACGCACACACACACACTCACCCAACATCCATTCACCATCACTCCCACCACCCACCTACCCACTTTCTCTCTCTCTCAGTCAATCAATCAACCCCCCCCCCCACACACACACACACACACTCCACCCTCACTTCGCCTTCTGGATGACGGTGATGACATCAGACAGGAAGGGCTGGGAGCGCTGCATGTTGGGATAGATCCTGTCATTCATCAGCTGCAGGCCACGCCCAATGGCAGCGGTAACCCCGAGTCATCTCGCATCTCATTAAAGAAGGCCGCCTCTGACACCGACACACTGCCGGTCTTGATGAACCCTTGTAAGGTCACCACGTCTGCAACCGGGTCAGAGCTTGGAAGGTCAGGGTCGTTGTTTGTTTTTTTTAATGGTTTTAGTATTCTGATATTTTAGATGTTAATGGGTACTTACTTGCTCTTTAGGGTCAGGGAAGGTAAAGTAACAAGGGAGAGGAGATGGACGCCGTCCTCAATATGCTGGCCCCTAAAGAAGTGAGGTCTCTGACGCCTCATTCCCCTACAACCTTATAGGTTATGAAACACCTTTACTTATTTTAGATGCAATCATCTTTGGAATCATCTTCAATCCGTTTCCTCTTCTTCGTCGTCAAACGCTCAGACAGCAACTATTATTGCCTGTCATATTAGCGA
>CM054142.1:36181287-36188787 GCA_028751875.1 Rapana venosa | reverse complement strand
GTGAACTGGGGGGACTGTACTGAAGCCAAAGCGCCCAAACGGTCACCCATCCAAGTGGTAAACAACGCTCGATGCTGCTTAACATTGGCTGGGGAGGAAGCGAGTGCTCTGACCACTGAGCTACTACCCCACCGTCTCTTTGGTAATGATTGCAGCTACAAACAGAAGGACATGAATGAAGTAAGGCAGGCAGGCAGGCTGGTGCCAGACTGACCCAGGGGCGGCCTGACAGCGGGCTTCTGGCAGAAGAAGGGCAGGCTGAGGTGGCAGGAATGGAGCTGCAGCTGGTTCACGTGCGGCTCCATCACACTGCACTGGCTGTCCTGGATCCCTCCAACCATATGCGGCTGCCTGCACAGTCATAGGTATACCCTCTGTGATCATGAGGAGGAGGAGGAGCAGGAGGAGCAGGAGGATGTTGAAGAGGAGAAGGATGGTGAGGAGGAGGAGGAGGATGGTGAGGAGGAGGAGGTGGTGATGGTTATGAGGCGAAGGAGGAGAAGGAGGATGGTGATCAGGAGGTGGAGGAGGAAGAGAAGGAGAATGGTGATGAGGAGGTGGAGGAGGAAGAGAAGGAGAATGGTGATGAGGAGGTGGAGGAGGAAGAGAAAGAGAATGGTGATGAGGAGGTGGAAGAGGAACAGAAGGAGAATGGTGATGAGGAGGTGGAAGAGGAACAGAAGGAGAATGGTGATGAGGAGGTGGAGGAGGAAGAGAAGGAGAATGGTGATGAGGAGGTGGAGGAGGAAGAGAAAGAGAATGGTGATGAGGAGGTGGAAGAGGAACAGAAGGAGAATGGTGATGAGGAGGTGGAGGAGGAAGAGAAGGAGAATGGTGATCAGGAGGTGGAGGAGGAAGAGAAGGAGAATGGTGAGGAGGAGGTGGAGGAGGAAGAGGAGAATGGTGATGAGGGGGAGGATGGTGAGGAGAAGGGGGATGGTGATGGTTATGAGGCGAAGGAGGAGAAGGAGGATGGTGATCAGGAGGTGGAGGAGGAAGAGAAGGAGAATGGTGATTGAGGGGGGAGGAATGGTGAGGAGAGGAGGGTGGTGATGGTTATTGATGAGGAGGAGGAGGAGGATAATGGGTGGTGGTGGTGGTGGTGGTGGTGGTGGTGGTCGTCTATTTTTTATTCATCTATTCTTTTGTTTCGAGAATAATGGAATAAGCATTCTTGTGCTCTCTTACATCTAGTCCCCGTGTGTATGCAGTTTTGAAACTTTTGTCATCGGTTCCCAATAATGATGGAGGACGTGGACGAAAGGGAGGAGGAGGAGGGTGGTGGTGGTGGTGGTGGTGGTGGTGGTGGTGGTGGTGGTGGTGGTGGTGGTGGTGGTGGTGGTGGTGGTGGTGTGGCGCTGTGGTAGTGATGGGGTGTGTTGTGACGTGATGTGGTGCGATGTGTTGTGCTGTGGTGTGGTGTAGTGTAGTCTGCCGAATATGGTGGTATGCTATGGTGTGAGGTGCGGTGCGGTGGGGAAAAACTGACCAGGGACAATGACAATGACAATGACAAATTCTTTTATTTCGAGGATAATGAATAAGCACCCGTGTTCTTTTTTACATCCAGTCCCCGTCCTTAGGGATATAAGAGAGAGACAGAGAGAGAGAGAGACAGAGAGACAGACACAGAGAGAGACAGAGAGAGACAGAGAGAGAGAGAGAGAGTGTGTGTGTGTGTGTGTACGTGTGTGTGTGTGTGTGTGTGTGTGCGTGTGTGTGCGTGTGTGTGTGTGTGTGTGTGTGTGTGTGTATGTCTGTGTCTGTGTCTGTGTCTGTGTGTGTGGGGGGGGGGGGGGGGGGGGAACTGTTCGAGTTTTTTGTCCACCTGCTGGACAGGGTTAGGGGGGGGGGTAATATTACAGTGGAAGGGGAGGTTTTATTGTTCTCCCCCATCATACCTACCAAAGCCATGAAGCAGACTGAGCCTGTCCAGCAGCAGATGAGTGACGTTGGCGAAGAAGTCGGTGTCAGCTGAGGCCAGCCCCCCTCCCAAATTTTGACACAGGCGGCTGGCTTGTTCATAGGGGGCTGGCTCCGAAACCAGCCGGTAACAGCGAGACACCAGACTGTGGCCTAGCCAGCCGTCCCCGCATTGCGTCACTAGGAAAATACGTCACTGATTACGTCCGTTTGATTTTTTGTAAAAGGGGGCATGGGGAAAAAGGGGGAGTACGTTAAGTAAATGACGGAAAGAGAAAAGAAAGAAAGAAAGGCATTTTCAGAGAGATAGATAAGAGAGGAGAGGGAAAGAAGAAGAGAGAGACTATTAGAGAGATTGATACTGTTGCATATAGGTGTCAATAAATCAAGGATCTATCTACCATTTTTCACCACACACAAAAAAAGGAACTTAGAATTAAATGTCGACCTATTTTTTTATTTATTGTTGTTGGGGGGGGTTTTGAGGATAATGCAATAAGCAGTCATGAAAAATAAGGTTTTTTTATAAATTAATTTAAAAGAATAATAAATTAATACACGACAAAATATAACGAAATAATATAATGAACGTGGAGTGCAGCCGAAGCCACTCACTGGGGGTGAAATCATGCACAGGCTTAGCGGCACACACAAACTGCTGACGTCGTTGGCAAGGTTGCAAGGTCATCCAGCTGTGGCCAGCAGAGGGCAGTCCAAGGTTAGGGCTAGGGGTCATGGACTCCAAGATGCCCCGTATCTGAGACAAGGTCGTTCTCTGAAAATATATATATATATATATATATATTATTAGCATTATTTTTGTTGTTGTTATTGTTATTATTATCATCATTATCGTGGTAGCTGTAACAATGATGAGAAGAAGAAGATGATGGTGGTGGTGGTAGTGGTGGTGGTGGTGGTAAATGCTGACCTAATATTTTAGTAAAAAGAACGTTCTAAATAACCGAACATTTTTCGTCAGATGTGGTAAATTGTTTAGTTTTGGGGTTTGTTTGTTTGGGGGATTTTTGTTTCTTTGTTTGTTTTGTTTGGCTGGTTGGTTGGTTGGTTGGTTGGTGGGTGGGTGGGAGTTTCATCTAGAGATTAAAAAGTTATGCGATAAGCTTTCATCTGTGGTCAGGGTTCTTATTTTTAATAATATTATTTCCATAAACCTATCCTTCACTGCATGGGCTATGCGCTAGTTCTCTCCCCTGCCTTTTGCAAAATCCTGTATCCTATGTAAGGGCTAGCGTCTTCCTCTTCCAAAACAATAAAATCACCAATAAGTACCTACAGCTAAAGTTCCGAATTTTTAGACGCAGGTTGGTAATACATTGGCTTTGTAGATGTAAAAGTATAAATTTCTCGCTTTCTTATTTTTAGCTTGTAGGAATAGATATTTTTAAAGCCTCTATGGTGTCTTGTATGTCACTGAGATGCTGTGGGGATCAGGTTATAAACATATTGAGCAAACACATAAATACCAAAGAAAATTGTTCTCTTTTTGTTGTTGTTGTTGCATTGCAAACAACAAACTAGGTCCACAATGCTTATCTAGAGAAAAAGATGATTCTCTCAGCTTATGACGCGATTGCAAAGCCATACTTAGATGCAAAAAATGTATACAAATCTCACGTTCTTTATCAAGAATGCTGGGCACAATAAAGATGTGAAAAAACTCTTTCCAAATGGAATTGCTGCGACAGAAAGAGTTAAATCACCTTTTGGGGGGAATAGCTTTCTAAGGGATGAAGGAATGAAAGCGCAATCAAAGAAATAGAAGAGTGAGGAAAAAAAGTGTTTTTAAAAGTTTGCAGTCGCCAAACACACAAAGAGAATAAAAGAGAAAAAAATAGATTACCTGGCTTTCATGGAAGAAAGAATTTACCTGGCTTTCATGGAAGAAAGAGTTTACCTGGCTTTTCATGGAAGAAAGAGTTTACCGGGTTTTGTGGAAGTTTTGTATAAGAAAGAATTTACCTGGTTTTCATGGAAGAAAGAGTTTACCTGGTTTTTGTGAAAGAAAGAATTTACCTGGTTTTTGTGGAAGAATGAGTTTACCTGGTTTTTTGTGGAAGAAAGAGTTTACCAAGTTGTGTGGAGGACAGAGTTTACCTGGTTTTTGTTGAGGAAAGAGTTTACCTGGTTTTGTGGAAGAAAGAGTTTACCTGGTTTTATGGAAGAAAGAGTTTACCTGGTTTTTGTGGAGGAAAGAGCTTACCTATGTTTATGGAGGAAAGAGTTTACCTGGGTTTTGTGGAAGACAGAGTTTACCTGGGTTTTGTGGAAGAAAGAGTTAACCTTGTTTTGTGAAAGAAAGAATTTACCTATTTTTGTGGAAGAAAGAGTTTACAAGGTTTTTGTGGAAGAAAGAGTTTACCAGATTTTGTGGAAGAAAGAGTTTACCAGATTTTGTGGAAGAAAGAGTTTACCAGATTTTGTGGAAGAAAGAGCTTACCAGATTTTGTGGAAGAAAGAGTTTACCAGATTTTGTGGAAGAAAGAGTTTACCAGGTTTTGTGGAAGAAAGAGTTTACCAGGTTTTGTAGAAGAAAGAGTTTGCCAGGTTTTGGGGAAGAAAGAGTTTACCAGGTTTTGTGGAAGAAAGAGTTTACCTGGTTTTGTGGAAGAAAGAGTTTACCTGGTTTTGTAGAAGAAAGAGTTTACCTGACTTTGTGGGGAAAATAGCTTTACTAGGTGTATCACTGATAATTTCTTAGGTTTATAACTATTTTTCAAAATAAAAAAATATGCTGTGTATGTTAAAAGCTAAAATGTGTAAACTGACCCTGCTTTGTTATCTTCCAGTTAAACAGAGATCATTTTTGATAGATTTACTATTTTGCCTGCTGTTTTTGAAGGATACCATCAAGAGAAATGATACAAGTTGGTTTTTCTTATTTTGTTTTATTTTTTGTTGTTGTTGTTTTGGGGTTTTTTTAATGTTTGTGGAATTTTTTACCTACTCACACAAGGAAAACGCCTGTCGACTGTACAAAGTCGCGTAAGTCAGACACATTGTCGTTTGTTATTTCCAAATGGCTCCTTAACCATGACTGTATTATGTCCAGTTGTCTTCCTTTCTTTCTGTCAGCCAATTCCCCAAACGCTTAGTTCAAACACAAGCATGCACACACACACACACACACACACACACACACACACACACACACACACACACGCGCGCGCGCGCGCGCACGCACGAACTAACACTAACACTAACACACACTATAAAGCAAGATTTCATTAGCTTGTGAAATCGTAGTAAGCATAAATTTGCTCATTTCTAATAACTATCAGAAGAAAACAAAATGCCAAAAGTGAACATCAACCATACCTAAAGGTATTTCTAAGGTAGCACAATTTTGGGGACAAATTTCAGAAAGCTTCGGACATTCCATTTCGAAGTGAAATGCATTGTCAATAGTAATCATAGTACATCCCTGAAGTTTGAATACGGCTACCTTAACGGTGGGGGAAAAACCAGTCGACTATGCAAAAATCTCACCGTTGGTGAACATTAAGAGCTCTACCCGGGAAAAAATTTATATCACATTGTCTGCAGCTGAGAGACACCCTGAGGGCGGCCGAGAGACGCGAGGACTGGAGAAAGGTGGTTGACAAAGCTTCGAAGGCGCCCCAAAGGATTCGGAATCTGAGGGATTGGTGACGGTGATTGTCTGCAAAGACGGTTTTCGCATGCAATTCTATGTACGTGTCCTGTTTACATTGGCAAAGATTGGTTATTACACATGAATCGAAATAAGGAAGTTATATTGTTCTATAGCACCTAACAACTTTTTCTTTTTTCAGATAGCAATAAAAAAAATTATCACTTTATGGCAACTCTTCTGACCATAACTTTATCAAGTTGTCCTTCAATACCTTAGTAACATCATGGCATTGTTTTTCTTTGTTTACAATAACTGTTATTCACAAATACTGTAAAAACTCTGTTTTAAACAAAACTTCATTATTTTTTCTTCCATTCAGAGCAGTACACTTTTTGCATAAGATTAGAGAGAGAGAGCAGCAGCACATGGAGGCAAACCACAGAACGCCACATAAGTACACAGCACTGCACAACACGTAACTGTTACACAGCAAGCACATTTCTGCGCACAGCACAGCATATAATTGCGCAGCACAGTGTAATTATAACTGCAAAGCACAGCATTATTTTATTTTCTTCTTCTTTTTTTTTTGGGGGGGGGGGAGTGCTGTTAATCAGATGGACAGCTCAGTCTCTGTGATGAAGGTAGCTGTACGCTGCAGGTCCTCTCTCCCAGTCTCCACAGAGCTTCTTGGCCACTGGGGTGATATGGGTCAGTCAGGCCAGGTCCTCTGTCAGAGTGCTACCTCATGTAGCGGGCAGGACTGCAGCACCTGTTCTGTTGTCTGGCTGCCAGTCTTACAAGGGCACTGCTCTGTGTGTAGCCTATGTGGAGTTTCGTGTACATAGGGTAGTTTGCGACAGCGTATAAATGCACAGAAATGCATGCAACATGCACTACACTACACTATACTATACTACACTACACTACACAGCACCGCACAGCACAACATTTCCAACAGCAACAACAACAACAACAACAGCAACAGCAACAACAACAACAACAGCAGCAACAATAACAACAGCAACAGCAGCAACAATAAGAACAATAACAACAGCAATAACAACAACAATAACAACAGCAACAGCAGCAACAACACCAACAGAAGCCACAATAACAACAATAACAACAGCAACAATAATAATAATAACAACAACAACAGCAGCAGCAGCAACAATAACAACAACAGCTATAACAACAACAATAACAACAGCAATAACAACAATAACAACAACAACAGCAACAACAACAACAACACCAGCAACAGTACCACTCACCGCCGTAGTCCCCGACACATCAGCGGTCTTGGCGGCACTAGCACTGGTGACCTGATCTAACTCTTCCGAAGACTCCCGGGGACGACTGGAGCCGTTCTTCCCGGAGGCGTCACCCGCGAGACCTCTGTCCGCCCTGGTGGTGGAGGGCTGCGTGGTCCCGGCTGTGGAGAAGCTGTCTTCCTGGCTGTCTGACGGCCGGGCTGTCTTCTCCGCGCTGTCCGGGGTGACCTCACGGCTGTCTTGGGCAGCTGTGGTGACCTCAAGGCTGCTGGCGACTTCATCGCTCTTCGAGCGAGGCGCGGATTCTGCGCTGTCCGGGGTCCTGGCTGTGGTGGTGTGTTCTGGCGGGGGCAAGAGTCTGGGGGGATCCTTGAAGAGCTCGTCGTTTGAGGAGATCCTTCTTCTGGACGTCGCGGTTTCCATGGATCCGCTATCCTCACTCAGCGAGGCGGTGGGTTCGAGGTGAGCGTTTGAGGCCTCAGTGGTGGAAGGGGACGAGGAGGAGGAGTGTCCGAAATGCTGCTGGAAGGAAGAGCCAGGTTCTAGAGACGACCCTGAGAACAGACCACTGCCGGGTGTGGGCGTGGTGGTAGAGGCATCCGTCACTTCTTCGGAGGAGGAATCTTTTGTGGTGGAGAGCGGGGCGGGTTGCGGAGTGACCGTTTTGCTGCTGCTGGCTGTGGC
>CM054142.1:36173787-36176287 GCA_028751875.1 Rapana venosa | reverse complement strand
GTTCCTCGATGACAACTCCCATGTTCACCAATAGTGAGATTTTTGCGTGAGCTACCGTATTTCTTGCCCACCAACAAGGTAGCCGCATTCCGACTGCGGGGAGGAACTGTTTAATTTTCCAAGAATTCAAACGACAGTGACTGAAATTGGTAGGATGTGACAATGAAAAATTCATCTTTATCGTAGTCGTCGAACGCTCAGACAGCAACTACTGTTGTCTGTCATATGAGCGAAAAAGCGTTGCGCTGCCGTTAAGCGCCTGACAAGTCAGGCCCAGCGCATCCGACTTTGATGTGGGAGAGAATTGTTATTTTTGAAGTCTTTCTAGTAAACACAAAAAATAAAGGCAGGAGCATGGACCAAGAAGGCAGAAAATAGACAAGAAGGAGGTGACAGGAAGAAAAGGAACGAGGCAGAAAGAAAGAAAAAAAGAAAGAAAGAAAGAATGAAAGAATGAATGAAAGAAAGAAAGAAAGAAAGAAAGAATGAAAGAAAGAATGAAAGAAAGAATGAAAGAAAGAAAAAAGAAAGACAGACAGACAGAAAGACAGAAAGACAGAAAGAAAAAGATAGATAGATAGATAGATAGATAGATAGATAGATAGATAGATAGATAGATAGATAGATAGATAGATAGATAGATAGACAGACAGAAAGACAGAAAGACAGAGAGACAGAGAGAAATAGATAGATAGCTAGATGGAAAGATAGATAGATAGATAGATAGATAGATAGATAGATAGATAGATAGATAGATAGATAGATAGATAGATAGATAGATAGATAGATAGATAGATAGATAGATAGATAGATAGATAGATGGAAAGATAGATAGATAGATAGATAGATAGATAGATAGATAGATAGATAGATAGATAGATAGATAGATAGATAGATAGATAGATAGATAGATAGAAGACAGACAGACAAAGACAGACAGACAGACAGACACAAACAAACAAACAAACAAAGACAGAAAGACAGACAGAAAGACAGAAAGGAAGAAAGGGATAGCAAAGGGAATTCTTAGCACAGAATTTCCAGAAGGTAGGGATGCTACTTATACTAACAGGCATCCCCACGGGGGACAATGAGAAATGAACAAAGACCGCCACAGTTTGGGTCAAGGACATAGAAAACAATGACTCCTTTTCACCATTTTAATTCTCTCGAGTTGAAAAGTCTGACGTTTCAGTGTCCTTTTTTTAGTTGTTTTGTTTTGTTTCTGGTTTACTAAGGACATAGAGAATATATAAATTTTAAAACTCAGCTTTTCACGGACAGAAAGAGAGAGAGAGGGGGGGAGAGATATGGGAAAAGGGAGAGGGGATGAGAGAGAGGGGTGATGGGGGGAAAGGAAGGAGGGAGGGAGAGGGAAAGAGATGGAGAGAGAAAGACAGACAGAGGGACGGACAGACAGACAGACAGACAGAATGACAGAGACAGAGACAGAGAGACAGAGAGGGTTTTTTGTATAAAGTCCCCGTATGTATGCAGTTGTGTAAATTTTGTCATCCGTTCCCACCAGCACACAACGGCCTACAATTCCGAAAAGCAGAAGGGGTTTTAACATGTGCGCAAGATGTTTTGCAGGCGTTGGCACACGGGACCTCGGTTTATAGTCTCATCCGAAGGACTTTTTGGAGGGAGTGGAATCGGCACTGATGTTTACTCCAGAGGGAAAAATCCTCTGGAACGAGATTCGAACCTGGGTCAGCAGATCAAGAGCGCATCACTCTAACCACTAGGTTATCCCGACCACCAGATACTGAGACAGGCAGACAGTCAGTCAGTCACTCAGAGACACAGACATACAGAGACACAGAGACGGAGATAAACAGGCTACTTGCTACATGCTACAAAGTGTCGAAGACACATTGACCTACACTACAGAGGGAGACACAGAAAAAGACAAACAAAGAGGCGAACAGACTGAGGAACAAACTCAAAGACAGAAGAAGGGACAGACAGACAGACAGAAGACTTGGAATATCAGTTGTTATTTCACAATGCACACAGATTACTCTGCTCTGAACAAATAGGCAGAGGAAGCAAATTTTGTGCTCCACTTAAGATGGCAGCAAAGTTGTTGGAAGGGGGAGGGGATGGTGTGTGTGTGTGTGTGTGTGTGTGTGTGTGTGTGTGTGTGTGTGTGTGTGTGTGTGTGTGTGTGTGTGTGTGTGTGTGTGTGTGTGTAAAGGAGTGGGGTGTTACTAGAAGGGTGGGGGGATAGAAGGAGGGCGATTTGATTTTTGGATACTTTTTTGTATGTGGAAATCACTTTGTCCTCAACAACTGATTCATATGCTCAAATATTGGTTCACTTCAATTCATCTAACAGAATGTTTGGCCTTTGTCCTTGAGGTAATGACCCTTGACATTTAAGCACTGACCTTTGTCCTAGAAGTACTGATCTTTGTCTTGAAAGCACTGAACTTTATCCCCCAGGTAGTGACCTTCTGACACTAACCTTAGTCCTCGAGGTATTTGACCTCTGATT
>CM054142.1:36163787-36168787 GCA_028751875.1 Rapana venosa | reverse complement strand
GTCACCCATCCACTTGGTAACCACGCTCAATGCTGCTTAACCTTAGCTTGGGGAAAGCGAGTGCTCTGACCACTGAACTTTACCTTAATGTAGGGGACGGGATAACCTAGTGGTTACAACATTGCGCTGGCAATCTGACGACCCGGGTTCGATTCAAGGGGATATTTTTCCTGGAGTTAATATCAGTGCAGACTCCACTCTCCCCAAAAGTCTTTCGGGTGAGACTATAAACCGAGGCCCTGTATGCAAACGCACGCAGACGATCTTGCGCACACGCTAAATCCTGTTCCGCTTTTCGTAAGAGTAGGCCGTTGTGTGTCGGTGGGAACATGACAGAATTTAAAAAACCGCATACACACCGGGGACTGGATTTTTAAAAAAGCACATAAGTGCTTATTCCATTATCCTCGATATAAAAAAATAAGATAAAATAAAATTAAACTACTGTGTAATATCAGTCAATCGTTAACCATTACACCCAGGTGGTGTGTAGGGCAGCAACAAAGCGCTTCCACTCCTGCCTATCCTGGGCCAACCTAGTCACTGATCCCCAAGAGTGCTGCATGGCCTTCATCTCACTGTCTACAGTCCTCCTCCTCCACGTTGCTTTTGGTCTTCCTTTCTTTCTCCTTCCTTCTGGGGTCCAGTGCAATGCTGTTCTTGTGATTGACTGTGAGTCTCGTCGGAGGATGAATGTGTAATATCTATCTATCTCTATCTATCTGTCCCGTAGTCTGGCGACCGTGGGGGCACCCTCAAAGACTCAACAACCAGTTCCCTCCATTCCTCTCTCCGTTCTGCCTTTCTCAGGGTTTTGTTGAGTTCTAGGCCTGTCCATTCGCTGATGTTATCCTCCCAGCTCTTCCTTTGTCTGCCTCTTCTTCTTCCTCCTTGGACAGTGCCTTGTAAAATTGTCTGTGCAAGTCCTTTGGATCTTGTGACATGCCCATACCATTTAAGTTTACGCTTTTTCACGATCGTTAGAAGGTTCTCATAGAGTCCAATGGTTTGCTGGATTCTGTTATGCACGCTTTCGTTGCTTATGTGGTCTTTGTAGGAGATGCCAAGGAGTCTCCGAAAGCATCTCATCTCCACCGCCTGTACTCTTCTCTCCAAATCTGCAGTCAGGGTCCATGATTCACAGGCATACAGAAATATGGATATGTGTAATATACTCACCCCAAAAAGAGGAGACTGTGTAGAGAAGGATCACTGGCTGTTCGAAGAGTTTCCGTGGTGTGACCATGCCCATGTTATAATGCGCTTCCTGCTTAACTCCTGCAACAGACACCAGGCTGCTTAGCACTACAGTCAGGAGGAGGAGGAGGATGGAGGAGATGGAGGAGGAGAAGGAGGAGGAGGGGGGAGGAGGATGGAGGAGGAGGATGGAGGAGATGGGGGAGGAGGAGGAGGAGGATGGAGGAGAGGAGGAGGAGGATGGAGGAGATGGAGGAGGAGATGGAGGAGAAGGAGGAGGAGATGGAGGAGGAGGATGGAGGAGGAGGATGGAGGAGATGGAGGAGAGGGAGGAAGAGAGGAGGAGGATGGAGGAGAAGGAGAAGATGGAGGAGATGGAGGAGGAGATGGAGGAGGAAGAGGAGAGGAGGAGGAGGAGAAGATGGAGGAGATGGAGGAGGAGGAGATGGAAGAGGAAGAGGAGAGGGAGGAGATGAAGGAGGAGGAGGAGGAGAAGATGGAGGAGATGAAGGAGGAGGAGGAGGAGGAGGAAAAGATGGAAGGGAAGAGGAGAGGGAGGAAGAGGAGAGGGAGGAGGAGGAGGGGACAAAAACACCAAAACTAATACCAATATTTCAGTAAACAAGAGAAGCTCTGTTTAATAGGTGGTGGTGGTGGTGGTGGTGGTGGTGGTGGTGGTGGTGGTGGTGGTGGTGTCGATAGTTATAATGGTGGTGGTGGTGGTTGGTGGTGGTGGTGGTGGTGTTCGATAGTTATAATGGTGGTGGTGGTGGTGGTGGTGGTGGTGGGGGGGTGGTGGTGGTGGTGGTGGGGGTGGTGGTAGGGGTGGTGGTGGTGGGTGGTGGTGGAGGTGGTGGTGGTGGTGGGGGTGGTGGGGGTGGTGGTGGTATCTTTAACTAAATACAATCATTACTATCACATACAAATGCACACGCATATATGCACACGTATAGTGGGGGGCTTTTTTTCGTTCCTCGGCTACAGCCCTGAGGTTCACAACATAATGATGAAACATTTGCGTATGCGACCGTTATTGCCCACCGTTAAGGTAGCCGCATTCCGACTTCAGGGTAATTTCTGAACACGACACAATAGCGGATGCAATTATTTTTTCAATGTTCTCATCCTACCAGCGCGGAGTGACCTACTCTTCTAAAAGGTAGATCGGGCTTTATTTAACATGCGCGCAAGATGTTCTGTGTGCGTTTACACACACGGCACCTCGGTTTATGGTCTCCCCCTAAGAAATGTCGGGGGGGGGGGAAGTGGAGTCAGTACCTATCCCTTTCAACGGGTGCCTCGGTGGTGGCTCGAACCCGGGCCGTCAGATCACGAGCGCAACAATCTAACCACTAGGCTAGTCCAAGCCAATCCAATCCTGTTGTTTATATCCCCGCCGACCACAGAGGTCATGTTAGGGCTGTCACCTCGTTATTTCTTTAAATCTCAGATTAAATCTGTGCCACTATATACAGATTAAAATCGGGGTTTAAAAACTCGATTCTACTGTCGTCCCTTGTATCAATGCTCTGGTCAACCATAAGGGTCAAGAATCCAGGACGGTCAAAGCGTTGTGGAAGAAACCACATCGACCACACATAAAATGAGATCAAACCCAAAACCAGATCCCTTTCTTTGGTTAAAACAACTTTGTTCTCAGTAACAAACTACTATGACATCTTCACTCGTATCAGATGTTGGTGGAGGGGGGGTAAGAGAGAGAGAGAGAGAGAGAGAGAGAGAGAGAGAGAGAGAGAGAGAGAGAGAGAGAGAGAGAGAGAGAGAGAGAGAGAGAAATCCTGATGATTTTCTCCGGAAGTTAGAAATTATTGTTGTCTGGTGGAACATAGCGGAAAAGAAGCTTTAGGGATAGATAGATAGATAGATAGATAGATAGATAGATAGATAGATAGATAGATAGATAGATAGATAGATAGATAGATAGATAGATAGATAGATAGATAGATAGAGAGAGAGAGATGGATAGATAGATAGATAGATAGATAGATAGATAGATAGATAGATAGATAGATAGATAGATAGATAGATAGATAGATAGACAGACAGACAGACAGATAGATAGATAGATAGATAGATAGATAGATAGATAGATAGATAGATGGATAGATGGATAGATAGATAGATAGATAGATAGATAGATAGATAGATAGATAGATAGATAGAAAATAGTAATACCCTGGACATCACGACACTCCAGAAGCAGATGCTTGATGGTTATTCGCACATCACAAGTCACACACCATGGGGTTCTCTAGCTTTGAGTCTCGGCTAACCCTCCTCCCAACCGCAAATAAACGATGAAAGCACAAACATAGACAACTGCAAACGAAGGTCACTTCAGATAAAGGGCACACCATTTATCCCACAGACCCTACCAACCACAATCCACCTTGGTCACCTGCCCAAATGCGTCTTTTGATGAATGATCTTTAACGTGGGGTTTGACGTCACTCTCATTGCATATTCATTCATCACACGTTTGCAATGACAAGCCTAATCCATCCAAACTTACCACCACCCCTCCTTTTTCTTCTGAAGACGGAAGAGGAAGGGTAAGCTATTCAGTGTAATTATTCACTTTAGTGGGTATTGTCCGATCAGTTTTCTCCCTTGTTCTTTTAAAGTAGTCATTAGTTTAAACCGTATTTTTGTATACGTGTGGATAGGAAGGGGAGCGGAAAGAGAATGGATGTGAAGTGGTGTCTTGTTAGAAGAAAGAAAGAAAAAAAGAAAGAAAGAAAGAAAGGAAGGAGAAGGAAGGAAGGAAGGAAGGACAGACAGACAGACAAAGATAGATAGATAGATAGATAGATAGATAGATAGATAGATAGATAGATAGATAGATAGATAGATAGATAGATAGATAGATAGATAGATACATACATACATACATCATACATACATACATACATACATACATACATACATACATACATAGACAGACAGACAGACAGACAGACAGACAGACAGACAGATAGATAGATAGATAGATAGATAGATAGATAGATAGATAGATAGATAGATAGATAGATAGATAGATAGATAGATAGATAGATAGATAGGTGGATGGATGGATGGATGGATGGATGGATGGATGGATGGATGGATGGATGGATGGATGGAAACACAGAGAGAGAGAACCAGACAGAGAAACAGACAAAGAGACAGACAGACAGACAGACTGACAGACTGACTAACAGACAGGCAAAGACAGAGAGAGACAGAGACAAAGACAGATACAGAGACGGACAAAGAGAGGCATAGAGACAGTCACACAGTCAGACAGACAGTCAGGCAGAGAAAAAGAGACAGAGACCTTGTCTATCCCTACCCTCTTTACATTAAAGTTAATGCAGAACCATTTCTCTGCTAGTGTTAAAAACCATCATTTTATGTATTCTTCCTTTTTGTAATTATTAAAAAAAAGACCTTTCCTCAGTGACTCAGTAGCCCAACAGACGGACACCCCCCCCCCCCCCCCCCCCACTATAACGTGTCAGGCCCTAGGTTTGATCCCCAATACAAACCTCACGCTTTTTACTCTATCGGCGAAATGATGCTCTGGGTGCTAGTCTTTCCAATGAGATGATGGGGTCCCCTGTTAACAAGCATCTGTATTTTGTATATCACTTTAAGTCACGGCAGACTTATCTACATGAAAGTCGGTGCTGCTCTCCCTTTTGGGGAGAACGCGTCGCCACAAGAGCAGCGCCACCCATCATTTTTTCTTTTCTTTTTTCTGTCTACATTTATATTTGTTTTTCTCTATCAGAGTGGCTTTT
>CM054142.1:36156287-36158787 GCA_028751875.1 Rapana venosa | reverse complement strand
AGACACACACACACACACACACAGTGAAAGAGAGGCAGAGACAGAATGTGTGGGGAAAATATAACATTTATTAATATACTATTATTACTCCAGAGAGGGGGAGGGACCCCACCACACACACACACACACACACACACACACACACACACACACACACACACACACACACATACATACACACACGCGCGCACGCGCGCAGAGAGAGAGCGAGAGAGAGAAAGGGAATTCATCAATCAATCAATCATCTTTGATTGCAAGAATGAAGACTTATGGCCAAGCCTAGTTTTACAATCTGTCCTTGTAAACACACATACATTGTAACAGACAGACAGGCAGACAGACAGACGGGCGGACAGACAGATAGACAAACAGAAAGAGAGAGAGACAGAGAGAAAGAGAGACAGAGACAGAGAGAGAGAATGAATCAGAATGACTGATCTTTGTTTCACAAAGATGAAGATCTTAAGCCAAGGCTAGGCTTACGGTCTGTTTTGATAGTAAACTCTTACAACATCAAAAAATAAACGAATAAAAAATTTGTTGGAAAAGAGGAGAAGGGAGAAGAGAGGAGAAGGAGAGAGGAGAGTGGGGGGAGGAAGTGAGGGGTGAATAAGGGTATTCACTGGTAAAACTGGCCGTTTTTCAACCCTTTTAAAAAATTAGACAAGGATAGAAAAAGGATAGAAAAAAGACAAGAAATTTAAGAAGAGAGGAGAGAATAAAAGTAGAAAGAAAGGGGGTGGAGGGGGGAGGGGGGGGAGAGAGAAGGAGAAAAAAAAGGAAGAAAAAAGAAAAGAAGGGAGGAAGATTTAAGAAGAAAGAAGATAAAATAAAAAAAAGGGGGAAAGGTTATTAAAAAATGAGATGAGAAGGGGTAAATTATTTGGGAAAAAGGTTAAGAAAATAGTGAAGGAGAAGAAGAGAAAGAGGGAGAAGAAGAGGGGGGGGGGAGGTGGGGAGGGGGTATAGGGGGGGGGGGGGGGGGGGACGGGGGTGAAGGGGAGAACGAAAAGGGGGGAGGGGAAGGGGGGGAGAGTAAGGGAAGGGGAGGGGAGAGAAGGGGAAAAAAGGAGAGTGGGGAATGGAGAAGTTTATAGAGAGGGAGAGGGGGAGGGAGGGGGAAAAGGGGAGGAAGGAGAGAGGGAGGGAGAGGGGAATGAGGAGAGGAGGGAAAAGGGGGGGGAAAAAAAGGGGGGAGGGGAGGAATGGGGAAGGGTGGGAAAAAGAAAAGAAAGAAAGAGAAAGAAGGGGGGAGAGAGAGAGAAAGAGAGGGAGGGGAGGAAGGAGGAAAAAGAGAGAGAAAAGGGGGGAGGGGGCGGGTGGGGGAAAGACAGAAATTGGGTTTTTAAGGGAAGAAGAGTAGTTGTTTTCAACCCGAAGAAGAAAGGTGACGTCAAAAAAACACAAAAAAAAGGGGGGAGGGGGGGAAAAAAAAGGGAAAAGGAAAAGGGGAAAAAGGGGGGGTGGCCCGGGGGGGGGGGAAAAAAAAAAAGGGGGGGGGGGGGGAAAAAAAAAAAATAAAAAAAAAAAAAAAAAAAAAAAAAAAAAAAAAAAAAAAAAAAAAAAGGAAAAGGGGGGGGAAAAAAAAAAAAAAAACCCCCCCCCCCCCCAAAAAAAAAAAAAAAAGGGGGGGGGGGGGGGGGGAGGGAAGGGGGGGGGGGGGAAAAGGGGGGGGAAGGGGGAAAGGGGAAGGGGGAAAGGGGGGAAAAGGGGTTTAAAAGGGGGAAAGGGGTGAGGGAAGGGGGGTGGGGAAGGGGGGGGAAAAAAAAGGGGGGTTTGGGGTTTTGGGGGGGGGGGAAAAAAGGGGAAGGGGAAAAAAAAAGGGGGGTTTGGGGTGGGGGGGGGGGGGGGGGGGGGGGGGGGGGGGAAAGGGGGGGTTTGGGGGGGAAGGGGGGGGGGGGGGAAAGGGGTTTGAGGGGGGGGGGGGGGGGAAAGGGGGGGTTTTGGGGGGGGGAAAAATTTTTGGGGGGGGGGTTTTTGGGGGGGGGGGGGTTTGGGAGGGGGGGGGGGGGTTTTTGGGTTTTGGGGGGAGGTTGGGGGGGGGGGGGAAAAGGGGAAATTTGGGGGCGGGTTTAATTTGGGGGGGAAAGGGGGAAAGGGGGGGGAAAGGTGGGGGGGGGGGGGGGGGCCCCCAAAAGGGGCCCCAAAGGGGAAGTTTTTTTTGGGAAAAAGGGGAAAAATTTTTGGGGGGGGAAAAGGGGGGGGGGGGGGGGAAGGGGGGGTTTTGGGGGGGGGGGGGGGGGGGAGGGGAAAAAAAAATTGGGGGAAGGGTTAGGGGGGATTGGGAGGGTTCCCCAAAAGGGGCGAGAAGGGGGGGGGGGGGGGGGGGGGGTTTTTTTTAAAAAACGAAAATGAAGGGGAAGGAAGGTTTGGGGGGGGGGGGGGGAAAAGGGGGGGGGGGGGGGGGGGGGGCCCCCCCCAAAAAAGGGGAAGGGGGGGGGGGGTGAAGGGGGGCCCCCCCAGGGAAAAATAGGGGGAGAGAGGGGGAAGGGGAAATTTT
>CM054142.1:36148787-36151287 GCA_028751875.1 Rapana venosa | reverse complement strand
GGGGTCTTTTGTCGTCTGTTCTTCTGACCGGCACAAAAATGCCTACTCTTCCGAAATACTGAACGGGGTTTAACGCATGTACAAGACGCTCTGCGTGCGTTTTGCAGGACCTCAGTTTGTAGTCTCATCTGAAGGACTTTTGGGGGAGTGGAGTCAGTACTGATGTTCACTCCGAATTCCTTTAAACGGGTGATGATGGAGGGATGGTGGCTCGAACCTGGTCTATCAATCCGCGAGCGCGACACTCCAACCACTAGGCCACACCGCACCCCTTATGAGAGAGTGTACCAGTCCACACAATGATCTTGCTTGACTTCCATCGAGAAAGAGCAAAACTACGTTCCATGGTCGCGTTTAAGAGGTCCAACGGTCTCGCTTAAAACTGTTCTGCAGGAGAGCAGCCCGGGAGAGCAGCCCGGGGAGAGCAGCCCGAATTTCACGCAGAGAGAAATCTGCCGTGACTTCAAGTGGGTATAAATAAATAGATAAATTAAAATAAAGAAATAAAGAAATATCTGTTGAATCAGGGTCGCAAAGCTGTAGACCTCAAGAAAACAATGATAGACAACGTGTTGTTTTTTTTTATTTTGTATTAATTTTGTATGTCACTTTAAGTCATAGCAGATTTCTCTGCGTAAAATTCTGGCTGCTCTCCCTTGGGGAGAGCGCCTCCCTCGCCACAAGAGCAGCGCCACCCATCATTTTTCTTTTCTTTTCCTGTCTGCATGTGTATTTGTTTAACTATCAGAATGGGGGATTTGTTCCACATAATTTTGTCAGAGACAACTCTCTTGTTGCCGTGGGTTCTTTTTATGTGCAGTTAATACGTGTTACACGCGGAGCCCCGGTTTATGGTCTCATCCGAAAGACTAGCACCAAGACCACCACTTACAGCTATTGAATGGGGGTGGGGGGGGAGGTGGAGTTTTCGGGTTCAAACGGGGATCAAATCCACTGCGTTACCTCTAGACCCCCGATCTCACCGCGCCCGCGCGCGCGCGTGTGTGTGTGTGTGTGTGTGTGTGTGTGTGTGTTGTGTGTGTGTGTGTGTGTGTGTGTGTGTGTGTGTGTGTCTGTGTCTGTGTCTGTGTGTCTGTGTGTCTCTGTGTGTGTGTGTCTGTGTCTGTGTCTGTGTGTCTGTGTGTCTGTGTGTGTCTGTGTGTCTGTATCTGTGTCTGTTCTGTGTCTGTGTCTATGTGAGCGCGCGCGCACGTGTGTACGCGAGCCTCCATGCGTGTGCGTGCGTGTCTGTGTGTGTGCTATACCTTTTTTCCGTCAAATCTATCAAGAGCATTAATTTCTTCATCTTTTTTTCTGCGTTATGTGCATGTCTCCTTTGAAGGAGGTAAATATGTTTTTATTATTTTAAGCTTACTATTCTTAGAGACAGTGTCATAGCGGACCCCTGAATAACACAACACACGTCCCCCATCACCCTCTCTCTCTCTCTCTCTCTCTCTCTCTCTCTCTCTCTCTCGCTCTCTTCCTCTCTCCCTCTCTCTCCACACACATCACACATTCTGTCTCTCTCATCTTTTACATGTACCGTGTGTGGCAGTGACGAGACGAGCTTGATACATACACCATTAATTTTCTGACATTCTCAGAGAGAGAGAGAAAGAGACAGACACAGAGAGAGAGAGAGAGAGGGATAGGGGGGAGGGGGAGAGAAAGAGAGAGGGATAGAGAGAGAAGAGAGATGAAGGATAGAGAGAGGGGGAGAGAGAGGGGGAGGGAGGGAGGGAGAGGGAGAGAGAGGGAGAGAGAAAGGAATAGAGAGAGGGAGAGAGAGAGAGAGGCGGGAGGGGGGGGGGGGAGAGGGAAGGGAGAGAAAGAGATGGAGGGGATAGAGAGAGGAGAGAGAGGAGAGGAAGGGAGAGAGAGGGGGAAGAGAGGGAGAGAGAGGGGGGAGAGAGAGAGGGAGATATATATATATATATATAAATTTGATAATAATATTTTTAAATGGATAATGAATTGGAGGAATGAAGGAATGTACGGACCAATGGATAGATGGATGGATGAATGGATGAGTGAATGAATGAATGAATGAATGACTTCAAGACCGACCGAACGAACGAAACGAATGAATGAATGAATGAATGAATGAATGAATGAATGAATGAATGAATGAGAGAGAGAGAGAAAGGATGTGTGTGTCGAGAAAGAAAGGGGGGATGGATTATAGATGAATGAATGACTGAATGAATGAATAAATGAATGAATGAATGAATGAATGAATGAATGAATGAATGAATGAATGAATGAATGAATGGGGTTTCAAGGCCGGCCTGATCTTAAAATCTATCCTTACAAACTCATCACACAGGCATCAAAGTGATCAGAAAAACAGAAACAAAAACGAGGTGAAAAACACAACTCTTAGTAAAAACCACAATACATCACATTGAAAAAAGCATAGTACACACTGCTGCTACTACGATTGCTGCTGCTGCTGCTGCTGCTGCTGCTGCTGCTGCTGCTGCTGCTGCTGCTTCTG
>CM054142.1:36118787-36126287 GCA_028751875.1 Rapana venosa | reverse complement strand
CACAGCATAAAAGACAAGCATAAGTGGCCTTATATCTACGCTTTACTTACACACATAATAACTCGCAATGTTTGTGGTCTTCTATCTGTTTAACATGTTGATACGCACGGTGAATTCAGCGAAATGGCTGCGCTCGTGTGATGCAGCACCCTCTAATTTCACTACAGTTCAGAAACGAAAGATGGACGCTGTAGTGGACTAGATGCAGCCCCTCCACTTCCACCTTGCATGTCCATGAAGTCGTGGGTTCGAATCTCGGCAGCGATGTCTGGTGAATTATGGGCGGGGATTTTTTTTTTTTTTTTTTTTACAATTTGCCAGGTCAAGTTAAAGTACAAGACTTGCCAGTGCCTTCGCCACTTTCGTGTATGTAATACACATGCAGAAGATCAAATATGCACGGTATAGTAAAGATCTCCTTAATTCATGTCAGAATTCTGTGGGTTACTAGGAAAATACGAACGTACCCAGAATGCACCCTGCTACCTTGAGAGGGATGGGCTCCGCCAGGTTCAACTAACCCAAGAAACACTGCCCTGGATTTAACATCGGTACTGACTCCTCTGGGAGAGCTCAGTGGTCGGAGCACTCGCTTTCCCCCAGCCAAGTTAAGCAGCGTCGAGCGTGGTTACCAGTTGGATGGGTGACCGTTTGCGCGCCTTGGCTTCAGTACAGTCCCCCAGTTCACCCAGCTGTAAATGGGTACCTGCCCTCTTTAGGGTTAGGGAAGGTAAAGCAGCGAGGGAGTGGAGATGGGCGCCGCTGTCAATATGCTGGCCCCTAGAGAAGTTGAGATCTCTGACGCCTCGCTCCCCTACGACCTTATAGGTTATCATCATCATTAGCCATTACACCCAGCGGTGTGTAGGGCAGCAACAAAGCGCTTCCACTCCTGCCTATTCTGGGCCAACCTAGTCACTGATCCCCAAGAGTGCTGCATGGCCTTCATCTCACTTTCTACAGTTCTTCTCCACGTTGCTTTTGGTCTTCCTTTCTTTCTCCTTCCTTCTGGGGTCCAGTGCAATGCTGTTCTTGCTATTGACTGTGGGTCTCTTCGGAGGATGTGCCCAATCCACTTCCACCGTCGTCTGGTGATGATGGTTCCCATGTCTTCTTGCCTGCATCTCCGTAGTAGGTCTTCATTGGAGATCTTCTCTGGCCAAAAGATCCGGAGAATTTTTCGCAGGCATATGGTGTGGAAGGATCGAAGTTTGGTAAGATCCACTTCCGTCATCCTCCAGCACTCAGAACCGTACCTTATAGGTTATGGGACACCTTTACTGACTCCGCTACCCCGAAAGACTTTCGGATGAGATGAGACTATAAACAGATGTCCTCCATGCGAACGCAAGCACACATAATCTTACGCCCATGTTAAAGCCTAGCGCTTGTTCCGCCTGTTTGGAAGAGTAGACCACTTGTGCCGTTAGGAACGGGTGACAAAATTTATTAAACCACATGTACATGGGGAATGGTAAAAAAAAAATAAATAAATAAAAAAGCACTTGAGTGTTTATTCAGTCTCCTCGAAATAAAAGAATCAAAAATAAAATCTGACCAAATCAAATAAAATTCACACACACACACACACACACACACACACACACACATTTAGCGCACGTGAAAGAACCCACGGCAACAGCAAGAGTTGTCTCAGGCAGAAACTCTGTATGACAGAAAAAGCCATGCATCTGCCAAAAGATGGTTCACTTCTTTCCCCACACTTTCTTTAAAGTTAGTTCCCTTGATTTTGTTCTCTATAAATAGGCTTTACTGATGTTGATTGCATAGCCAACAAACTGTTGGCTTTTATTTGCAAAAATTATAAACAGGTTTTAAAAAAATTTGATGGAATAGTTTATTCGTTCTGTGTATATATATTATTGTATGATATGTTATAATTATTTGTGCATTTACATGTGTCCGTGCGTGCGCATGTGTGTATGTGTGTGGGCGCGGGCATGTGTGTCTGTGCTTTTTAAGATCAAATTTTATTACCGCCTGTGGTGAGTTTTCTGTTTGTTATTTTAATGTATGTGGCTTGTGACCGCCTCAATTCCTTTTGTTATTGAGATTATAAAGTGCCGGTATTGATATTTGTAATCTATAGGTATAATCTTGTAATGTGCGCGAACTGACGTTCGTACACAGTGTTGTGAGAGGGGTAGAGGGTTGCTGTTTCTCGTGATAAATGTATTTCCTATTTACTTGCTTTATATAAAACTCGCAACCCATATAAATTTCTCTGTTTTGAGATATTCATGTGCTTGAATTTAACTGAATTCAATGATATGATGATAGAATTCATTTCAAATGGTTAGTAGAACTGATTTTGACAGTGCCTTTAATTATTGCTACGTATGATGAAATCGTCGACTTGACAATGGACAGTATATTTACACTGATTTTTATATAACAATTGACAAAATCACCAACATCAACCCAATTATAGGACAAACTCCGAACAAGAATGTATTGTGCTTTTTATGACTATGTTTCCATAAGGATGTACAATTTATTTGAATTTGTTAGGAATGAAAGATATCATCAGGGGGGGAAAAAATACATGTAACCATCTTACCCCCAAACTTTGTTCACGGCAACCTCAGTACTAACCAAACAGTTTTACATTCTCTGATATACCCCCCTGATTGTCAAGTGCGTGGGTGCGTGTGTGTGTGTGGTAATGAAAATAAGTACTCCTGTATCTTGCTTTTGGCTTTCAAGAATGATTTCTAAATTGTGTGTGTGTGTTTATGTCTTTACTAGATAATGGTCATTATGGTGCGCGGGTGCACGTGTGTGTGTGTGTGTGTGTGTGTATGTGTGATAAAACTGTGTTCATATATTGGTGTGTGTATGTATGGGTGTGCGTGTGTGTGTGAATGCGCACGTGCGTGCACGCACAAAAAATTGTTATTTCTTTTCCAATCAATGGTATTTACAATACTGGATTCCTGCATTGGTGTGTGTGTGTGTGTGTGTGTGTGTGTGTACGCGGTGCGTGTGTGTGCGCGCACCTGGGTTTGTGTATGATATTTTTTAAGCTATCTTGGAATGCTTCTAACAATCTGAAATGTGTTTTTCTTGTGTCTTGTGAGATCATTATAGGTATCAATGTGCCTGTCAGTATTGTAATTGCCCTTCATGGGATGATTATGGTGTTTTTGACTTGACTTGACTTGACTTGAACACAAGGCCTGCAGAAAGTCCAGTCACAGAAGTGATAAAGAACGATACAAAGCAAGGGAAGTAGTAACGTATCCGATGTGGGAGAGTTGATCGTAGTTTATCTCCCTTCCTCCACTCTCTGAAAGAAGTTTGATTGGCGTTTTTTTTGTTCGTTCCTCAGCTAGATCTCCGAGGTTCACCGATGGTGAGATTTTTGCGTATACATCCAGGGTTTTAATTTTTCGCCACCATGAAGGTAGCCGCATTCCGACTTCAGGGATACAGTTGGGAATGGAACCTACCAGTTTTGCCAGGACAGTGGGGAAGAAGGCTACCTCCCTTGCTCTTGCCGATGTTCCGCTGTCGTGGGTTCTTTTGGCGTGCACAAGTCTGTAAGCTTACATGCCCGACTGGTTTACAGACTCCTCCGAAATACTTTACATTCACTTCGATTTTCCCGTCAAATTGAGAAGAGAAAGGGCAAGGCTGGGAATCGAAACAAGAACCTCACAGCTTACTTGTTAGGCAGGTGAGCGACTTAACTGTCCTGTCACCTTCCTTCTTAAATAGATATATAATAATTCCTGTTTGTATGCGCGTGCATACACGTGCGAGCGTGCGCACGCACACACACACACACACACACACACACACACACACACACAAGCGCGGATGATTCATCCCCAGGTTGCCTCCAAATCATCATCATTCAATGGTTTAGTTTGTTTTAGTTTTCTTTTTCTTTTTTCTTTTTTTGGGGGGATGTTTGTTGTTTTTTTGGAGGGAGGGTTTCGGGGGGTGGGGTTGTTTTGGGGAGGGGGGGTTTCTGGGGGGGAAGGTTGTTGTTTTGGGGAGGGGGGGTTTCTGGGGGGGGGGGGGGGGGTTTGTTTTGGCTTTCGTTGTCGTTTGTTTTGCTGGGTTCTTGTTTAAGAGAGGGGAGCGTTCCTTGGCTAAAGCTCTCAGGTTTACCAATGGTGAGATTATTTTGCGCACGCAACCTTTTTTTGTTGTTCTGCCCACCATTAATGTAGCCGCATTCCGACTTCGGGCACACTCAGTGTTTGATGGCAGCCAGTTGGGTTCTGACCTGGGCCACAACAAAGGCCTGCAGTCTGGCCGCTTTCTCTTTGCGACGTTTTTCCTGTAGGAGGGTGTAGGTGTACAGGAAGGGGTTGAGGGCGGAGTTCAACGGCAGCACCAAGACCGCCATGGCCGTGTTGACCTCCCCGGGAACAGGAACGTCCAACTTGGACAGCAGCCCGCACACGCCAATGGGGAACCAGCAGGCAAAGTCCGACATGGCGATGACGAGCAGACGACGGGCGACTAGGGCCTCTGTGGACCTGGCTTTGTCCTTGTGAACGACGCTGTCTCTGCTTTTGGGGTCCTCTTGGGGCATGATGGTGATGGTGATGGACCAGAAGATCAGGGCCTGGCCCACAGCCAGCAGGAGGAAGACCAGCATGTTAAGCACGATCATGACGCTGAACGAGTAGTGGTGGCCCGGGAAGTCTGCTCTGGTGACGGGCAGAGGGATGCAGATGGACGTCTGGCTGTAGAAGGCCCAGTGTGAGGTGGCGGGCAGCAGGGGCACCGAGGCCAGCGCCACCCCTACCCCCCAGCCCACGCTGCAGGCCAGATGAGCTGACCTCCTTCCAAAACGCAGACGACTGAACGGAAAGCGTAGCACCAGGAACCGGTCCAGCGTGATGAGGCACAGAACAACAGACGACACCTCGCAAGATAAAAAGGACAGAAATCCTGAAACACGACAAGTGATGCTTGTCTTCCAGGTCGTGTCTTTCCACAGGTACTCCCCGGCGTAAGACAGGTCTGCCAAGCCGATGCTGAAGAGGTACACCCCCATGAGGAAGTCCGACACGCACAAGTGAAGTATGAACACGGCGTAGCCCACTTTACGTTTCATGGACGAGGACCACAGGCGGTAGACGAAACTACACAGGTTTCCCAGCAAGGCAGTGGTTGCAAAGATGGCCAGAGCAGCGCGGTAAAAGCCAGACTTCAGCAGATGCTGACAGGAAGAGATTTCATCAGCTGGTGTAAGGCATCTCCCCACAAAGCCGTCAGGCAGCACCACACCACAGCAGAGCTTGAAGTTGTCAGCCCTCACATGCTCCAGATGACTCATCCCCTTCATGACATCCGGACTAAAATCGGTGATGGGGCAGCCTCTCACATCTAAGACCTTGATACTACCGAACACTTCTTTTCCATCCAGCCTCTTGAGCTGACTGTAGGAGAAATCCACAACTTCTACACGAGGCAACAAGTCGGACAGAGTGGTTAAGTCCTCAAACTCAGTGAGGACGTGAGAGAGGTTCAGCACCAGCAAGGACTCCACCCTGTGATGTAGCTCTGACTGAAACCAGAGTGGAGACAAGGGATTTCCAGACAGATCCAGTTCCTCCAGCCTGGGCAACGCCAGAAAATTCTCGAAGTTGATGTGGTGTAAAAAGTTATCACTGACATCGAGGAAATGGAGATTGGGCAGACAGACGTTGCTGAGGTTCCTCCACTGACACCGCCCAACGCCCAGATAGATCAGCAAGGTCTGCTGCCTGAGGCTGCCCATGGTCACGCCACTGCCCCTGCCCTCCAGGTGACGGACAGTGGGGAAAGTCGCCGCTTCAAAGACTGTCGCGTCCGTAAACCGTGTCCCAAAGCAGACACAGCGGTCCGGGCAGGACGCCGTCAGTGGACACATCAGTTCATCGTCGTGTTGTGGACACTGCGGCCACCCGTCACACACTTGCTTCACGTGCAGACACACCCTCCTGCCCTGACCGCGACACCTGTACAGTCCTTCACAGGTGTGCAGGTGACACTCCGCTTCATCTTCGTGACCCGGGCAGTCGCTGACATGGTTACACCTGGTGTACAAAGGGAGGCAATAACCACTTCCCGGACACCGGAAGTGCGAGTCAGGACACTGAGTTGAGTTTGGAGGGAGAGCTGTCAAAGAAAAACTTCCCACTTTGTCCAGATTCACCAGTGCGGGAGGGTCTATAACGTGAAAATACGTAGTTCTGTCTGACCTCTTCTGCAGTTCACAGAAATTCTCGTCTGCTTTGCTCTTGCAATTGACAATGTCATCACACACCTGCTTGATATCAATGCACTGAAACAACAAACAAAATCAAAGGTTTATAAAAAATATTTCTTTACAAACGGTCCACAAAAAGCTGTCTCAGCTCAGATAAGAAGTCAGATACCAAGATGTACATACATAATCATGTCATTGCCTTGAAGCCCCTGTACCAGTCACGTAGACATGCAAATCTCCCAGTGTGTATTACTTTTATGTAAACATGCTCTAGAAAAACCAAATTTGGAAGAAGAAACAAAAGTACCTCATACTTCATAAAACCTTCTGGTAAGCTATGGAAGCATATTATGTACATTCAGTATTCCTTAAACCCTGACAGATCTATCAGCTACTTAGCTGAAACTATAGTCGTCTGGTGAGTCCCTCCATGGGAAATGCTCCAGTTATAAGATAAACATTTTGAATTGGGTTTTTTCAAGATGTAGCATTACAGAAATTCCGGGGCTTTTCATTATTATTGTTGTTGTTTCTCGCCTGATTGTTCTGGTAAATGCTCCACTGGCTCCCATCATGAATATAAAAAAACAATTTTGGAAAGCCAGTCAGCGCTACCAGAAAATGAGAGGTGTAGAACATACACGATACCAGAACAGCCACAAAACTGAGATCAAACTCTTATCCCCAAAGTCGGAATGCGGCTACCTTAATTATGACTTCAAACAGTCGCATACGCACAATCTCACCATTGATAAACCTCAGAACTCTAGCTGAGAAACAAAAACAAAAGAATTTTTGCCAGGGTTAACTCTCTTGTTGCCGTGGGCTCTTTGATGTGAGCTGAATGAGTGTTGCACACGAGACCTCGCTTCATTATCTCATCTGAAAGACTAGCACCCAGACCACTACACACGGTCTAGAAGATTGGGAGAAAAGTTTTGGGCACAATAGGGATCAATCAAATCACCACACACTTCGAATCCGGACTTTTTGCTTTCTAGCTAGGAATGTGTGTAACTTCTATACCACTGATCCACTATTGGGCATGTGCATGTATATACCTGAAGGGAACTCAAACACTGGCAGGTCTGCACTTGA
This sequence comes from Rapana venosa, assembly GCA_028751875.1. Lineage (NCBI taxonomy): Eukaryota > Metazoa > Mollusca > Gastropoda > Neogastropoda > Muricidae > Rapana > Rapana venosa. Next base: position 36,118,954 of record CM054142.1, on the reverse strand, counting down.
AGCTGACCCAGGAGATTGTAAAACTCCCTCAGCCTTTCTGAAGGATTCTGAAGCCCCATGTCAAATCCCTCAGCCTTTCTGAAGGATTCTGAAGCCCCGTGTAAAAATCCCTCCCCCCTTCTAAAAGGATTCTGAAGCCCCATGTAAAATCCCTCAGCTTTTCTGAA
>CM054142.1:36106287-36113787 GCA_028751875.1 Rapana venosa | reverse complement strand
CACTTTTAAAATAAAGCATATTCATCAACAGGAGAGCTCACCAGTCAAAGCACTTGCTTTCCAAGCCAAGGTTAAGCAGAATTGAGCGTGGTTACCACTTGGATGGGTGACTGTTTGCGTGCCTTGGTTCTGTACAGTTCACCCAGCTTTAAATGGGTACCTGCCTCTTTAGGGTCAGGGAAGGTAAAGCAGCGAGGGAGATGAGATGGGTACCATCCTCAATATGCTGGCCCTTACAGAATATGATGTCTTGGATACTTCACTCCCCAACGACCACATAAGTTATGGGATCACCTTTACATTTTATTCATCAACATTTGATGAAATACCTGAAGTGACCAAATGATTTTCACTGCTATTCAACTAGCATTTGCTTCCATGACTCCTGTCTCATTACCTAGACTGCACTCTTGCTATTTTGTCACAACAGTCAGTTACAAAAAGATCCCATAACATCTTGATTTTCAAAAGGCTGTTGATCTTGATGTTGATAACCTTTGACTATGAAAAAATGTAGATATCTGGGGGGTTTTAAATGCAATCATAAATTATGTTTCTGCCTTGTTCCTTTTCTTCCTGTCACCTCCTTTGTCTATTTTCTGCCTTCTTGGTTCATTCTCCTGCCTTTTGTTGTTTTTTTTCAGAGAGACTTGACTCTCCCACACTGCTGAAGTTCGATGCGCTCGACCTGACTTGTCAAGTGTTTAATGGTAGCGCAGCACATTTTTCCTCATATGACAGACAACAGTAGCTGATGTCTGAGCGTTGGACAAAGCTTTCAGATGGCAACAGAGGGATCAGGTTTGAATCTCCTCAGAGATGTACCCTCCACGGGATATTTCTCTTGGGGTTCTCCAAGATGAGACTATAAATTGTATGGACACAGGCGGAACATTTTGCACACACCTGAAAACTCATTCTGCTCTTTCCAGAAGAAGAGGTCCAGACATAGCTGGTGGGAAAGATACGTTGAAAAACACTTTCTTGTTCATTCCTCCTTTGGAGCTCCGAGTTTCATCAATAGTAAGATCAAGCGTGTGCGACCACTTTTACCCCACCGTGAAGGTAGCTGCATTTCGACTTCGGGGAGAGATGAAACTAAAATTCACCATCCCGCATCCCGATACCTGAAAAGAGAGAAGGGGATTGTCTTAGAATCAACATGCCCCATGACACACTGCCTGAAAACTTCCCTGCAGGGCTTTGAACACACTCCTCAAGGAGTCAAAGGAGAAGTCAAGTCAAGACAATTGAAGGGATGCCAGCAGACAAGGGTCAGTGTTCAAGAACAAACCTCGGGTTGTTTGTAGCACCGTGCTGCAGGCATGGAAGGCAGTGTCCACTCGTAGCTCTGGATGAGGCCTTGGCCGCAGTCATGGTGGAAGCTGTAGTGGAAATGGTAAGATACGGAACCCTCTCCCCAGCGCCAGGTGTTGACGTACCTGTCCACAGAGACGCACTGTAATCCGCGTACATCCCCGAAGTCAGAATGCGGCTACCTTCGTGGTGGGCAAAAATCGGTCACATACGCAAAACCTCACATTGGTGAACCTCTGAGCTCTAAGCTGAGGAGCGAAACAAAGACTATGATCTGATGGATACCATCGGCGATCTGGTGGTTGTTGAGGCCAGTCAACTTCAATCCCATGGAGCCATGAAGTCATGGGTTCGAATCTTGGGGGCGGCGTCTGGTGAATAAAGGGTGGAGGGGGGGGGGGGTAATGATCTCCAACAGGTCAACTTCAAGTGCAGACCTGCCAGTGTCTATATTCCCTTCGTGTATATACACACACATGCAGGAGATCACATATGCGTGTTAAAGATCCCGTCATTCATGTCAGCATTTAGTGGTTTATGGAAACCATGAACATAGACCCGGAATATATCCTCCGAAGTCGGAATGCGGCTACCTTTATAGTGGGCCCAAAAAAAAAGAGTGCATGTGCCACAAAAATGCAAAGCTCGAACCAATTTTTACCCCGCAACGTACATGTTCTGTATGTAGATGTCATTGATACTCTCGAGGTCCAGCACAGTTGCGTGAAGGTCAATCCACAGGGAAAAATCGCTGTGACCAGCGCTGTTCAGGGTGGTCACCACGTCCTTCCATTGCAAGGCAGAGTCAAAGGTGGCCAGGGATGCCCCCTGCTTCTCACACACCTCTTTGGATTGCTGCCTGTCATGTTCATAGCTGAAACCCCGCAGAAAGAGAAAACAGCTACCCCTGGCTCTGAACTGCAAAAACAATCATGGGGAAAAAAACCTAAAGTTCTTGCGTCTAATATCACTAAAAGTGAACAGACGTAAAATTGAAGTCAACAACAACAACAACAACCTGAAGTTCTTCTTCTTCTTCTTCTTCTTCTTCTTCTCTCTGTTGCCTCATCTTCTGTGACGTTCCTGTCCTGCTGTTCCCACGCCGCTCATTTCAATCTCACCACCACAACCATACCCAGATTCGTTATTTCGCATCTTCAGGGTCAGACGTTCACAGGGAACCCGTCAATATCAGGCCGCTGTGGGGCCACCAGCCAGACTGGCCCTGCACTGCTGCTGGGTCACTTTGGTGGTGTTCAGTAGGGCCTGTTCTGAGCTAACATACGCAAGACACCACCTACAAAGCTCCCTACTTACGACAGTAGTAGCTCAGTTGTGGAGCCAGACTGAGTGAGTTGCCCACCGAGGTGGTGACCACCACAACGTCCCTCCAAAGACCGTCCCCCGCGAACCTCCAACCCCAGAGGCTTTGACACAAACTCACCACAGGCAGGGAAGTGTGTGGGGAAACCGAATATGAGGTCACCACCGTGAGACCAGAGCAATTGGTCAGAGGATCATTTCAAATCAGAAGAACATTTTTATTGCATGATGATTATCAATGATAATGGGGATGAAGTAATGATGCTGTTATGGAAGTGCATACGCTTTGAGACTACTTGACAGGGCTGTACTCTATGCTTACTATAATAATATATCCCAGCATCAATCGGGCCGATAGATACAGACACCTACTACTACTACTACTACTACTACTGCTGCTGCTGCTGCTGCTGCTGCTGCTGCTGCTACTACTACTACTACTACTTCAGATTTCTCCTTCTTCTTGAAGGTTTTGGCTTTTCCTCCATGCCCAATATGAATTTGGTCAACGTCTTCACTTTCGCAAGGTGTCGTTGATGGAATCCAATGACCATCACTACCCTAAATGAAAAACTTCAATTCGTTTGGCTCCTCTAGCCAGGCTACGTTATCAGCAGTGGGGGGGTTGGGGGGGGACATGGAGGGGGATGGTAAGAGGTTGGTGTCTGGTGGCACACAGACCCACAGCACACCACCCAGTGAGCTAGCAGCAGAGCGGGCTCTGGCTAGTGGCCTCATAGTGGCAGCTCGCCATCCATCCTTTTGTGCAGCGCTGGGCTTTGGCTGGGCTTCAGCACATGAGCAGGGGCCGTTGTGTGGTGAGGTCAGGCTGAGTGGCGTGAGTGTATCAGCATTGAGCAGTAACAAGAGAGTTTAAAACAGGAGGAGAGAAAACGACAGGGACTTGCCTGCCTTTGTTGTTGATCGTTCTTGTTCCTGGGCTAGAACTCTGAGGGTCCTCCATAGTGAGACTTTCTGCACATGACTGGCGGGGGGGGGGGGGGGGGGGTCCACCATTAAGGTAGCTGCATTCCAACTTCGGGGGATGCATGCTGGGTATGTTCATGTTTCCGTAACCCCAACGAACGCTGACATGAATGACGGGATCTTTAACATGCATATTTGATTTTCTGCATGCGTATATACACACAAAAAAGGAATTCAAGCACTGGCAGGTTGTCTGTAATTGAAGTTGACTTGGGAGATCGTCCAAAAATCCCCCACCCTTAATTCACCAAACACCACGGAGATTCGAACCTACAACTTCATGAACCCATGGAATGAAATGTTGAACAGGCCTAGCCTTAACCGCTCAGCTATAATGCCCATCACTTACCTGACTGAGTCCACACGCATCTGAATAGTAAGAGCAGTGCGTTTCGTCCTCGCCGCCTAGGCACTGAGCTTTCAGATCACAGGGAAAGTGCAGGTAGAGGACCCTCCCACACAGATCTGGAACAGTTCCACCCTCCTTCCACCTCCCTGGGAACATCACGGTGGATCGAGAAACCAGCTTCAAACGAACATCAAGCTGGTCAACTTTTCGAACACAAACCCCGAGTACAACAAGGACATTGGCCAACTGCTGTTTTGATATTTCTCCTCTGTAGGTAGAAACCCAGCACCTAGCCAGGTGGGGAAAACGAGAGGCAAGGTGCGAAATCGTCGCCCTGCCTGTAGCTCCTGTCCACACTGACCGAGAAAGAGAGCAGTGTGGGGGTAGAAAAAGTGCTGGGTGGAATTGTGGGTCAAGAAAATCACGTGGCCGGGTGGTGGGGTTATGGTCACGCAGCTGCTGAAGTATTGGTTGTGGACGTTGTCGGTCGGCTCGATGTAACCTGCCGGGAGTGGAGTGGAGTAAAAAGTGGTTGGTCACCTAGCTTTGGTAGGGTGAAAGAGAGGAGACTGTGTACTGATGGTGCAAGAATAAGGGAAATCATAGTTAGTGGTAAATAATTATATTGATGATTACTTCGCTATCAGTACCTTGCCAATTTTGGGTACTCACCCAGTGCAGAGACTATTTTATTTATTTTTTTATTTTTTTATTCTTTTATATCGAGGATAATGGAATAAGCACGTATGTGCTTTTTTTACATCCAGTCCCCGTGTGTATGCGGTTTTGTAAATTCTGTCATCTGTTCCCACCGGCACACAATGGCCTACTCTTACGAAAAGCGGAACAGGATTTAACGTGTGCGCATGTACCCATGGGCAGACTCTCTCTCTCCCTCACACACACACACACACACACACCCACACACACACACACCACTGTGGCTTTTTTGCCCCATTAAAGAGGCACAAGGCATCACAGGGCAGGGCATGGTGATTACTATGGGTAATTTGCCCCAGAGAGGTGGGGGGGGTTTAGCCCCTAAAAGAAAGGGGTGTTTACAGAGGTGTTTGCCTCAAAAAGGGTGTGCTTACATGGGTGCTTTGCCTCAAACAAGGGATGTTTACAGGGGTGCTTTGCCTCAAAAAGGGTGTGCTTACAGTGGTGCTTTGCCTCAAAAAGGGTGTGCTTACAGTGGTGCTTTGCCTCAAAAAGAGTGTGCTTACAGTGGTGCTTTGCCCCCAAAGAAAGGTCACTTACAGGGAACGTTTTGACTCCAAAAGGGGCATTTACAGGAGAGGCGTTTACAGGGGTATTTCCCTAAAAGAGGTGGTTTTTACAGGGGTGCTTTGCCTCAAAGAGGGGGTGTTTACAGGACCTCTTTTGCCCCCAAAAAGGGGTATTTACAGTAGATATTTTTCCTCAAAGAGGGAGTGTTTACAGGAGATATTTCGCCTCAAAGAGGGAGTGTTTACAGGAGATATTTCGCCTCAAAGAGGGAGTGTTTACAGGAGATATTTTACCCCAAAGAGGGGACATTTACAGGGGGTGCTTCACTCCAAAGAAGGGGTGTTTACAGAGAATGCTTTGCCTCAAAGAGGGGCTGTTTACAAAGGGTGCTTTTTTCCAAAGACGGGGAGTTTAGAAAGAGCATTTTTCCCCTTAGAGTGGGTGTTTACAGGGAGTGTTTATACACACACACACACACACACACACACACACGCACACTTACGCACGCACGCGCGCGCACACACACACACACACACACACACACACACTTACGCACGCGCACACACACACACAACACACACACACACAGAGATAAAAAAGAAAGAGAGAGAACAATGCATGTTTAACCATTCAAACATTTTGACATGAATACCACAGCAAAACAGTCTGTTTCGTGTCAGTCATTCAAGGCAGGTACTGATACAGTATACATGGGCTTTAGGTAAACGGTTGTTCATTATCCTAAGTAGAAGTGAATCCCACCGCACAGAACTTCCAGTTTCCATAAAGCCCATGCCTGGCTGTCACCATGTTGGTTCTTCCCTGCGAGTTCCACTTTCTGTAGAGTGGCAAGTTATTCAGCTGTTCTTCTTTCCCTGAAGTCGGAATGTGGCTATCTTAATGGGGGGAGAGGGGTGGAACAGTCGCATACCCAAAAATGTCACCATTGGTGAACTATGAAGCTCTAGCTGAGGAACAAAAGAAAAAGCAAAAAACAAAATAAATATCCCGTTCATCTCATGGCATGTTTTTGCTTTTTGTGTTATAAACGACAACTCCGCTGTGGAGATACCAAGGGCCTGTCAGTATAAATAGCATCCCAACTTTCTGAAAATTATGTGCTAGGAATTTCGTCTTTTTGTATTCCTATCTTTGTTTCTGCCCTTTTTCTTTTTCTTCCTTTCAAGTCCTTCTTTGTCTATTTTTTGCCTTCTTGGTCCATTCTTTCGCCTTTTTTTCCTGAAAGACTTAAAAGATAACAATACTCTCCCACGCCAAAGTCAGATGTGGAGATCATAGGGAAATGCATCAGCACACCCTCTTTCTCTGACATCTACACCAAGGGCTTTGTCTAGGAAACCAGATTCCCTCAAGCTCCTGGAAAAACTGCCATGTTTCTCAGTCTTTGGGAGATGTGGTCTTTCTCCCTTCTGGTTTTGCATGGCACAGTTTCCCTGAAGTTAGAATGTGGCTACCTTCCTGGTAGGCAACAACTGGTCGCAAAAAAAAAATCTCACCATCATTATTATATCATCCTCAACATTTTTGATCATCTACAATCAAACAGAATTGCTCCAGTTTGGTAGCAGTTTTTGTTCTGGTTTCAAGATGACCTCTGTTGTTGTTTTTCTGTTTTCCCATACACTGCCGTAGCTGTGGTCAGTTTGTTGTCCAGGCCTTCAGTATCTGCAAAGTTCATAGGAGGTGGTCATTAGATGGACATTGTGAGGGTCGCCACTACAGATGGGTGTTCTGTTGACTGCCATCACTCGGAGGTGGAGTGGGTGGTGTCCTGAGTATGATGGCTCAGAACAGGCACCACCGACCACCACTAATGTGACCCAGCAGCCGTGCAGGCCCCTGTAGGTCATGACAGCCTAGCATGTAGCTGTTACAGAAGAGTAAGCCCGTTGTGTTCAGGTGAGAACAGGAACTCTCAGTGCAACGACAAATTGTGGCTGACATTGTTTAAGCATAGACTGAGATAGGTTGGTCATACAAATAAAAACACAGACAGACAAATCTGATGACGACAGTTCTCTGAGGTTAGGTTGAGGGCAGAAGAGAAAAAAGGCAGACCATTAACATCCTACATTGCCAACATCACTTAGGTCAGTGTCCTGGGAGGGCTAGAGGAGATGGTAGATCCCAGTAGAGACACACAGAGAGATGGCGAGCCCTGGTGACATTGCGTGGAGCTCCTACCCTCGACAGTGGCAATGGGGGACAGTTGAGCTGAGTTGTTTGAGATTCAATAACAAAGAGGGAAGAGAGAGAGAGAGAGAGAGAGAGAG
>CM054142.1:35988787-36101287 GCA_028751875.1 Rapana venosa | reverse complement strand
GCAGCCCGAATTTCACGCAATCTGCCGTGACTTAAAGCGGTATAAAATAAAATATAAAACCTATGACTTCATGGACCATCAGGACTGAAGACCAACAGTCTTAACCACTCGGCTATAGCGTCCATCCAAAAGAAAAGAGAGTGAGTTTGCTATGGTTTTATTTCGGGGGAAAGACTGGGACCACACAGCCGAGCTTTATGCCCTTTGAGAGTGTTGCTCAAAATGATTTGACCAACACTGCAGGTGTCAGCATCTCTCGGAGCCGGTTCACGCCGGGATATAATCATGATAAGCTGCATCAAATACAGCCCTGTCAAGCTGTTTAAAAAGAACATGAACTGTTATAGCATCATCCTCGTACCTCCCTCATCACCATTGATTACTATACAATTAAAGAACAATTGTCTCTGAATCGGTGACCCCGGTTGCACTGGTCTCGAGGTAAGCTTAGTTTTGGTTTTCCCATACACTTCTGTGCCTGTGATGAGCTAGTGCCACAGCCTTCGGGGTCAGAGGTTCACGGGAGAAGAAGGTCTTCGGAGGGATTTTTGGGGGTCACTACCCTGGTTGGGCGTCTCACTCAGTCTGGCTCCGCTACTAAGCTATAACTGTCGTCAGGAGGGGGCTTAGTTGTTGGTGTTCTACGTATGTTCACTCAGAACAGTCACCAGCACTGAACACCACCATAGTTACCTGGCAGCAGTGCAGGGCTCTTCTGGCTGGTGGCCATACGGTGGCCAAAGCTCACTGTGGGTTTCGCACCTTGAGGATGCAACATGATATACATGGGCATGAAAGAGGGGAAGAGATCGAGATGAGTGGCGTGAGAACACCGGACAGAAGCGTACAGAAGATCAGGCAGCGGGGAAAAAATGGAAAGAGCTGGTGGGGGGGTTTTGTCAGTGGACTGCCCCCATGACGATTTGATACTTTCAAATGCAGCCTCAAAACGCACTTATTTCCTACCTGAGATCTTCCCCTCACATCTGTTCCTACTTTTCAACAGCTACCTTCACCTCCACCACCCCACCTAAGCGTGTTGCGCGCGCACGCACGTGTGTATGTGTATATATAGCGCTAAAATTCCATTTATTATATTATTATTATTATTATTATTATTATTATTTATTATTTTTATTTTTATTATATATACATTTGATATCTGTTAATCCTAATAATGTTTACTGGTAGACAGTTGCATACGTGTGAACGATTTGAATGCAAGCGCTTCGATCTGTTTACAAGATTATTAGTGTGCGTAGCGTGTGTTCCTATGAACTCTCTCTCTCTCTCTTCTCTCTCTCTCTCTCTCTCTCCTCTCTCTCTCTCTCTCTCTCTCCCACCCCCGGTTCCCTTAGTGGGCGGGGGTGTAGTACCTGGTCTTCTCCTGTGCTTGTCACTTTGCAGGAGGTCTGCCTGCTGGCCTCTACCGACACATTCCGACTTCAGAGCAGCTCAGTTCATTGTACAGTATGCATGCATGCTGGGTATGTCCGTGCTTCCGTAAACCCATGAAACGCTGACAGTGTGCATATTTGATCTTCTCCATGCATATATTCATGACAGCAATTAAGGCACTGGAAGGTCTGCGCTTGAAGTTGACCTGGAAACCAGCCGCCATGGCGCAGTGGTTAGCGCCTTGGGTTACGGACTGGAAGGTCGCGGGTTCGATTCCCATAAGAGTCATAGGGATTTTTCGGACTCCGGCCGGCTCCTACCCAGAGTGAGTGTGCTGTGGGCTCAGTGGGAAGACTGGGACCACACAGTCGAGCTTCATCCACTTAACGGATGCGAGTTTGAGAGTGTTGCTCAAATTACCTGACCAACACTGCAGGTGTCTGTATCTCTCGGGCCCGGTTGACGCCGGGATATATTATGATAGTAAGCGTAGAGTACAACCCTGTCAAGTAGTCTCAAAGCATATGCACTTCCACAGCAGCATAATTACGTCATCCTCATTGTCATTGATTATCATGCAATTAAAAAAAAAAATTGCCTCTGATTCGGTGGTCCCAGTTTCTCTGATCTCATGGTGACCTCATATTCGGTTTACCCAAACACTTCTGTGCCTGTGGTGAGTTTGTGTCAAAGCCTTTGGGGTTGGAGGTTCGCGGGGGACGGTCGTTGGAGGGACGTTGTGGTGGTTGCCACCTCGGGTGGGCAACTCACTCAGTCTGGCTCCACGACTGAGCTAATACTGTCGTTAGTAGGGGGCTTAGTAGGTGGTGTCCTGCGTATGTTAGCTCAGAACAGGCACCACTGAACACCGCCAAAGTGACCCAGCAGCAGTGCAGGGCCCCTCTGGCTGGTGGCCCCACGGCGGCCTGATAGTGATTGGCTCCCTGTGGACCTCCGACTCTGGGGATAAGACATAACAAATCTGGGTATGGCTGTGGCGGGGAGGTTGGAATGAGCGGCGTGGGTACAGCAGGACGGCGGACGTCACAGAAGATGAGGCAGCAAAAAAAAAAAAAAAAAAAAAAAAGAAGTTGACCTGGGAGATCGTAAAATCCCCCACCCTGATTTCACCGCCGAGATTCGAACCCACGATTTCATGAACCCACGGGATCGAAGTCAAACGGTCTTAACCACTCGGCTATAGCGTCCGTCGATTTTGATGAGGTGCAATGAGTGACATGTTGGTGGACTATCAATGACGAATGATATCTGTTGTCCTGTCTGATTCTAAGGGCCTGTGTATCGCTGAAGGAGTCAAATATATAGTTGCCACAAGTGTTCCCAGTGAGTCGGAGGTGTACAGGTAATGCACCAGCCAAGAATGAGAGACATGTCAGCTCTAACCCTGTTTAACGGAGACTATAGCCCAGTGGAAAAGACCGGCTTCAATCCCATTGGTCCATGAAGCTGTGGGTTTGAATCTCGGCTGGGTCTCGTGAATTAAGGTCAACTTCAAGTGCAGACCCGCCATGGCCATAAATCCCTTGGTGTATACTATACACATGCAGAGGATCAAATATGCACGTTAAAGATCCCGTATTTCGTGCCAAACACTTAGAAGAACCCGTGGCAATAAAATTGTTGCTCACTCAGCACAGGTAAACAAATGTACATGCAGGCCGGAATTTTGTTTGTAATGGGTGGCGCTGCTCTTGTGGCGACACACTCCACACAGATAGAGCGGCCCCGGAATCTGCCGTGACTAAAAGTAGTATACATATACATACGCACCTAGTGTTGGGAAAGTCAACTCCATCGTCGATAGTCAGGATTTGCAAACTTGACATGTTTGATTGACAATGACTGTCAGAGTTTGCAATCTTGACGTTGTAACCAACAATAACATCCAGAGTTTGCAAACCTGACGTTGTAATCAACAAAGACAGCCACAGTTTGCAATCCTGACGTTGTTTTCAACAATGACTGTCACAGTTTGTAATTCTGACGTTGTCATCAATAAAGACATCCAGAGTTTACAATCCTGACGTTGTAATCAATAAAGACATCCAGAATTTGCAATTCTGACGTTGTCATCAACAAAGACATCCAGAGTTTGCAATTCTGATGTTGTCATCAACAAAGACATCCACAGTTTGCAATTCTGATGTTGTCATCTCTAAAGACAGCCAGAGTTTGCAATTCTGGTGTTGTCACCATTAAAAACAGCCAGAGTTTGCAATTCTGACGTTGTCATCAATAAAGACAGCCAGAGTTTGCAATTCTAACGCTGTCATCAATAAAGACATCCAGAGTTTACAATCCTGACGTTGTAATCAATAAAGACATCCAGAGTTTGCAATTCTGACGTTGTCATCAACAAAGACATCCAGAGTTTGCAATTATGATGTTGTCGTCAACAAAGACATCCAGAGTTTGCAATTCTGATGTTGTCATTTCTGAAGACAGCCAGAGTTTGCAATTCTGGTGTTGTCATCAATAAAGACATCCAGAGTTTGCAATTCTGATGTCGTCATCAACAAAGACAGCCAGAGTTTGCAATTCCGGTGTTGTCATTAATAAAGACAGCTAGAGTTTGCAATTCTGGTGTTGTCATCAATAAAGACAGACAGAGTTTGCAATCCTGATGTTGTAATCATTAAAGACAGCCAGAGTTTGCAATCCTGACGTTGTAATCAATAAAGACAGGAACATTTTACAATCCTGAAATACTCATCAACAATTCTTCTTCTGCCGTCAGATGTGTCTGTGAAAAGTCACGGCAAGTCCTTTCCAGCTCCTCTCGAGGGCCGTACAGCTTGGTTTGCAAGGTTATCTCCTTCAGCCACACAATCTTCCTAAGGTCGCTGAAGAAGAAGAAAGAAGAAGAAGAAGAAATGGAATTTATATAGCGCTATATCTTGCAGAGACAAATCAAAGCGCTTGCACTCAACTCATTCTTACACAGTCATACAACCAGTAACAATTAATAGTTCCAACAAGGCCAAATGTGCATGCACACACGCACGCGCGCACGCGCGCGCGCACACACACACACACACACACACACAGGTCACACACCCTGGCAGGGCGACAGAATCTCGGCTGTTGAAGGCAGGGAAAATCTATGAGATGAAGCAGGAGAGGAAAATCTTAGATTTGAAATAGATATGTCTTGAGACTGGATTTAAAAGTGTGCACCTCTGAAGGATGTGCTTACCAGTCTGGTTTTCTTTACTACAGGAGAAGGAAATAGTTTCGGTTTTTGTGGACATGTGGTGATTCGGTCTGTTGTTCCCAGCGCGGAGTCTTAGATTGACGACTTGTTCTTCTCTTTTGAGATAGCGGTAGTCATCCTTCTCTACTCTGGGTCGGACCATCAATTTGATGATTGTTTTCAATTTATGGAAGGTGAGGCTACTTTCGTACTGTTCTTTCTGTGCTCCCTGTTTCGCAAATTCATCTGCTTGTTCGTTGCCAGGTATACCACAGAGGGCAGGGATCTATTGCAGCGTTACACGTTTGTTTTGTGTAAGGAGCTTTAGTTCCTGCTGGAGTTCTGTTTCTTTGTCTTCGAACAGGGCTTGTAGGACTGACATCAACAATGACATCAAAAGTTTGAAATCCTGACATTCTCACCAACAGTGACAACCAGAGTTTGCAATCCTGATGTCTCATCAACATTGACATAAAAAAATTGTATCCTTGCAGTCCTGTGATTCTGACATCTGCAATCTGTGTCATGATTGTGGTTTAACAGAAACAGCTGTGTCTTTTTATTCCTAAAAATGTGCATCTTTATTTGGGACCATCCTTAAATCTAGGCTGTCTGGCTTGAGCTTTAATGAAGGTTTGGACATTGGTAATTTTGTTTTGGAGTGTGAATCTTTTGAACATCGGTGAATTTTGCATGACAGGCACGTCTCAGTATCGCAAGGAGCTTCCCAAGACAGTCCTGCAAGGTACAATGCAAGGAGAGAGAGCAAAAGGAAGACAGAAGGAGATGGGAAGAGGACAACATTTCAGGCTGAACAGACCTGCAGCTGAGTGAATGAGATTTTTTTTCCAACATAGCAGTGTGATGGTTATAGCACCACCAGGTCCATTGCTTCATCAGGCCCTTAACTGGACATGTCAGGCTGTGTGAAGAAAGAAGACTTCTCTTTGAATTGGTTTATTCATTCCTGGGGTAGAGCTCCATGATTTACCAATGGTGATATTTTGGGGGGGTTCTTTGCGACCTTTTTGGTCTACTATTAGGGTAGACGCATTCTTACTTCAGGGATGATGTCTAGACTCAACACCAGTGTGCATGCTGGGTTTTATTTAATAGATTTTTGTCATCCGTTCTTAAAGGCATGAATGACCTACTCTTGTGAAAGGCAGAATGGGTTTTTATGTGTGAGCAAGATGTTCTGTTTGTATTTGCACATGGGCCCGCGATTTATAGTATCATCCGAAGGACTTTTGGGGGAGCGGAGTCAGTACTAATGTTAACTCCAGGGAAAAACTCCCCTTAAACGGGAGTCTTGGTGGTGGCTGGAACTGGGTCTGGATCCCGGGTGTCAAATCACGCGTCACTAGGCAATCCTTCCGACACCACTCCCCCCCCCTACCCCCCCCCCCCCCCCCCCCCCCCCCCCCCCCCCCCCATCATGAACTTGACTAAGCCCTTGCAGTGTCAACAACACAGAGTTAATCTGACTACATGCTTTAGTGAAGATCTGTTGATGCCGATGGTGAGGATAAGTAAAAGTAGCGGTGTTCCCATAACCTCTGCTGTCATTGGGGAGTGAGATGTCAGAGACCTCAACTTCTCTAGGGGCCGGCATTTTAAGGGTGGTGCCCATCTCCTCTCCCTCACTGCTTTACCCTCCCCAGAGGGCAGGTACCCATTTACAGCTGGGTGAACTTGGGGAACTGCATTGAAGGCAAGGTGAACAAGCAGTCACCCATCCAAGAGGTAACCACGCTCAACGCTGCCTAACTTACCTTGGCTTGGGGAGAGCGAGTGCTCTGACCACTGAACTGTCTCGATAACAGGCTAGCCAATCAACGGAAGAAGACACTGACCACTAGGTCTAAGTGAACCATTTACTAATGAAGATGACGACAATTGGGAATTAAACCACCTGGTGATAAAGATGACAAGAAGGAGTTGTCACCAGGTGTACCACCTAAGGTGAAAATTCCCTTGTGGGGGATGCCTAGGTTACTGTCAGTATAAACAGCATCCCCACCTTCTAGAAATTCTGTGCTAGGAATTCCCTCTTTTCTGTCCCTCTCTTCCTGTCTGCCTTGTTCCTTTTCTTCCTGTCACCTCCTCCTTGTCTATTTTCAGCCTTCTTGGTCTATTCTTCTACCTTTTCTTTTTAAAGAAAGACTTAAAAGATAACAATTCTCTCTCAAGCGGAAGTCCAATGCGCTGGGTCTGACTTGTCAGGTGCTTGATAATAATAATGATAATAATAATAATTATTATAATACTAATTATTATTATTATTATAATACATGGAATTTATATAGCGCCATATCTTGCAAAAAAACCAGATCAAAGCGCTTGTATTAAAATAATTAAACAATTAAATAATTTGAAAAATAAAATAAGATTGAACGGCCACCTAACACTCTGTGTTGATACCAAGGCTTTTTTGTAATCTCACAGATCTGAGGAACACTAACACATTACAACCAAAATATGACGGTCCAAAGGTAAAGGTCTCAAGTTTCTATTAGCAACTGATTCAAAATCCGTACATTGCAGGCTGTCAGTGCCACTGGGCAGAATTTGGGCGGCCATTTTTTTACAGTTTCCAATATCAGCTTACCTGCATACTTGGGAATGGCTTTCACTGCATCAAGATTATACCTGTATAGCAGATTCCGTTATTTGGAGTCAACGTTTTATAGGTTTAAGGTAAAGGTGTTCCCATAACCTATGCAGTCGTTGGGGAGTGAGATGTCAGAGACCTCAGCTTCTCTAGGGGTCCAGTATATTTAGGGCGGCGCCCATCTCCTCTCCCTCGCTGCTTTACCTTCCCTGGCCCTAAAGAGGGCATGTGCCCATTCACAGTTGGGTGAACTTGGGGACTGTACTGAAGCCAAGACGTGCAAACAGTTACCCATCCATTTTGGTAACCATGTTCAGTACTGCTTATTTGACAGGCTACAGAAAATGGAAAAAAAACCCAGCTAACTCTGAGGCTACTGTCAAAAGGGGACAAGACAACAACGTGTGTATTTTCTAAGGAAGCTTAACTCATTTTTTGTTGACAAAAAGATTCTTTCCTTGTTTTGCAAGTCGTCTATAGAGAGTGATCAAAAATGTTTCACTTTCATTGGTTGGTACAGTAACCTTAGTGTTAAAAACAAGAATGGACTTCAGGGAATTGTAAGAATCTGCTCAAAAATAATGGAGAAGATCAAAGAGATCTCAATCAGCTTGTGCACAAAGCAACTGCCATTTTGGACGATGCCTCCCATGCTTTGTTGTCAGACTTTCAGTTGTTGCCTTCAGGACTCCGTTTTCAGTGCCCCAACAGCAAAACAAACAGAAAAAGAAATTCTTTTGTGCCAGCAGTCATTCCCATTCGAAAATCACAATAACACTGACTACCCAGTTTTTACATTTCTCTGAAATACTTGTCTGATTGTTATTGTTATGTGTAGTCAACAATATATATATATATATATATATATATATATATATATGAGCGCGCATGTGTGTTTGTGTGTGTGATCATATGTAAGCATGCAGATGCATGGCATGTGAGTGTATGTGGTGTGGGCAAGTGGGTGGGTGTGGGTTTGTGTTCCTACCTTCATGCACATAAGTGCTTATTCCATTATCCTCAATATGAAATAATAAAATAAAATAAAAATAAATATGCTATAGAGAGAAAATGTGTGTGAGTGCGTGTGTGGACGTGCGTGCGTGTGTGCGTGCGTGTGTGTGTGTGTGTGTGTGTGTGTGTGTGTGCGTGCGTGTGTGTGTGTGTGTGTGTGTGTTGTGCGCGCGTGTAGGCGGACTTTCAAGTCTTCAATTCTTTTAACAGTCAACTTTCATCTCAATTGAAGTATGCTATAGTAGTCTATCACAACAGTTTTGTTCCCAATCCACATTAGTTTCACTTCTGATCATTACTAAATTAAGTTTTCACATACAAAGTAAAATTCACCCATTGACACACTGTCCGCTTAGTAACAAACACTATATCAAATCAACTTTAGCACTGATAAATCTCTATAACCAATAACTGCTATCAAAAAGATAAATTCTCACTTACAGCTCAAGCAGAAGAAAAAAACAATGTTTTTCGATCTAGTTCAGTCTGTCGGGTTTCATCTGACTACAACCCCTCTAACATGAAGAAGAATTTCACACCAGACAGCAAGCAAGAGAATGACTTTGAAAGGCCATGCACACCATGTTTCATTGGTTCAGTTGCATGAATACTAATTCCAACTTACCAATGAATACATTTGGAAACTGAGACTAGCCAACCCTGTCCACACATCAAAATCAGCTGACAAACAAGTTCAGCTAGAAGCTAAAATCAACCATCACTCTCACTACAGGAGACAAAATCCACTGATTCACTAAAGATAAGGGTGAGGGAGTAATAGAGGGGGTGCAATTTAGCAAGTAAGAGGCCCCACAAGCCTGTTACATAAGAACATCTGTGGTGAGCTCTAAAGTGTTTATCACATGACTGTCCAGGTGGTCCAGTACTTCTCCACTGGTCACTTTACAACAATGCCTCAGACCGTAAATAGAAAGGATCCTGCTGTAGCTGATAAAGGGACTGTAAGACAAAGGCTGGAACACCAGCCCTGGGGCTATGTGGTACACCTAGCTACACCATGGTACTGAGTCGCCAATTCTCTAAGCCCTCCAGGATAAGTTTAGACACCTAAGATGAGGTGAGTAGGACAATACAGACTTCAACTGCTTTCTTAGTAGATTAACCCCAAAACCACGACCACCGTGTATACAAACAGACCAAAGTTGTTCGTGTTAAACAATGCACTGTTGTAACACTCTCCCCAAGCTTTCAAATGGAGTGTCCTTTGGTTGATTCAGACATTCACAAAGAAAGCTTAACTGTCTCTTTTAGACCCAATGACCAAGGCAAACCAGGACATCTTTACAACCAAGTTGAACAAATTCTTTCTATAAAGGAAGGGGAAGGGGTGTGTTACAGTACCCAAAGTGTACACTATAATACTGTGTGTGTGTGTGTGTGTGTGTGTCACATTCCGACTTCTGGGATGTAAGCTGGATATGTTGGTATTCCTGTAACCCACCAAATGCTGACATGAAATAAGGGATCTTTAACCTGCATATTTGATCTTCTGCATGTGTGTATACATTAAGGGAATGAAGACACTAGCAGGTCTGCACTTAAAGTTGGCCCGCAAGATGGTAAAAAGTCCCACCTTTAATTTACCAGATGCCCCCCGAGATTTTAATTCACGACTTCATGGACCCATGAGATTGAAGTGGAATGGTCTTAACCACTTGGCTATTCTAGAACATAAAGATAAGCTTCTTTTTTGATGCAAGAGAGTTCTCCCTGTTCAAAACCAGTATTCTAGGGCTCCAACCCCAAAACTTTCTAGTGTGTTCCCAAAACACTAAAAAAATTCAATTGTAAAGCCACCTGAATCTGAACTGGTGGATGCTATGGTTCAGTTGGATTTTTCTTTCTTTCCTTTTCTTTTTATTTTCTTTTTGTGGGGGGGAGGGGGGTTCTAAATGCTCTTCTTATCTTGTGGAAAACAATCTTACCCTCTATAATTATGATCTAAATCATTTGCTTCCTGAGTTCCAAATAGGGCATGTGTGTTAGTTACATGGTCTTGAATTTCCCCCTTCTTCCAGTTGCAATTGTTTTTGTACAGATGTTGTACTTCTTATAAGATGCCTTCCCCCATGGCCATCCCCACCTTCTGGAAATTCCTTGCTTGGAATTCCGCCTTTTCTATCCCTCTCTTTGTTTCTGCCTTGTTCCTTTTCTTCCTGTCACCCCTTTCTTGTCTATTTTCTTCCTTCTTGGACCATTCTCCTGCCTTTTTTTCCAAAGAGACTTAAAAGATAACAATTATCTACCATGCCGAAGTCGGATGTGCTGGGCCTGACTTAGGCGCTCAACAGCCGCGCAATGCATTCTCGCTCATATAGTAAAACCGCATCACTAAAGTGGATGAGGCTCGACTGTGTGGTCCCAGTCTTCCTTCCCAAGGATCCCACAGCACACTCTGTTTAGGAGCCGGCCGGAGTCCGAAAAATCCCTTTGACGCTTATGGGACTGGAACACGCGACCTTCCAACCCCTAACCCAGGGCGTTAACCACTGCGCCATGGCGGCTGGTTCTACTCGGTTGTTGTTGCTTTTCCTAACATATTTTGTAATTGTTCTTTCTTTAATGATAAAAAAAAATACCAGGAATATGTGGTTTGGATAACATGAACAAAAATTCCCAACGTGCAATCTACTACAGGTAAAGAAATCCTCCTTCTTCATGGAACGCTCAGACAGCAGCTATTGTTGTCTGTCATATGAGCGAAAATGCCTTGCACTGCCGTTAAGCGCCTGACAAATGAGGCTCATTGCAACCGACGACTTCAGCGTGGAAGAAAACTGTTATCTTTTTTAATTTTGTGGGGGAAAAGGCAGGGGAGTGGACAAAGAAGGCAGAAAATAGACGAGGATGAGGTAGGTGAGAGGAAGGGAAGGAAGAAGGCAGAAACAAAGAGAGGGAGAGAAGAGAGGGAGAGAAGAGAGGGAATTCTCGGCACAGAATGTTCAGAAGGTGGGGGCGTTATTTATATTATTGACAGGCCCCTGGCATCTCTATAGGGGAAAGGAGAGAGACGGGGTCAGCCAACTTTGACTTTCTCAAGTCACACTGCTTTTTTTTCCTTTTATTGCGAGAATAATGGATAAGCACTCATGTGCTTTTTTACATCCAGTCCCCGTGTGTATGCGGTTTTGTATATTTTGTCATCCATTCCCACCGGCGCACAATGACCTACTCTTCCGAAAAGCGGAACGGGTTTTAATGTGTGCGCAAAATGTTCTGCGTGCGTTCGCACACGGGACGTCGGTTTATAGTCTCATCGGAAGGACTTTTGAGTGGGGCGTGGGGTCGGCACTGATGTTAACTCCAGAGGAAAAATCCAACGAGATTCGGTGTGGTATTCCGGTAGCTTTTTCAGGGGAGAACAAGCACACAGGCTGAATGAAGCAATTTCAGCCTCGTGTACATTTCCCCTTGATAAAGAAGCGATGTTTTTCAGTACTGACCAGGGAGAGTATTTTACGTTTTGAAAAGATAGGCCTTGATGTGAATCATCATTTTATATATATATATATATTATATATATACATACATACATACATACAGAGAGAGAGAGAGAGAGAGAGAGAGAGAGAGAGAGGAGAGAGAGAGAGAGAGCTACATATATATATATATACATAGATAGATAGACATACATAGAGAGAGATATATACATACATAGATTTTGACTACACAATTTTCAAAAATAATATAACCTGCACGTATTTACATGGCCTTTCTTACTTTAAAAGAATACTATCAGTTAAAAACAACAACACATTCACATATAACGCGCACAACAACAAAAAAGCATAAAGAAAAACAGATTCAAATATAACACTTTTTCCTCTTTTTTTGCCGAAAACAAATAACCCCCTACCACCCCCACCACCCCCAAAAAACCAATACACCCCAGAGAGAGAGAGAGAGAGAGAGAGAGAGAGACAGACAGACAGACAGACAGACAGACAGACAGAGAGAGACAGACAGAGAGAGAGAGACAGAGAGTGTGTGTGTGTTGTGTGTGTGTGTTGTGTGTGTGTGTGTGGTGTGTGTGTGTGTGTGTGTGTGTGTCATTATGTTTATCAATGCTATCTATACTGGAAAGTGGTTGCGGTTTTTTTTGTTTTCTTCTTTTCTTTTTAAAAAAAAAATAATTGGCTCTTCGTGGCACTCTACTAGAAACTGTTGGTCTTTTTTTCTTTTTTTTTCTTTTTTTTTTTTTTGGGGGGGGGGTGTTTTTGCTGTTGTTGTTGTTTGGGGTTGTTGGTTTTGTTTGTTGTTGTTGTTGTTTTTTGGGGGTTGGTTGTTGTTGTTGGGTTGTTTGGAGGAGGGGGGGGGTGTTTGTTGGGAAGGGGAGGGGGGGGGGGGGGGGGGGGGGGGGGGGGGGATTTTTGTTGTTTTGTACATTGTCAACGCTTAGGTATCTGTGTCGGTCGAAATACTTCCAAACGTAGATCAGGTCGCTCTGTGTCAGCTACACATCTACAAAGACGTATGATTTCAGAAGATCTGCGCAGCTGCATAAATGTAGGCCTTTTTTTTTTTAATAATAATAATAAAATACATGGATGCCTGACCCCTAGAGGTCAAGGGCAGGAAGAGGTGATCAGGTGATAGGTCAATTTTTCTATTTTATTCTGAGTGATGTCCCTTGCTCGGACCATTGCTTTTGATTGGCTAAACCGCTCATACCAGACGAAAGTTCCTCACGTGCAAACATGGCAGAGAAAGTAAACCATCCGTATTACCCACGATCTCTGAAACTCCCCCATTTTAAACCAAACGATAAATCTCTGACAGAACTTCTGTCAGTCTTCTTCGGTATTGTTGCAGTATTCATCGTTATCACCTGGTTAGTGACGGGATGGGCGGCTCGCAAACCGTTGTCAATGACTCGCCGGCTTGTTGTCTGCTGGTTTGTGGCTTGTGGTTTCATCCATTGCGTTTTGGAGGGCTATTTCGGATTCTTCCATGCAACGCTGGCGGGACAGATGGACTTTCTGGCACAATTATGTAAGAGCAGTTTTGTGTGTGCACGATGATTTTTTTTATGTGGTTTTTGCACTCAGTTTCAACTTCCTGGTAGGTTCGTAAACCCAGTTGAAGTGCTAGGGTCACTTTTGTTACACAACATTTTGCATTATATTCTTCCAGAAAATTGGTTCATAATTCAAGAAAAAAATTGTTCACTTACCAAATTACCTACAATCTCTCTCTCTCTCTCTCTCTCTCTCTCTCTCTCCTCTCTCTCTCTCTCTCTCTCTTCTCCTCTCTCTCTCTCTCTCTCTCTCTCTCTCTCTCTCTCTTTCTGTATTGTGGCCTAAGGCGATATGCAATTAAATCATCTCTCTCTCCTCTCTCTCTCTCTCTCTCTCTCTCTCTCTCTCTCTCTCCTTCTATAGTTGTTGTGTCTTCTAATAAAGGGCTTTTTCATACGTTCTATTTTCAATATTATTTTGGGCTTGTTGACTGTACTTGAGCTCCAGTAAGTGTCCTATTTCAATATCTTATTATTACATGTAACAACTATGTGTACTATTCTGCAATATGAAGGTGTTCAATTTTATGATCTATAAGTTTGGCTTACTCTCTCTCTCTCTCTCTCTCTCTCTCTCTCTCTCTCTCTCTCTCTCTCTCTCTCTCTCTCTCTCTTGCTGTAGTTGTTACTTTGTTCTTGTTGGTAATTTGTTTGGGTTTTTCGCTTGTTTGTTTTTGTTTGTGTATTGGTGTTGTGTGTGTGTGTGTGTGTGGTGTGTGTGTGTGTGTATGTGAAGGGGGGAACGGTGCTATTTTTTTGTTTTTTTTTTGTTTTGTTTTTTTTTGTTTGTTTTTGGGGGGGGGTTTTATGGGGGTTTTTTTCATTTGTTTGTTGTTGTTGTTGTTTTTTTTCTGTTGTTTGTTTGTATGTTTGTTTGCTTTTTCTTCTTCTCTCTTTTTCTTTAAAAAAAAAAGTTTGGTTTTTTTTCCTTTGCTTCTTCTGCTTGAAAGTATGAGTACTGAGTGCATTTTTAAATGTGACCCCATGGGCGGGGACTGGATGTAAAAAAGCACATGAATACTTATTCATTATCCTGGAAAAAAGATTTTGTTTCTATTACTTACAATGTGTAGATGTTCTTTTTATGACTTTATTGGCTTTTCCCCCTCTTTATTATGTGAGTGTATGGGTATTGCACTTATTTTATTACCATGACATTCAATTTGCATGAGCATAATTAAAAAGTGTTTGTGTTGATCGTGTGCTATGTGAGTATTACATATTTAGTATTATCCCTGAAACACCCCACCCCACCCCCACACACACACGCTCAAACAAACACAAACACACACACACACACACTCACTCACTCACTCACTCACTCACTCACCCACTCATATTCTCTCCCTCAACGACTGTATAGTTTTAAATTTCTTCTTGGTTTGTTTCTTGTTTTTATTGTGTGGATGTATGGGTATTAAATTTATTTCATTATCATGACATATAATTTGAAACGAGTATAATCTAAAATGAGTGTTGATGGGATCGCATACTGTTTTGGGAATTATATATTGGATATTATCTCTGAAATACACACACACACACTCTCTGTCTCTGTCTCTGTCTCTCACCTTTTATCGTCCTGCTTATAGTCATAGTATATCCTGATAAAGGATTCATATTTTTATATTTTCAATACTTTATTGGACTTGCCTCTGTACTTAAGTTTTAATGAGTGCCCTATTTCAATATCTTATAATTATGTGTAACAAGTATGTGTACCATTTGACAATGTGTAGATGTTTATCTTTATGACTTATTAAGTTTGGTTGTGTTATTTTTCTTGGCTTTGTTGTTGTTGTTGTTGTTTGTCTGTTTTTCTCTTTTTTATCATCTTTTGTTGGTTTGGTTTTTTCTTCTCTTTTGTTTGTTTGTTTGTTTGTTTTGGTTAGGGTTTTTTGGGGGGTGGGGGTAGGGGTGGGGTATTTTTAGGATTTTCTTTTAATTACTTGCTTTGGGGGGGGGGGGGGGGTTGTTGGGGGGGAGCTGTTTTGAAAAGGGTTATTTCCCCTTGTTTTTATTGTGAGACTGTATAAGTATTGGAGGCTTACCACGGCATCGTCTTTCATGTCTCCCCCACGACCGCCAAGGTCACGGGTCTGATGATGATGATGATGATAAGTATTGGGTTATTATTATTAAGATGTATCCCTAACGGGCGGGGACTGGATGTAAAAAAGCACATGTGTGCTTATTCATTATCCTCGAAATAAAAGAAATTGTCATTGTCATTGTCTCTCTCTCTCTCACTCTCAATAAATAAATCTCTCTTGCTCTGTGTTATTGTTTGTTGGGTTTGTTTGGTTGTTGTTGGGATTTTTTGGAGGGGGGGGGGGGGGGGGGGGTTGTTGTCCCCTCTCCCCTTGTTGTTGTTGCTGCTTTTACTTTGCTCTTGGTTTCTTTGCTTTTGGGGGTGGGGTGGGGGGGATTGTTTCTGTGTTTTATGTTTTCTTTTGCTTTCTTATATTATTTGTTGTTGCTTTTTTTTTCTCTCTCTCTCTGTGGTTTTATGGTTTTTTGTGTGTGGGTTCTTGGGTCTTTTTTTCGTTTTCTGTGTAAGTGTATTAGTATTGGGCTTATTTTTATTTTATCATCATATATATCCCTTAGGGCGGGGACTGGATGTAAAAAAGCACATGAGTGCTTATTCATTATCCTTGAAATAAAAGAAATTGTCTCTCTCTCTCCCTTCCTCCTCTCCCTTTCACTAGTTTCAGTTTCACATGCACTGTGACAAATATGCACACATACACACACCTTCCACACACACACACACACACACACACACCTTACACACACACACACACACCTTACACACACACACTTTGTAGTTGTGCACACACACATACACACCTTGCTCACACACTGTAGTCATTGGTTTCCTACACACACACGCCCCTCCACTCCAAGAGATCAAAAGATCTATGGATACATTCACCTTGATTATTGCTTTTTCTTTTTGCTTCTGCCCTGTTTAAATTTGAAATTAATCTGTTGCAGGGAAAGAATATGGGAAGGGTGATAGCCGCTACATCAGGTGAGTATTTACTTTTTTATGTAAACATATTATGTTTATGTATGTGTGTGCTGGGGGAGGGGGGCCAGGGGTGGAATATCCTGGTCGTTAGAACATTGTACTCAAGATCTTAATGTTACTGAGAATGCAAGTTCAAATACCTGCTTGGGGTAGCCATTCAAAGATTAAGAACTTTTCCTCTTAAACTAAACATTGGTAAATTCATTCTGACTGTGCTTCCCTAAAGTCCCTCAGATGACACGATAAACTTGGACCCAGTATGCAAGTTTGTACAGAACATTTTTCAGCCACATCAAAACCCACAATGAACCTTTCATAGAAGGGTTTGGCCAGCTATGTCCAGTGGGATGGAAGACACCAACATGCCCAGCATGCACTCATCTACCTGGGGAGAAATGGACCCTGCCAGGTTCAGCTTGCATGGAACATACCCACACGGCTTGGGAAAAAAATTCAGTGCAGTTCCTTACAACTCAAAGATTTGAGGGAAGAAGTCCACCAGTTGCAATGTGTGCATGAAGTCAATGGCTAGGGCAGTACCCAGATAGGTCTGCTGGAAAGTGCTTTATGTGATAAAGATAGTTAGGTACACACAGTTAAGTCAATGGCTAGGGCAGTGCCCAGATAGGTCTGCTGGAAAGTGCTTTATGTAATAGATAGTTAGATACACACAGTTAAGTCAGTGGCTAGGGCAGTGCCCATACAGGTCTGCTGGAAAGTGCTTTATCTGATAAAGATAGATAGATACACACAGTTTTTTGTTGTTGTTTTTTCCATTCCTCTGCTAGAGCTCCGAGGTTCACCAATGGTGAGATCATGTGCATGCAACTGGTCTTGCCCTCCATGAAGGTGGCCACATTCTGACTTTGGGGAACATAGTTATTTTAGAAATTATCCCTGAGGTCAGAATGCAGCTTCCTCAGTGGTAGGCAAAAAACAGGTCGCATACACAAAATCTCACCATTGGTTAACCTTGGAGCTCTGGCCGAGGACCAAAAAGAAAAAAATTGAATTATCTGATACCCAGTGCCTTCGGGAAGCAATAAGATAAAGGGAGGTGATCTGAAGTGCTTGGAGATGGAGGAGTTCTGCCAGGTTCAACATGTCCATAATACACTGACGGAAACTGAAATAAAGTGTCAGTGAAGTCCCTTCATGACTCCCAAAAAGTAAAGGGAGAAGTCAAGTCTATGAGAAATGATGTGGTCTGGAGGAATTTGGTAAATGACTCTTAGTGCTGCGTGTCTCAACAGCTCCCGGTAGAGTTAAGAGAAAAGGAAGAATCAGAATTGAGTCATATGAAAACTTTGCCATGTGTAGATTTGATTTGGTTTGAGTTACTTATAATTATACTAGGAGTGAAGAGACTTTTTTTTTTAATCAAATAAAAACAAATCTGATGCTTTTTTTTTTTAGATCAGTTTTTACTTTGTGCAAAGTTCTACGAAATGAATAAGATCACATCCATAGGCTAAGAAGTACTGAATTGGGAATCTTTGCTTTCCTATAGCTATTGTGATGGACATGAATTGAGCATGCATTACTCTCTCTCTCTCTCTCTCTGTCTACAAATTTGTTGCTAATATTCCTAAAATTTCTTTGCTTGTTTCAGTTCGGACACATTCACAGTATGCATGGAGCGAATCACAGCTGTCATTGACGGTCCTTTAGCTTTCATGTCTGCCTGGGCCTTCATATCGCACTCCAGGCATCGCTACGTCGTGCAGCTGCTGCTCTCCCTTTGCCAGCTCTACGGCGACAGTTTGTACTTCCTCACTGCCATCTTTGAAGGATTTATCCACGGCGAGTACCTCCACCCGCTCTACTTTTGGTTCTATTTTGTTACTCTGAATAGTTTCTGGATTATCATTCCCTTTGTGTTGATCGTCGATTCGTGTCGGCAGCTGTCCCGCAGTCAGGCTGTGTTTGATTCCAGCGTTGACAAGAAGAGCAAGAAGCTTCACTGATGAAGTTGCTGGGTGTTTGGAATGAAAATGTCATGGGTTTTGTTGTTTGTTGGAAGAGGGGGGTCTACTCATTGGGGTTAAGAAAACGTGACACTGATCCACTCATCAGTCATGAAGGAAAAGATAACTTATCAAACTAAAATAGAAAATACTGTTATTCTTTCTCTCTCTCTCTCTCTCGATGGATGGCTGGATAGATAGATAGATAGATAATTAGATAGATAGATAATTAGATAGAGGATGGATGGATGGACAGTCATTTTACAATGTTTTATACCACAAAGGACACTACTCTTACACACAACATTACACAGAAACTACAACATTTCCATTCCCAAGAATGGAATTCACTTAAGTCCACAAGAGAATGAATGGCATCACCATCATCACCATCACCATCATTGTTAGTATTGTTAAACAGCTCAGGTATTCTTTCGTCTGAATCCACTGCAGCAGACAGCCCTAGTGTTGCACTTTAGATGTGCAAGCATTCCTGAAGTCAGAATGCAGCTACCTTAATGGTGAGTAAAAATGGTTTTGTATGCAAAATCTCACTATTGGTAAACAGCGGAACTCTAAGCAAGAAACAAAAAAAGAAGAAGAAAAAGACATGCAAGCAGCATGGCAACATACACTTATTCCCCGTCTCTCCTTTTTTGGATTCCACACTCAAAGCTCACTTTCTCTGTTTTTGTACTTTTTTTTTTATTGTTACACCATGACAGATTTATTGTTGTTACTGTTGTTGTTGCTGCTGTTGTTGTTGTCATTGAATGTTCTCCCTGGAGGTTGCCCAGAACATGCACACTGTCTCACTCATCTCACCTGGGAATCACTGAGAGACTGTAAGTACACACTGGATGAGAAGTTTACCTGTGTTGAATTAAGCATCTTGCGATGTAGGCAGCCATACTCCCAACTTCAGGGTGTTTTTTTTCTTTTAATGGAAAAAACATGTTGTTATGCCAAGGGCATTCTGTGGTTAAGAATAATATCAACATAATATTTCAAAGCATGACAATATATTAACATGGATCCTGGCACTTTGCTTACAATATCAGTGACTGATGAAGTTTCTTGGTCTGACCCAGTGACAAGTTTCTTTGCCATGGATTTCAAGGGGGGGGGGGGGGGGGGGGGGGGTCTTTGTTTTTTTGTTGTTGTTGGGGTTTTTTTTGGTGGGTTTTGTTTTTCGTTTAAGTTTTTTATCCTTGAAGATGATCTCTTTAACCTTTTCCCTATGTGTAACCCGCTATTGGGCAACCAACCATCTACCAACACTTCCCTTCATATCACCCACTACTGGGTTACAGTAGCATACAAATGTAGACAGTGCACATGTACTGGGAAAGAGGGGTTCTTTCCCTTAACGTAGGGATAGTGTTAATAATCTTGTGTGTGTGTATTTCCTTCCCAAAAATGAGGAAGTGGGGGTTGTTTCATGTTTGGGGTGGATTTATTTGTTGTTTTTTTAGGTGATTGGATTTTTTTTGCATTATAACTTTTTGGATTTGGTTTGGTTTGTGGTGGGGTTTTTCTTGTTTTTGTTTGATTGTTGATTATTTTGTTTGGGTTTTTTGGTGTTGTTGGGTTTTATTAGGAAGGGGGGGGGGGGGGGGGGGGTCTTGTTGCTTATTTCATGCTTGTGGACTAAAAGTTGACATGAATGTGCAAAAAAAATATTTAATCAGGTTCTAATGTTTTATCTTTATTTTATTTGTTGCAATGTTGCAACAGGTGTCTAATTTCCGTTAAACGGAAATGTTTCACAAGCACATTGTGATAGATGTTTATTGAGAAGTAACAAGTTAGTCTTTGTATCATGGTTATGTCATAATCATGTCCTAATTAACTGATTACATTTTTTCGATACTTTTCTATCAGCATAATTGTTATGTGTTCTAAACACATACAGATACCCACACACACACACACATATATGATGATGATGATGATGATATTAGGCAGGGTACATTATTATGTGAACATATGACATACACTAACACAGGCAGCAGTTAGTATTACATATGCCTCCACACTCTAAAACAAATGTGCATATATGGATATTTTCCAAAGCAAACATAACAACAAAAGTACGCCTTGTCTGATTTTTTTTTAATGTATTACCTCTTGGCATTTCTGTTCTTGTTCTGGTCAGTTTCTCAGTCACATGCATACACACTTGCACACACACACACTCACTCTCTCTCTCTCTCACACATACACACAACACACAAACTCACATTCTCTCTCTCTCTCTCTCACTCTCTCAGTTATCTTACCTCACTATATCATTATTCAGGTATTTTGATCGTTGATTATACTGCTTAATGTAAATTCACTCAGCAGTTTTTTAATCACAATATTTTTTTTAGAATATATTGTATTATGTATCCATCTCAGATTTTA
This sequence comes from Rapana venosa, assembly GCA_028751875.1. NCBI lineage: Eukaryota > Metazoa > Mollusca > Gastropoda > Neogastropoda > Muricidae > Rapana > Rapana venosa. The sequence goes on along the minus strand of CM054142.1, from coordinate 36,080,596 downwards.
CATTATTTTACATGTTCACATATGTTCCAGGCTATGTTAAGGAGTAGGAATAATTGTATTTGTTCCTCTTCAATTTTTAAAGTAAAACTGAAGGGTATACACCATGTGTGTTTTCTTGTATTCTATGAATGGATCTCTGTATAAGAGTGAGTATGTCTGTGTTTGCATGCGTCCGTTTGTGGGTGAGAAAGACATGCTTGCATGTTATGCTTCAATATCAAGTCATAAATCTAACTAGAGTAATCAACCAGTGAGTTTATATATATATATATATACTTTTTTTGTTCCATTTCATGGCTAGAGCTCCGAGGTTCACCAACGGTGAGATTTTACGTATGCAACCATTTTTGCCCTCCATGAAGGAAGCTGCATTCCGACTTCAGGGATGTATGCTGGGTATGTATGTGTTTCAATAGCCCACCGAACACTTACACAAATGACTGGATCTTTAATGTGCATGTACTTACAAAGGTAAATGAAGGCAGTAGCAGGTCTGCACTTGAAAGTTGAAATGGTAAAATTCCCCACCTTTAATTCACCAGATGCCAATGAGATTTAAACTCACAACTTCATGGACCCATGGGATTGAAGTTAAACAGTCTTAACCACTCAGCTATGGCATCCATCAGCAAGTATTAATAATCTACAGAAGTGTAGTCATTGTAAAAAGCAACAGAGTCTACATCAGTGTGTCTCTTGTTTGTGGGTGGATTGGAGATCCAGCAGCAGTGCACCTATCTGGACAGTGAATGTTTGCATATTTAAACCTAGCTTAAACCCACACTTTTCCCCCATCCACAAGGCCTCAAATAGTGGTCTGGGCACTAGTCTTTCGGACTAAATGATAAAGCAACCATAAGGTACCCATTCTAGGACACTTTTGCCCTAGAGTTAATGAACATCACTACCAACTCCACTCCCCCTAAAAGTCCGTTATATAAGACTAAAAAAACTGAGATCCTGGGTGCAAACACACAGAGAACATCTTGCATACACATTTAAACTCATTCCACCTTTCATAAGAATAGGCAGGTAGGAACAAATGACAAAACATTATAAAAAAAAGTTTTAAACCCCACACATACACACTGGCGTTGTGTTCAGATATCATCCTCAAACTCGGAATGCAGCCACCTTAATGGTGGGCAAAAATGGTCACATATGCAAAGATGTCACCATTGGCGAACCTTGGTGGCCTAGGAGAGGAACAAAAGGGGAAAAAAAGAAAAAGAAAAAACCCACAAGCCACAGATGGCAAAACTGTCTATAAATGCAATAAAACACATCATGATCTCCATTTTCTGACTAAATTCATACACAACTTCACAAATCTGTTTATGAGTTACAGTACTGGTTGATCATAATCATACTACTAATAATATATGGAACTTATATAGTGCTGAATCTTGTAAAAAAAAAAAAATTTAAAAAAAGAATCGAGGCACTTATGTCTTATCAATGGCTTATTCTCAATAACAGTCGAAAGATGATTATGTTTGTAGACATTAATAACTAATACATAATCATTAACACAGCACTGGATGATCATAATCCTTGGCCTGCTCAAAAAAGCAGAAAAATAAATCTTCCTCATGACGATCTGTTGAGGGCCGCTCTCATCATAGCTGCTTCTTCCGCCATTTCTTCCCTTGAACGCAGACCTGGTGACTTGGCTGACATGTCTCTGTCGTGTTTCTGAAGCTGAATACACACACACACATGCACGCACACATGCGTGCACACACACACATTTATACATACATACATATACGCACACATGCACTCAGAGTACACGCACACACACACATGATAACATTGATAAGCACCATCATATGAAAGAACATTCTCTTTGGAATATTCCAACACACAAACACTCGGGAAAACTATGTTTGGCAGCCATTTTAAGCCTGTTTAAAAATTGATTCATCTAATGTTGCTTAATATTACAATAAAAATGGGGCCAGTCTGTGGCTATTACAAGCAATTTATCAACTGAATTGAAATGATAGATAAGGAAAATATAACAACTCAATAAACAATTTAAAATCTAATTAAACTAATAAAGAATTACAATAACAATTTAGTAAAGAATTTAAACAAGTAATAATCTTTTTTTTTTAAATTCCCTTCCTTGGCTAGAGCTACAAGGTTCATCAACAGTGAGATTTTGCGTAGGCAACCATTTTTGCTCACCATGAAGGTAGCTGCATTCTGACTTTGGGGATGTATGCTGGGTATGTTTGTGTTTCCATACCCACCGTACGCTGAGAGTTATGGGATCTTTAACATGCATATTTTATCTTCTGCATGTGTGTATATATATACATGAAGGGAATTATGGCACCGTCAGGTCTGCACTTGAAGTTGGCCTGGGAGATCATAAAAATCCCCAACCTTTATTCACCACATTCAAACTGATGATGGACCTGTGGGATTGAAGCCAAATGGCCTTAACCACTCAGCTATGACATCCATCATAATCTAGATAACAGAGACTATATATCGAGGTCCTGTGTGCGAACGCACACAGAACATCTTGCACACACATTAAAACCCATTTAACTTTTTGGAAGAGTAGGCCATTGTGTGCCGGTGAGAACGGATAACAAAATTTACAAAACTGCATACACATGGGGACTGGATGTAAAAAACTACATGAGTGCTTATTCCATTATCCTCGAAATAAAAAAAAAATAAATACATGAAATAAGATAAATAAAGTTCATTTGCAAATTATAACAAAAATAAGGCTGATTGACGGCCATTACTGGTGGTCATTTTTGAAAGGTTAGGCTCCAAGTTCACAGCACTTCGGCATATGTAAAAAAAAGAAAAAAACCTCTAAATTGATAAATAAATTACCTCGTAGTATATATCATCATTCTGTTCAAAATCACCAGGCTTTCTTGGCAGCACATGAACATGAACATGCTGAAATCAGAAAAAGAAAAGAAACATTCAAAGAAAAAAATTAACAAAGAGATGGGGGATTTTTTTTTTTTTTGGGGGGGGGTGTTTGTTTTTTTTGTTTGTTTTTTTTTGGGGGTGGAGGGGGGGGGTTCGGTTCCTAGGCTGAAGCTCCAAGGTTTAAAAGTGGTAGGATTTGTTTATGCAACCGTTTGGTCCATCATTAAGTTAGCCACATTCCGATTTCTGGAATCATGTCTAAAACACAAAAACCAGTGTGCATACATTTTTTTTCTTACATTTTTTTCATCTGTTCCTACTGGCATGCAATGGCCTACTCTTCTAAAACGCAGAATGGATTTTTAACATGTATGCAAGATTTTCGCGTGCATTATCATATGAGGCTTCGCTTTATAGTCTCATCCAAACGACTTGTAGGGGAGTGGAGTTGGTACTGATGCCCTAGGGAAAAATAACCTCAGACTGTAGTCTGATTAATGGCTCAGACCCACACCATCAGACTGCGAGGTTTACGCTCTAACCACTAGGCTGTCCCACCACCCATTATTTGTTTCTGTTCCTGTCTGCATGTGTATTTTCTTCCCTATCAGAGTGACTTCTTTCTACAGGATGATAGCCTTGTTGTTGTGGGTTCTTTTATGTGTGCTGAATGTGTGTTGCACACTGGATTTTGGCTTATTGTCTCACCCAAAAGACTACTGCACAGACCATCGACCCAGACTACTATACACTATTACTATATTGTATTGTGTTGTGTTACGTTGAATTGTTCTGCGGTGCAGTGCAACTGTATTGTATGGTGTGTTGCATTGTACTGAATTATACTGCATTGCAGTGCAATTGTATTATGTTGTTGTATTGCACTGTAATGACTTGTATTGCGATGTAGTGCAACATACTTCAACACAACACATGTTGCTGCTGTTACACATTCTCCAACTTAACACCCTAGGGGTCACCCAGAATATGCACTCTGTCTCACTCACCCCACCTGGGGAATCGCTGTGCGACAGAAAGTATACCCTGGATGAGAAAAGTTTCCTTGTATGACTCTTTCCAAGTAACCTCATCACATAGGCAGCCATACTCCACCTTCAAAGGATAACAGATACTCACTTTAACAGTCTGGCCAGCGTCAGAACCATCCTGAATGGCGATGGTCACAGAAGACGCTTCAAACTTGCTTTGGGTCAGGTCCGACACACGCTGAACCAGGGTGAAAAGGTCAGAAACCTCCGCCTGTGTCAGGTCACTAAAGCGCTCTGCGGGTCGCAGCGACGCCACCAACATGTCTGTTGAAGGTCAAGGTCACAGCAGGCAGACAAGACTGAGAGAACGATGAGAGAGGGGTGGAGACAGAATCAGACAGAGAGAGAAACAGAGTTTCGTCTTCAAAAAAACAAAACAAAAAGGAATGCTTCAAAGCATTAAAAAAGTCAGCAAGTCTAGTGCCTGAATGTATGACTGCTGTTATTGTTGGATGTTTCCCAGCTTAACACTCTGGGGGTCACCCAGAACATGCACTCTGTCTCATTCATCCCACCAGGGAATCACTGTGAGACTGTAAGCACACACTGAGTGAGAAGTTTGCACGTTTTTCAAGTGCCTCACTATATAGGCAGTCATACTTCAATTTCAGTGGATTTTTCTTCCCCTTTAAGGGAGAGAGCAGGTGTTATGTTAAAAGTGTGTCATGGTTGAAGACAATCTCAAAATAACATTTTATAGCATAACTTATTTTTCGTTCCTCAGCTAGAGCTCTGAGGTTCACCAATGGCAGGATTTTGCGTATGCAACCGTTTTTAGCTACCATGAAAGTAGCTGCATTCCGACTTCAGGGATATAATAACATTTGAATGCAAACCTGTGTATTTAACTTACATGCCTAATAATTGAAAAAATGCTTGGCCTTGGCCCTGTGTCAATCTATGGTCACATGCATGCTTAGAAAGACATTTTCTTGATAATGTGTGACACAATCTGAATACTATGAACATTTTTTTCAAAATCGTGTGCAAGAGGGCTACTGTATGAATGAATGTATGATTTAATGAGTACTGAAAGATTTTCACACTCAAAGACATAAAATCTCTCTCAAATTATATACTCCAAAACACGCTAGCAAACATGTACTCAATGTATCTCAAGATACATACACACACACACACATGTGCATGCGCATGATAATAATGTTTGGAATTTCATTGTGCACACACAATGCATGCATGAAAACACACACACACACTAAAGGATACGGCCAGGAATCACAGGTTTGATGTTGACGAACGCAAAGGAAAGAGACGAACGAGCAAACACACAACTTGACTCCAAACTGACGTGTCCAAACTGATACTCAGCTTGCTCATCAAGTCCTTCTGAAAAACAAAACAAAAAAATTCACCATCCTAAATCTCCAATTGCAACTTGACTTCTCCCTTAACTCCTTGAGGAGTCGTTGGGGCACAGTACTGCATTTTTTTCAGGCAGTGCTGATGTGTTGAAGGACTTTCCCCTTCGAGTTAACATTGGTACTGAAAGTCCTTCAGATGAGACCACAGAACTGAGATTCTGTATATGAATGTACACATGCAGAACATGCTGCACACACATCAAACCACCATCCACATTCTATAAAAGAGAAAATCAGCGACAGCAGGTAACATGGATGACACCACCATACCCAGCATGCACTCTGCTACTTGGAGAGGGATAGGCTCCACCAGGTTTAACTTGCTGATGCACACTGCCTGAAAAATGTGCCATGCCCCAACAACAACTCAAAAAACTCAGTCAAGTTAATAAATTAAAGAGACCCCCCCCCCCCCCCCCCCCCCCCCCCCCACCCCACCCCCACTCCCCAATCAATTCCTCGGCTAGAGCTCCAAAGTTCACCAATAGTGAGATTTTATGTATGCAACCATTCTTGTCCCCATGAAGGTAGCCGCATTCCAACTTTGGAGATGTATGCTGGGTATGTTCATGTTTCCATAACCCACTGAACACTGACATGATTATGGGATCTTTAACAGCTATATTTGATCTTCTGCATGTATATATACACGAAGGGAATTAAGACACTCGCAAGTCTGCACTTGAAGTTGACCTGGAAGATCGTAAAAAATCTTGACCTAATTTCAACACATGCCACCAAGATTCAAACCCGCGACTTCATGGACCCATGAGATTGAAGTCGAAAGTTCTAAACCACTCGGCTACTGATCAGTCAAAGAGTTGTACATTTCAACAAACAGACAACATTAATAACTAAAACCTCCACATCTGCAAATAGTTCATGAACAAAACCTCCCTCACCTGTGCTGCACTGAAGCGGGAAGACTTTGGGATAGAGATCGTGTCGTCGGTGATGCCACACGGGCATTTCTAACCGCAGTTTGGCCAGGTAGTTCAAATCTACCTCTGCCACTGCCACGTCTGACCTTCCCTGCACTGCGTCACCACCGCGCCCCAGGGGTCCACTATCTGTACAGACAGAAGGGTGTGGTGAGGTGGGGGATGGTGTGGTGCAGTGTGGTAAAATGGAGTGGGGTATGGTATGTGGTGAGGGGACGGGTGCTGTGCTGTACTGTGGGGTGGATGGGGTGTGATAAGGTTTGGTGTGGGATGGATGGGTCGGTAGTGTGGTGTGGTGTGTGGAGTGGGTTGGTGAAGTGTGGTAGTTGGGGAGTGGGTTGATGTGGGGTGGGGTGGAGTGGGTTAATGTGGTGGGGTGGGATGATGTGGGGTAGAGTCGTGTGGTGTGGAGTGGTTTAGTGTGGGGTGGGGTGTGGCTTGGTGTGGAGCAGTGGAGCAGTGCGGTGTGTAGTGTAGTGTGGTGTTGCATTTCATTGCACTGTATACTGCTTTGAGTCACAGCAAGACAACTCTGCATGAAATTGAAGGTGCTCTCTCCCTCCCAAAAAAGAGCACATCACCACTTTCACCAGCACTTACAAATATCATTCTGTACACACACACACACACACACACACACACACACACACATGCACACACAAAACATTTTCTTTACCATAGCATGTCCATACGACGTTCTCTTGGCGTTGTGTTTCCCTGTCTGGGCAGCTGCTACAACATAGCACTGGTTTTCGATGGCGCGGGCTCGTAGCAAGACTTCCCAGTGTGCCATGCCTGTGGTCTGGGTGAAGGCCGAGGGAAAAGTCAGAATCTGCGCTCCTTGGTGGGTCAGCGCGATCGACAACTCCGGAAAACGCATGTCGTAGCACTTCGGTCTTTGTTAAAGAGTTTTGTTTTAGAGTGGTGAAATCTGGTCAGACTTAGGAGTGTGTAAGGTGGTGATGATTATGACAGTGGTAGAAGTGATGGTGATGATGATGATGATGGTGGTGGTGGAAGTGGTGGTGATGATGATCACCATGATGATAGTGGTGATGATGATGGTGATGATGATGATGGTGGTGATGATGATGGTGGTGATGATGTTGACGATGAAGATAATAGTGATTATGCAAATACATGAACATGTGTGTGTGAGTGAGTGTGTGTGTGTGTGCGTTTATGAGCCTTTATTTATTTACTTATACCACTTTACGTCACAATAGATATCTCTGCGTAAAATTTGGGCTGCTCTCCCTGGGGAGAGTGCGTCGTCACAAGAGCAGCGCCACCCATTATTTTTTTCTTTTTCCTTTCTGCAACTGTATTTGTTTCCCTATCAGAGTGGCTTTTTTCCACAGAATTTTGCCAGGGACAACTCTCATGTTGCTGTGGGTTCTTTAACGTGTGCTAAATAATTATGTGTAACACACGGGACCTCGGTTTATCATCTCATCCGAAAGACTAGCATCCAGACCACCACTCATGGACTAATGGATGAGGGAAAAGTTTCGGGTCTAAATGGGATTCAAACCACCACACACTTCCAACCCAGACTTTTCGCTTTCTAGGCAGACGCATTACCTCTAGACCACCAATCCATATATGTGAGTGTGTGTATGTGCCATCATGCATAAGTGCAAGTGTGCATGTGTGTTCGCATGGGTTCTTCTGCTTACTGACTATTCACAAGGTGATTCTATACAAATTTAATGAGTCAGAATCCCCAACCTCAAATGTTCCCATCTTAAACACACACACACACACACCACTACAAAAACAAACAAACAAAAACATAAAAAACAAAAACAAAAAAGAACACAAAAAACTACCCATCAAAAAGCATTAACAGTAATAGAACAAAAGAGAAAACATGAACATTGTTGAAAAAGAACAAACAACACATATCAACTAAGACACAAAGCTTCCAATTCATACAAGTAAGCATCTCACTGTCCTATAGATAGATACCTTTGAACAGAACTTTGAGTTCATGACGACATTCTTCATTTACAAAATATCCCCCGTGGGAATGTTGGGGGCCCTTTCAGGATAAAAAGCATCCCCAACTTCTGAAATTTCTGTGCTAAAAAATTTCCCTTTTTCTCTCACTCACTTCATTTCTGTCTTTCTCCTCACCTCCCTATCCTCTCCCTCTCTCTCTCACGCTTATTCCCTGCCTACCCAGCCCATTTTTCGGCCTTTTTTCATGCAAATCTGAAAACGTTTTCTTATAAACTTTCTGATGAGCTTCTCTGTAGTCAAAATGAGTCGGCTGAGGCTAGCAGGCAGACCTCCTGCAGAATTACAAGTACAGGGCACCCAATCTGACCATCAACAAAGACTCTGTCAAAATCCCATTCTAACAGACTGTAAGGATACAGTAGCCAGCCCTACTCTCCCAACAGGCGTCGACACAGGAGAAACTATGCTTTTCCCGGGAACGGTGTAGTCACTCTCACAGAGCCGCACTCGGCCCTGAAGGTCAAGGTCAAAGAGATGGGCTTTGACGTAGGAGGCCACGACGTTTCCCTCGCTGTCGATGACCAAGTGAGTGTTGTGGACTCTGCTGCTGTCCTTCCCTGAACCCTGGTCACAAACACTAATTGCATCAACTTTCATCAATGCCATCATCCATTTCTGGGGGGCTGGGTAGCTTAGTGGTTAAAGCACTGGACTTGATCTAATAACAACAGGCCGGGGGGAGGGGGCATATTCAAGTCTCTGCTCATGTTTTTTGGAAGGAGTTTTTTCCCTAGAGTTAATGATAACATTGGTACTGACTCCACTCCCCTAAAAGACCTTCAGATGAGGCTATTAACTGTCTATGCTCCTTATTATTAACACACGGTAACATCTTGCGTACATGTTAAAACCTTATTCAACGTTCATGAATAAAAAGAAAGGTAAGTCACTGGTAAGCTAGGACTGACAGCATAGATGACATGAAAATACCTAGCATGCGTTTGTCTACCAGGGAAAGGACGGGCTCCACCAGGTCCAACTTGCCCTGACTCACTGCTTGAAAAATATGGATGCAACGATGCAGTGACTTCTCCTGGAGTTCAGGGAGAAGTCAAATTAAGTCATCTTCAAGTTCAAGCATTCTGAGCAGCAAAAGGATGAAACAAAGAGTGTGGTTTTTCCCTTTTTTTCCTTCCTTTTTTTTTGGTAATCATTGAAGATATGATTTAAGAAATTCAGGAACTCTTTTTTTTGGTTCAGTCTTTTCAAAATATATCATAAGGAAAATGTCAGATTAGCTTCTAGCTAACATACTATGTCATTGCTGCATTCAGTTTCAAATTTCTATTCAGTTTCTTTGAAGTCATTCATTTTATGTTGATTAACAAAGGTAATGCTTTAATTAACCAACAACATCAAACATCAACTATGTGTGTGTGTATGTGTGTGTGTGTATGTGCACACGCACGCATGCATGCATGTGTGTGTGCGTGCATGTGTTCGTGCATATATATGTTTGCACATAAATTTTATGTCTGCTTGTGTGCTATTGTCTGTGTTTGTGTAAATGTAGCATAATTATACTGATTTATATGTGTACATGTATGCGCTCATGCTAGCATGCAAGTATGCAGGTGTATGTACATAAAATGTGTTCTTTCACAAACAACAAACCTTTTGATGGAATCCACCGACTGTCAGCCAGACTTTATTTTGACAGGCAGCGTCTCGATACCGAGTGACAAGATCACCATCTATATCTTCCGCCATGGCCACTGACTGTTCTTTAGAATCAGCAATGTAGTCACAGGCTTCTGGCAAAAAGACCATCTGGACCACACCACATATGATATTGCATGACGGCAAAGACGAACACTACACAAGGGAAAAATATTTGATTTTATGTTTAGTAAAACATTGCTTTTCTTTTTCTGATCTTTCAAACACTGAGAGTCCACCACCTGCTCTTGATATACACAATGCATGCACACACACACACAAATACACAGTCATACAGTGTCATACACACACAGAGTCACACATATAGTCACACATCCACACACACCATCCACTCACACATAATGTGTAAAATGTAAGTAATAATGATAATAATAATAATTATTATTATTATTATTATTATAAATAATGTTTTTAAAAAGCACACAAGTGCTAATTCACTATCCTTGGAATTAAAGAATTTAATTTGAAAACACACGCGCGTGCACACACACACACAGTCTCAGTAAAGAAGGCAGCAGTATGCTGCAGGTCAAGCTGCCTCAGAGCTTCCAAGCCACAGAGGCATGATCCTCTTTCTTATAATTACTATAGCTCACTTTTTTTTTTAATTTGACTTAGCACCTTTATCAACAACTATGAAATGACGGCAGTGGCTCTGCTCTTGCGGCAACACGCCCTCCCTGTGAGAGAGCATCAAGAATTTCACACACAGAAATCTGCCGTGACAGAAAGTATTTATACAATACACACACAGGTAACATACACTCAACAGACATACCTGAGCACCGCGTTTCTTGGCTTTTTCAATCAGGGAGCGACACACAGCCATGTTGGCTTCCTTGTCAGCAGTGCTCGTCATCTGACACACACCGACCAGCGCCTTTCCGTCATGCCCATCAAAATGAGAGGACACGACTGCACTGCTGGTAGATGACATTCTTCCTGAAGTACACAGAATTCCCCTGTTAGCTGTCAACAGTCTTATAGTCTGTCTGAAGACACGAGGAAGCAGTAGTGACCTCATGCGAAAGGATGATTGTCGCTGATACAGTGACAGTACTTTCGATCACTCTGGAAAAAAAAAAGACAATTTTTAGTAAATTTCATTTTTGTAGATTCAGTCATTCATAAACACATGAGCATGAATGCAGGCATCACAGCACGTAAATCCAGCATAACTCGTTCAAGGGGCCAGGGCATAGTGCTAAAATCAGTGCACCCCTTCCTTTTACCAAGTCCAAGTGCAGTCAGTTCCTGCTATAATTAGCACCAGTTGGGCTGGGAGGGGATGGATTGCAGCTGAACGTAGCTTGAAGTTGGGGGGAAACTAAAGCTGTAAATGCAAGCAGGCACATACTGTCATACACATGCACATGCACAAATGCATGCACACACACACACAGTGACACACACACACACACACACACACACACACACACACACACACTCAAACTTACACATGCGCATTAGTAGACATACTTGCCCCCTTTTTTTCATAACCCTTTTCCCTATTTTCTAATATCACTTAAAGTGAAAGGACATTAAAGGAAGAAGAAGAACAACAACAACAACAGCACACACACACACACACACACACACACACACACACACACACACACACACACACACACACAAACACACACTACTCCATCTCCCATTTATATCTAAAATGATCATGGACATCAATAACTTTATTCCGATTTTAAGAACAAATCCATGCACAGAGCAAAAGCGACAAGGAAAACTACAACAGGAACAGCGATTTGTCAAAGTGTATCAGTTGCTAATGAAACTCCAAAAATTGTTTTCCTCTCTCTCTCTCTCTCTCTCTCTCTCTCTCTCTCTCTCTCTCTCTCTCTCTCTATCTCTCTCTCTCTCTCTCTCTCTCTCTCTCTTGTTCTCTTCTCTTCTTTTCTCTTCCGATGGGATCGTTAGAGTAGAAATAAGCTGATTGTTCCTGCCGATCGAGTTAAAAACCTACCTGGATTTCTTACTTTCACTTGCAGGACGCCTTGACCTTTGCACCTTTTTACTGAAATATTGGCAAGCCCAACATCTTATCACTGTAAACAAGAACAAACCAAGCGCAAGCAAGCAAGTACACACACACACACACACACACACGTGAGTACATGCACGAACGAATGCCACATGCGGGAAGAGCAGCTGTTCAGTGGTTAGTTTCCGACTTGTGATCTGGCTAGAGTGATCCAAGTGCACGGGTTCGAGTCTCCGATATGTCGCTCGTTCAACAGACTTTTTCTCCTCTGAGCTTAACGACGGTTCTGACTGCATTCCTCTTAAGTCCTGCCCAAAAAAGTTAAACATATGTCCTATGCGAAAACGCATGCACATCTTGTGCACACATAATCATTAGAAACTATCTTTCGTAGAAAAATGGTCAGGTGAAGTTAATGATATGTCCATATATATATATATATATATATATATACGTTAGTGATACGTCCATATTCAGCATGCATCTGTGTGCAAGTAGCGATATAAATGAACATTTCTTGGCGCTGGGATTTTATGATACTCTCACCAGAGACTACCGAGCCAAGAAGGCACATTATAATGTGTAAACGCACGCACGCTATTTGGGAGTTCTTTTGTTTGTTTTGTACCAATAGGTCTTTGAAGAAGGGGGACAACTCCTCGACAAGACGTAACTTCAATGTGTATTCGCTGGAACAGTGGAAGTTTGTGTTGTTTATGATCATCGAGAAACTGTAAAATGGGGAAGGAAAAGGGTGGTTTCCTTACACCGAAGGCTATTGCAAATCGGATAAAAGCAAAAGGACTTCAGAAATTGAGGTGGTACTGTCAGATGTGTCAAAAACAATGCAGAGACGAGGTAAATTTTTCGTACAAGTAAACTTGTCATTTTTAGCGAATTGTAGACCTTTTATTTATTTTTTCTTCTCTGTTTCAGTATTTGGCTTTGATTTTTACTATTTTAGGCACTATTTCCCTCGCATTTATGAATCAGTTTTTTTCCAGCTGTAGAGAAATGCTTCATATTTGCTTTGTGTCAAATTATCTTGGATAATTTCTTTTACTCAATTTGCTATTTGTATGTATGTTAGTCCGTCGTGTTCGACGATGACCGCCAAAACAGCAGAGGAGGCAGCTGCTGTTTCGGAAATTGGGCAGAAATTTGATTATAGTGGAGATGCCTTGCCCACAGTACATCCTCACTCTCTCGGCCGAGTGGGCATAAGGACAGTCAGCGTTGGAGATGTTCTCCAAAGGCCAACTAGCCCCCAGGGATGCAGCACATCAGGACTGTGCAAGTCAAGCCTCCTAGTCAGAGAGTCATAGTCAATCACTAAAGACTAAGCTGTAAAGTGGAATTCCATGAGTGGAAAAGCCACTGGTCATACAGCCTCTCACTTTGCTGTTGCCCCCAGCGTCAATGGTTTAATCAAGAACTGTGATAAACCCCAGGCGCTGACGGCACATTTACTGATCAGATGACACGATAATTTGATAGTGATAATAAATTTAAAATTTCATGCATCATGCCATGGCCAGGCTGCATATTTCTGGGGCAACAAGGATGAAACAGTATTATTTATATGACGCTGGCCAATACCAGGAATATGACATCAACTTCAACTGCACAATGAATTAAAGTTAGGTCAACAGTGAAACAGAAACACTTCAAACAGTGAGCAATTAAACTTAGTCTTAAAAAACTAAAGCCAAGGCTAAAATGTGGTTATGATCAAACCCCAATAATAAGAAGAAGAAGAAGAAGGAACATTTTGTTAACTGCATACATGTATGAATTTTGCAGGGTTGGTGGTGGATAATATTTATAGTATACTTAATACTTCATATTCAGCATTCTAATGAGTAATGTTGTCATAATAAATTCTTTATTAAGCTTATTTGTGGGAAGCACCTGCAAAGAAAAAAAATTCTAATCATGAAATTGACTATGTTTTTATCTTGCTCCAGAATGGATTCAAGTGCCACATGATGTCAGAGTCCCACCAGAGACAACTGTTGCTCTTCGCTGAAAGCCCTGATGAATATGTTGACAGTTTTTCCAAGTAAGTCTTTGTCTTTTTCTTCAGTTTTCTTCTTCTTCTTCAGTCTTCTTCTTCTTGTTGATCTTCTTCTCCTCTTCTGCCTCTCAAACCCCACTGGGAGTCATAGCCTTGGAACTGCACTGAAGAGCCATTAACCAAATTCTCTGGTGTGTGTGTGTGTGTGTGTGTGTGTGTGTGTGTGTGTGTGTGTGTGTGTGTTGTGTGTGTGTTAGTGGGGGGGATGTATACATTGTGTGTGTGTGTACTGTATATATGTGTGTGTGTGTGTCACTGTCTGTGTCTCACTCAGTCACTGTCTGTGTGTCTGTGTCTGCAGTCGATGTCCATGTGTTATACTTATAGTTTACATCTCAGCTTAATTGATAGAATTAAGTGGTGAATATCATATTTTTTTACTTACTTTTCAATGTTGTTCAAATTGACTTATTCAGTGTTTTATCTTTCTTAGCTTACATTAGGTAGCGGCAGCCCCGGCGAATTCTGTCATCACTGCTGAAAAGTGGCAAATTTTCGGTCTTTTCACTTCCTTATTACTCCGCTTCTGTTTTACTGATTAAAAAACTCTGTATATCCGAAAAAAGTTCAATCTTTCTTCTTTTCATTGAGTGCATTTTTATTTCTGTGGCTTGTGTATTGTCAATACGCAAAGCGTGTGAATGAGGTGTGCGGTCCGCTAAAAAAACGCTGCGCAGCCGCCATTTTCGCGCACATGGACAAATCTTCAAAGAGACATGACCACTTTAAATCCGATGCGTATTCATGACAGACAACTATTGTCACTATATTTGGTATCATTCTGTTCAGATTTTATTGTAGAATACCAAGATGGGTGAAAGTTTTTTCATAACTGGCTAATTTTCACGAAAAACGGGATTTTTGGCGGTACACGATCTCCGATGGCGAACTCCGAAGAACCTGTAGCTTAAAATAGCCAATACTCAAGGTGAAAATCAAACTAGACGACCTATTTGTACTAATTTGGGAATGGGTTAATGTATTCATGGACTGTCGTTCACCCGCAAACCAATAAAAGCGAAGTGTTCAAACTGCGGAAAGTTCGTTAACGCAAGGGCAAGGACGAACGAACATCGCGAACCGATCTTGAACAGATCTTGTCAAGGATCGACGAATTTTTTCGATTTACGGGGTAAATTTCATAAATATTTCAATATAGATCATCGATATAACAGTTTATTTATACAAAGATCGCATGGTTTGTGTAATAATTCGTGCGATCGTTGAAAACAAAGACTTAGAAAAGGACTATTACGATCGTTGTCGATCTTCCAACATGTGCGAACCGGAAAGAAGAAAGCATGCCCGATTTCGTCAGATATTTCCACAAAATCACTTCACAAATTTACGATGATTGCAAAATAAGATAGTTTGAACGTATCTCTATACAATGTATTTTTTTGGTAAGGTTACATGGTGAAATAGCGATCGTATTTAACGATTTGCTGAATGACCAGCCTAACCAAGAGAAGATAATCCGAGATCGTCGTCCCCGTTTTTTGTTTTTGTTTTGACCAATTCACACTTTAGTATCATTTTTGGTGAATTGAAAGTGGAGTTTATTTTATTTTCTTTGTTTAGTTGTGCCGTGGGATTTTTGAGTTACGCAATCTTTCCATAAATTAATGTGATATCAATGAGTTCCTTCTCCGGCAACATATACAAGGTAGAGTTACATGTCAGTGCAGTAATACTCAATAGTGAGCTTATTATTATCTTTTGTATTATTAATACCATACACAATACATACTAGTACAGTGTCTATCAGCCTAGCATTCCCTCCCCCCATGCCCCCCCCCCCCCCCCCCCCCCCCCCCCATCCCATTCATTTCCCTTTTCCATTATTTTGGGGTTGATTGGCTTCCAGTGCTAGCATAAACACACACACACACACACACACACACACACACATGTTATAATAAAAGAAGTTAACACAGATGTGCTTCGGGTAAATAATTCTTTATTTCAACCTTTATCAATCTGTGACACATTTGTACTGCAGTCATTACCAGCAGTTCTAGCACCAATGGAATGAAGACTTTATTGGATTTCTTATGTGTGTCATAGTGTGTCTCCCCTATTATTTTCTTTGTCTATGCATAACATTTTCTATAAACCTTTTAGTTTTTCATTTCTTTAAATGCTGACATAGAAATGGAAATTAACTAAACAAGCTGAGGTCTATTTTTCTGGCAACTCTAAACAGTTATCATCCAAAGGTGTGTTGCAGAGATTTGCAAGCATCTGCTGATTCAGTTATTGGTACTAAAGCAAGAAGGTGAGAAGACATTTGATGAAACAGCCACATTTCTCTGTCAACTCAATTGGATGCTTAGCTTCCAGGGTTGCAGTGTCTTCTGACTAAGTTGAAAGAAAATGTACTACAGGATACACCAATAGAAAGACATTTTTGTCCAAGCCAGTTCATATAGGACAGCTGTGTCCATTTAAGGATTGTGTGAAAATGTAACCAGCCAACATGGACATCATCTGGAGACTTATGCATCCCCTTCATGTGGACTTTTGAAAGCTGTTATTGCTTTTGAAAACAGGCATAGGAAAACACATAATGATATGTACCAGTGGTGGGAGCAACTGACAGGAAATTCTGTGGAAGAGGCAGCCTTGTACACAACAGTGGGAAAAAATTACAAATAAGACATCAAAGCTGGCTTCAACTGCCTACAGAGATCACACACACACACACACACACACACACACACATGTTATAATAAAAGAAGTTAACACAGATGTGCTTCGGGTAAATAATTCTTTATTTCAACCTTTATCAATCTGTGACACATTTGTACTGCAGTCATTACCAGCAGTTCTAGCACCAATGGAATGAAGACTTTATTGGATTTCTTATGTGTGTCATAGTGTGTCTCCCCTATTATTTTCTTTGTCTATGCATAACATTTTCTATAAACCTTTTAGTTTTTCATTTCTTTAAATGCTGACATAGAAATGGAAATTAACTAAACAAGCTGAGGTCTATTTTTCTGGCAACTCTAAACAGTTATCATCCAAAGGTGTGTTGCAGAGATTTGCAAGCATCTGCTGATTCAGTTATTGGTACTAAAGCAAGAAGGTGAGAAGACATTTGATGAAACAGCCACATTTCTCTGTCAACTCAATTGGATGCTTAGCTTCCAGGGTTGCAGTGTCTTCTGACTAAGTTGAAAGAAAATGTACTACAGGATACACCAATAGAAAGACATTTTTGTCCAAGCCAGTTCATATAGGACAGCTGTGTCCATTTAAGGATTGTGTGAAAATGTAACCAGCCAACATGGACATCATCTGGAGACTTATGCATCCCCTTCATGTGGACTTTTGAAAGCTGTTATTGCTTTTGAAAACAGGCATAGGAAAACACATAATGATATGTACCAGTGGTGGGAGCAACTGACAGGAAATTCTGTGGAAGAGGCAGCCTTGTACACAACAGTGGGAAAAAATTACAAATAAGACATCAAAGCTGGCTTCAACTGCCTACAGAGAAAAATTATAAAAATACTGGAATACATTTTTGCTTTTGTGGTCTTTTCTCCTTCAAAGGTGTGTTTCATCATTAGTAGGTTGAGTGGCTTTGGCTGATTCAAGTGATTTGGCTCCTTGCGCTTCTGCATCCTCAGTGTCCTCTAACACTGTAGCATCAAATTTACACCAGCCTAGTTCTCTGACATCAGAGGTTCACAAGTTTAGTGAGGGAGCACTGAGCTGCCCCATCCTGGCATGAACCTGTCCTCTCCTTTACCACCTGTAATTAGGCATTAGTGAAGCTGGTTCTCAGAATGATATATCACAACATATGAAATGCATGCAAAGTGATTAATCATTAAAATAGGGATTTTTCATCTGATTAATCATTAAAATATGAGTTAAAATGATTTTTGTTTCTTTTCTAAGCATGTTTTCACAAAAACTAATGTTTCACAACATTTCACTTAAATGTTCACCACATATTTAGCCACTTGGCGGCCATTTTGAATCTGAAAACACATTATGTAATTGATGAAAAAAATCAATAAATGTATTTTTAAATAGCATATACAACCATATGTTACACCACCAAATTCCAAGTCAATATCTATACAGGTTCAAAAGTTATTAATGAAAATCTACCATGTACTGTCTTTTTGGTCCGTCGCAGGGCATTTTAGGGTTTTCGGCAAAATTAGACCCCAATATTTAAAACATTTGGTCTAGTATAGCCCTAGAAAAAATTGGACATGATCTATGTATGCATATCTTGTAAGCAATGTAAAAATGTAGCCATAAGATGCTATATTATCCAACCTGTTGGACCTCAAACATGGCTTATTGTTCAATTTGAGTGAACCGCCAATCACACGATGAGGCAATTTTAACAAAGTATATCATTTTTCCCCTTCAAGATAGAGAGCTGATTCTTTGTGTAGGTATTATTAGTATTATAGACATTGTATGTGGAAATTTTTGTGGGTGTGATTGTAGTGCTTTCTACAACAGGTCCTTTCCAAATAAGGCTTCCATACAGTTAAAATGGTCGAAAAATGTACCACCATCTTTAGACACCCATAACTTTTGAAAAAATAGAGATAGAGACATAATTCTTTTTTTGTTGTGTTTGTTTTAAAAAGTTCTTTTCAAAAATACCATTTTATGTACACAAATACTATATAAAATTTTGGCTGCCACTACCTACTTACATGTTTCATATCATTCACTGATTGAGTC
The DNA here is from genome assembly GCA_028751875.1 of Rapana venosa. Lineage (NCBI taxonomy): Eukaryota > Metazoa > Mollusca > Gastropoda > Neogastropoda > Muricidae > Rapana > Rapana venosa. The sequence continues at coordinate 36,061,814 of CM054142.1, read as the reverse complement.
ATTCACAGTTGTAATGAATTAAAATGGTTCTCATATTTTGAAACTTGTCTATGAGATGATCTGACCTATGAAAGTAAGTAAACCCAAAACATTTGTGGTTTTAAAAAAATCAGTGTTTTCTTTTTATGTAAATTGTAATTTTACCATAAGTTTCATATCATTCTAACTTTCTGCTGTTTGTCTTGCAGAGAATTTGAAGAAGGTTACTGTGAGCTTTTGAAGCGGAGGTTTGGCACGAAACGAGTCCACGCTAACATTGTATATCAGGAGTACATTGCCAATCGTGACCACGTGCACATGAATTCCACCATGTGGGAAACGCTCACCGACTTCGTCAAATGGCTCGGTCGAGAAGGTAATGTCTTGTGTTCATGTATCATGTAGTAAATGTCCATCCAGCAAATGAATGAATGAATGAGTAAATATATATGATTTAAAGAGAGTATAAACGCCTTTACATTCAGTTTCACAGGAATCATCCCAGCACTGGGGGGAAAGTGGGAAATTTAAAAGAAAGTGACCAGTAAGAATGGGGAGGGAGAAGCCTAACCTTCTCTTAAAGGATTTACTTTTAAAAATTCATCGACTGTTCATTCCCAGTTATTTTCTTTTGATATTGTTGTTGCATGTTCCCCAGCTTAATACTCTGGGGGTCGCCCAGAATACACTCTGTCTCACTCATCCCACCAAATAGTATGAGACTGATGGTACTCACTGGATAAGAAGTTTGTATAGTATGAGTACTATGACTCTTTTCACATACCTCAGCACATGGGCAGCCATACTCCAAGGATTTTTTCTCCTCAGAAGGGGAGTGCAGGTTGTTATGTTAAGAGCTTGTCATGGCTGAAGACAATCTCAAACTAACATTTTGCAACAGTTTAATGTAGACCTCAGCACTATGCTTACATCAGTAGCTAGCTGTCACAGCCTTTGGCCTGAGCCAAATTCTTTTCTTTTGAATGTCATGAAATTTGTTTGTTTACAATGGTAATTTTGTTGGGGGGGGGGTCGGGGTCCCAATTTTTGGCTAGAGCTCCAAGGTTCACTAATACTAGAGAGATTTTGCAACGGTTTTTGCCTACCATCTGCCACAATAGTAATTTGACATAAAATGCAGTTTGGTATCAAATTTTACTTTTCAAGTAAAGTGGCAGTGATAACCTTTATCATTTATGTTCGTGGCACCCAACCACTCACTCGTTGGTAGGTCTAGGAGCTCCACGCAGTGCCACCAGGGTTTGCCAATGTTCTCTGTCTCTGCTGAGTTCTACAATCTCCTGTGGCCCTCACAGACCACTGATCTCAGTGATGTTGGCAATGTAGGATGTTGGTGGTCTGCCTCATGTCCTCAAACTTGTGTTGGAAAACTGTTGTCATCAGACTAGTCTGTGTTTTTCTGTTTGCATGACCAACATATATCTCCGTCTACGTCTATAAATTTCAGCCAACATTTTCTTTGCACTGAGAGTGACAGTTCATCAAGAATGCTTTCATTTATTCTCCTGTCTGACCATTTTGACTGTTAGAACTAGAAGTGGCCTGTAGAGCCACATTTTGGCTGCATTTATTTTGTTCCTTTCCAACTTTCATAGAGTCCAGGCTTCTTACCCATACAGCAGTACAGGCCAGATTAGTGTTTTGACAAATCTAATTTTGAGTTCTTTAGGTATGCCTGAGCTAGTGAGCTGTCTTTCCATGTTGTTTAACTGAATCATTGTTTGCTTGGCCATACCGATTCTTGCCTTGACGTCTTGTAGACAGGAGCCATTATTCTCTTTTATAGAGCCTAAATATTGAAATTCTGAACATTTTTCAGATCTGTTCCATTGATGTTTATATTCCAACCACTGATAGTGTTTTACAACATTTTTTCCTGACAATGTTACAGGCAAATGCACAGTGGACTACACAGAGAAGGGGTGGTTCGTACAGTACATCGACCGCGACCCAGAAACCATCAAAAAACAAGAAGCTGTGCGAGCCAAGGAGAAAATGGACATGGATGACGAAGAACGCACCTCACACTTTATTCAGAAACAGATTGAACGTGCATCGGAAACAGCCAAACAGGTTCCCGTGGTGGAGTACACAGAACTGCAACGACAGGATGAGGATGAAAAGGGTAAGAAGAACAGCTGTGAATGAAAATGTCGTTTAACCTCCTTGTCAGAATGCAGCTAATTTAATGGTGGGGGAGAACTGTTGCCTGTATACACCAAAATCTCACCGTTACTAAATCGCAGAGCTGTAGCTGAGAAAGGAAACAAACACCAAAGCAAACACACACAAAAAACAACTTTGTTTTTAACTCACTGGGCACTTTCAGTTTTTCCCCCTCATTTGTAACCATATTCCTCACCATTGCTTATTGACTTTTTAAAAATCTGATAAATAACATTGTAAGTTAGTTGGTGTCAAACTATGAATTTCTTCACTATCTGAGCTTGTGGGTATCAGTAAAAAGTGTCCAGAATTTCTTTTCTGTCAGTGGAGCATAGTGAGGTAGTAAGATAAAGGTTAAGTTGTTCCCATAATCTTTGAGGTTGTTGGGGAGCAAAGTGTCAGAGACCTCATTTTCTCTAGGGGCCAGCATCTTGAGGGCGGTGCTCATCTCCTCTCCCTCCTCTCTCTCTAAACCAGTCAGACCTGTGTGCCCACAGACTTGTGCACATCAAAAGAATCCACAACAGGTAGAAATCAGAAAGAGCAGGGAGGTACCTCCCGACTCTCCAGGCAAAATCGATAGGTTCAATGCCTAATTGTATCCCCAAAGTCAGAATGCAACTACTAGCTGAGGAACAACCAAAAAACACAAACAAAGATACATTTTTAACAAATCAAAGAAGGAAAAAGCATCTGTGGTCATTTTTGTTTTTATAATAGAAGTTGTGAGTTTGTAATGCAAAGGTTTTTTGTTTTGTTTTTTCCAGTGACATTCACTATGCCGGCAGTGAAAAAGGAGGAGTCTTCTTCTCAAGTGTAAGTATATGGTTTTATCGCCTCTTTTGTGTCTTTGTGTGTGAGCCTGCATGAGTGCATGCGTGCAGGTATTTTGTGTTCATGTGTGTATTTTCGTTCATGAGTTTATAGGTCATACCATTTTATTCTTGGCCCCCTCCCCATTCCCTCCTCTGCCTTTTGAATTTCTTCTTCTTCTTCTTCCCCCAGCACTCTATCATTGTGGAGATTTTCATGTGCTTCATAAATCATATATAGTCATTCAGGAATGGGATAGCCTAGTGAATAGAATGTTGCTCTCATTTATTTATTTATTTATTTATTCTTTTATTTATTCTTTTATATCGAGGATAATGGAATAAGCACTCATGTGCTTTTTTACATCCAGTCCCCGTGTGTATGCGGTTTTGTAAATTTTGTCATCTGTTTCCACTGGCACACAATGGCCTACTCTTCCGAAAAGCAGAACAGGATTTAACGTGTGCGCAAGATGTTCTGCATGCGTTCGAACACGGGGCCTCGGTTTATAGTCTCATCCGAAGGACTCCCGTCATGATCTGAGAGCCCAGGATCTAGCCACCACCGAGGCACCTGCTCAAGGGGATTTTTCCCATGGAGTAAACATCAGTACCAACTCCATTCCCCCGAAAGTCCTTCAGGTGAGACTATAAACCAAGGTCTCATGTGCAAATGCACGCAGAACATCTTGCACACACATTAAGAAAACTCATTCTGCCTTTTGAAAGAGTAGGCCATTGCATGCTGGAAGGAACAAATGACCTTTTTTTTTTCTTAAAGCACATGCAAACTGGTGTCATGTTTAGACATCCCGAAGTCGGAATACAGCTACCTTAATGGTGGGCAAAAATGGTTACACATATATATTTGCAAAATCTCACCATTTGTAAACTTTGGAGCTCTAGCGAGAAATGGAAAAAAAAGGAGATGCTTAACATCTTGCACACACATTAAATTAAAAGTCCATCCACCCCTGAAGTCGGAGTGTGGCTACCTTGATAGTAGGTAAAAAATGGTAACATACGCAAAATCTCACCATTGAAGAGCCTCAGAGCTCTAGCCAAGGAACAAAAAAAGAAAAATACATACCCAACATCTAGCACACAGTTAAAGCCCATCAGTTTTTCATTAGAATGTGCCAACTGTCGCCAGTATCATTGATGACACAAACATACCCAGCATGCAGTCTCGAACCTGAAGAGGGATGGGCTCCGCTGTGTTCAACTGGCTCAGGAGACACTGCCTTGAAGTGAGAAAGTTCAGTGCAATACTGAACCCCTAGCAAACTTCACAGGCAAGGAAGGAGAAGACGTACCTGGTTTGGAATGAACAAACATGGTGTTTAGACATCCCCAAAATCAGAATGCCACTACCTTAACAGTGGGAAAAAACAGTCACATACGCAAACTCTCACCATTGGTGCACCTCAGAGCTCTAGCTGAGGAATTGAGGAGGGGGAGATTTCTTTTAGGCTGTCCACATATTGTCATCACTGCAGAATTTTGTGTGTGTTGTTATAAGGTGGGGGAGAGGGGGGTTGTTGTTGTTGCTGTTTGTTTTGTTTTGAGGGCTAGTTCTTATTGTTGGGGGAGGGTGGGGGGTGTTTGTTGTTTTGGTTTGGTTTTTTTAAAGAGGGGAGGGGGATTGTTGGTTGTTTTTTTGCTGTTTATTCATTATACGTGTTTTAAATTTTGTGCCTAAACTTTGATGTTTTTCTTTTGGTTTTTTTTTCCAGAAAGAGTCCTTTTGCTTTCAACGCGTTCAAAAAACCAGCCTCAAAAAATCCCTTGGAGCCCTCAACCAGCTCCCAATCATCAGCCTCCTCCTCCTCTTCCTCCTCCTCCTCCTCCTCCTCCTCAGCCTCCTCTTCAGATTCCTCCAAGTTGGGAGCAGGCAAGAAGTTGGAGAAGGTCGGAGAGAAACGCAAGGCCAGATCAGCCCTGGATGAAATTATGGAGGTGAGTGGGTTTCTGTTTGAGTGTGTGTGTGTGTGTGTGTGTGTGTGTGTGTGTGTGTGTGTGTGTGTATGTGTGTGGTGTGTGTGTGTGTGTGTGGTGGTGGTTCTGTGTGTTGTGTTTGTGTGTGTTATTGGCTAAGATTCAGGGGATGAGTGGGATTTAAATTTTGTGTGTGTTAAGAGAAGGTGGTTGGGATGTGTAACTTTCACCTGCCTAACAGTAATAAAGTGAAATTCTGGGTTTGATTCCAGCCTTGCCTTGCCCTTTCTTCCCAGTTTGGCGAGAAAATTTAACTGAATGAAGTCCTTTGGATGAGAATATAAACCAAGGTTCCGTGTTAGAGTGCACGCAGAACATCTTGTGCTCACATTAAAATCCCACTCTGCCTTTTGGAAAAGTAGGCCATTTTGTACCAGTAGGATCGGATGACAATTTGTTTTTTCAAATGCATGCACACAGATGTCGTGTTTAGACACCGTCCCCACAGTCCAAATGCAGCTACCTTAATGGTAGGTTAGGATGGTCACATATGCAAACATTTCAGCATTGGTGTGTGTGTGTGTTGCATACTTATCATCTATATATTTAAGTGTGTATGTTTGCAAGCTTATACAGTGCGTGTCATTTTGTCAAGGTAAGCATGTGAGCTATGGCTACGACACAACCGCAAAGCGCTTATCCAGGCCTGTTGATGCCAACGGTGGCTGTGGTTTGTGCAGGTGGAGGAGAAGAAGAAGGAGAAGGTGAACCGCAAGGAGCACTGGCTGTGCAAGGACATAGTGGTCAAGGTCACCTACAAACGCTTGGGCGACAAGTACTACAAAAAGAAGGCTTACATCAAGGTCGGTATAACAGCTTGATTTTTCCTTTCTCTTTATACGTATGCACGTTTGTCATATGTCATACCTGATAGGAAGGAAGGTAGCAGGACGGTTCAGACATTCACCTGCCTAACAAGTAAACCCTGAGGTTCTGGCTGCCACTCCTAGCCTTGCCTTTTCTTCCCAGCTTGACGGGAGAATCAAACTGAATGTCAAATCTTTCGGAGGAGAGACTTCAAACCAGTTGGACGTGTGTGTTTGCAGACCTGTGCTTGTCAATAGAACTTACAACAGTTGAAAATTGGAAAGAGCAGGGAGGTACCTCCTGACTGTCCTAGCAGGACTGGTAGGTTTAATTTCCAACTGTATCCCCAGGGAGGGGGGGGGGGGGGGGGGGGAATGGTCTCATATGCAAAAATCTCATTTTTGATGAACCTCAGAGCTCTAGCTGAGGAACAAACACACAAACACACACACACTCACAAAACCGATATTATATTCAGTAATGTTTTTGTTGTTGTGTGTGTGTGTGGTTGTTTTCAAGTTAGCCTTGCCATAGAGGCAGCCAAACTCTGGTGCAGAATTGATAAGATTATCTCCCTCTTCCTTTCCTTTGAAAATCATAGCTCCCTGGAATTGAATGGGATGCGTAGTGCCTGATCTTCTCCTGTTCTTGCCACTCTGCAGGAGGTCTGCCTGTTGGCCTCAGCCGACACATAACAGCTTCAGAGCAACTCATAACCAGTCCAGCCTGTGACCCCCCTTGGTGGAGGATGCAGAGAACTAGTTTTGTTATTGTGTTGGTCATCTACACCTATTGCTTGAGGCTGTGCCACCCCTGCCCCATGTCTCCACCAAGCAAACACCCTCATTATCTTGGCATGGAGGTGCGACTACAGAGTTTACATCCAACCCTGTCAGATGCTATAGCTGAATGGTTAAGGCTGTTTGACTTCAATCCCATGGGTCCGTGAGGTGGTTTATTTGAATCTTGTCTGGTGAATTAAGGGTGGGGATTTTTACTTTTTACCATGTCCCAGGCGAACTTCAAGTGCAGACCTGCCAGTGCCTTAATTCCCTTCATGTATACATATACACATGCAGAAGTTCAAACATGCATGATAAAAATCCTGTCATTCATGTCAGTGTTTGGTGGGGTACAGAAACAAGAACATACCCAGCATACATCCCCAAAGTCAGAGTGTGGCTACCTTCATGGTGGGCTAGAATGGTCACGTATACAAAAAATTTATTTTTTAATTTATTTATTTATTTTATTCTTTTATTTCGAGGATAATGGAATAAGCACTTATGTGCTTTTTCACATCCAGTCCCCGTGTGTATGTGGATTTGTGAATTCTGACATCTGTTCCCACCGGCACACAATGGCCTACTCTTATGAAAAGCGGAACAGGATTTAATGTGTGCGCAAGATGTTCTGCGTGCGTTCGCACACAGGACCTCAGTTTATAGTCTCATCCGAAGGACTTAGGGGGAGAGTGGAGTCTGCACTGATGTTAACTCCAGGGGGAAAATATCCCCCTTGAAAGGGAATCAAACCCGGTTCTCTGCTGGTGAACCTCGGAGCTCTTGGCAAGGAAAAAAACCAACAAAAACCCAACAACTTCTAACTGAAGAGAGTAGGTGGTCTTGGCAGAGTGGCGTGACAAGGGTGTGGTGTTTGGCTGGTTGTTGCAGGAGGTGAAGGACTTGTTCACGGGCATCATCAAAATGCTGGACAGCGGCGACACCCTCAAGGTGGACCAGACCCATGTGGAGACCGTCATCCCTGCCATAGGTACCGTACCCTCTTCTTCATGTCTTTGCCTTTTTTTTTCTTCTGGTTTTCAGTGTAAATGTTGTTTGTGTAAGGATAGTTGAAAATTTGGTTTGCATGTGTGTGCATAATATTTACATTCATGCGTGCATGCAAATGCAAACATGCATGCACTTATGCACACGCACTCTCACACTCTCACACACACATACACACACACAGTATAAATGTGCATACACAAACAGCACACACAGTCTCCTCTGGAGAGAGAGAGAGAGAGACCACATTACCACTTGTACTATGGAGGGGGGGTCCTATCTTCTGGTTGTTTTGTTTCTCTGTAAGAGTGTCCACCCCCCTCCTCCCCCTCCACAGAATTTTATCAGGGACAACCCTTTCTTTGCCCTGTGTTCTAGCTTCTTTAACACGTGCTAAAAGTGTATTACATGCAGGACCTGGGTGTATCACCTCACCCAAAATTCTAGCTCCAACGCTACTGTTCATGGGAAAAAGCTTTGTGTCAAGGCAAAATTTGAACCCATAACCAGATGCTATAGCTGAGTGGTTAAGTCCATTCGGCTTTTATCCCATGGGTTCATGAAGTCGTGGCTTTGAATCTTGGCAGTGTCTGGTGGATTAAGAATGGGTGTTTTTATGATCTCCCAGGTCATCTTCAAGTGCAGACCTTCCAGTGCCTTACTTCTCTTCGTGTATATGCACATACAGAAGATCAAATATGCACATTAAAGATCCCATGATTCATGTCAGTATTTGGCAGGTTACGGAAACAGGAACATAGCCTTTACACATCCCCAAAGTCGGAATGCGGCTACCTTCATGGTGGGCAAAAACAGTCATGCGCACAAATTTTACCATTGGTAGACCTCAGAGCTTTAGCCAAGGGGGGAAAAAACAAGAAAAGAACCTACAATGGCTTGCTTTGTAGTGTGCATGCAACCTGTAGACTATTGATGCACATGAGGCGGTTAATAGTGAAAAAGTGCATTTTTTGCATAGACCCTCACAGATGCATTTATTGACATTTTAAGAATTCCTCTTGAGGAGTTTTAGAATAGGTATAAAAGAATGGTTAACAAAAAGAAGTCTATCAATCATAGTATTATGTACAGAATAAAACCACACGCCAGATTCATTGTTATCCAATATGGCCACATAACCTTTAGCAACCACTTACGATTTGGTCAAATTGCTCCCACAACATTTTGTTTTAATGTATGGAATTTTTTTTATAGCACTGAATCTTGTAAAGCAACTGATCAAAGCGCTTTCAAAATCAAAGCGTTTTCATGAGAAGTTACTAAAAAAAACAATAAACACCCAAAGTGCAAAATGAAGTGTTGTTGTTGTTTGTGTATGTGGGTGCCAAACGTCGCCTGTAATGCTGCAGGGAAGGCGGTGAAGGTGGTGAACGGGGCGTACCGAGGGGAGGTGGCCACGCTGGAAACTTTGGACGAAAAAAACTTCGCCTGTTCTATCCGCCTCAGCCAGGTCAGTGGAGCAGTGGGGAGGGTAGTGAGGGTGTTGGGTGGATGGGTGGGTGTGTTAGAGTGGATGTGTGAGTGAGTGGATAGGTGTGTATTTGAGTGTGTGGGGGGTGTTGTGTGTGTGTGTGTAGACGGGTGGATGGATGTTACTGTGTATGTGTGTGTGCATGTGTTTGGATGGGCCTGCGAGTGGGTGTCTTGTGTGTGGGAAGGGCGGCAGGGGAGATGAGAGGGTGGGGGGGGGGGTGTTTATGTGGGGGTGGGATGGAGATCAGTTGATTGATTGGTTGATCATGTTTTTTATTTCCGAGGGTAATTGAAAAAAGTATTCACATACTTTTTGGGGTGGGGATTGATTGATTGATTGATTAGTTGATCATTTTTATTTCCAAGGGTAACAGATAAGTGTTCACATACTTTTTTTCATCCAGCACATTTGTGTGGCGGGGGGGGGGGGGGGGGGGGGGGGTCATGCTAGCATGGGTCTGTTAACACTTTGAGGTGAAACGTATGCTTGAGATTGTCATGTGTGGGAATTTTTTGCTTGGGGGGTTGTCTTTTTTGTTTTAGTGGAATGAGAGTGGTGTGTTTTCTGTTAATTATGATATATTGATGATGGCAATGTGTACCAGAAAGCAATAGCAACATTTTATTTTTTTTAATTTGTAAAATCTCAGTACGCATGACACTGGTTGAGTTATAGCTACATTCTCTGTGTTTGTGTGTGTGCACTTACATGTGTGTGTGTGTGTGCAGGGATTGCTGAAGGGCCGTGTGGTGAATGGCGTGCAGTACGAGGACGTCAGCAAGTTACATGTGGCATGAATGGACTCCACCATTCCCTAGTGTCTGTGTCTGTGACATGCTCTCTACTTGCCGTCAGCTCTGAAGACAACGTGCAAAGTGTAGCCCAGTGGCTTGAACACCGACTTGCCCCCCTGTGGGGATGCCAGGGTCCTGTCAGCATCAATAGCATCCCCACCTTCTGGAAGTTCTTTGATAGGAATTTCTATCCCTCTCTTTGTTTCTGCCTGGTTCCTTTTTTTCTTCCTATCACGTCTTCTTGACTATTTTCTGCCTTCATGGTCCATTCTCCTGCCTTTTTCCCAGAAAGACTCAAAAGATAACAATTTAGTTGTCTCCCACGCCAAATTCGGATGCATTGGGTCTGACTTGGCAGGCGCTTAACAGCAGTGCAACACATTTTCGCTCATATGACAGACAACAATAATTGCTGTCTGGGCGTTCGACGAAGAAGAAGAAGAAGATTGATTCTGTGCTGTCTGATTGTTCTCATCTTTGTCAGTCTTTTGGTGACTAGTAGCCTGTTGCAATGGTATGAAGCTGTCAGGTATTCCTCAGCCTGATATTCTGGGGTGTCACCCAGAATATGCACTCTATCTCACTCATCCCACCTGGGAATCACTGTGAGACTGTAAATAGACATTGGATGAGAAGTTTGCATGTATAGCTGTTTTCAAGTACCTTGCCATACAGGCAGCCATATTCTGACTTCAGAGGATTTATGGGGGGGGGGGGGGTATTTAGTGGGTAGTACAGGTTGTTATGCTAAGAGCTTGTCATGAATAAAGACAATGTTGATATAATGTTCGATACCATAACAGCATGTCAGTGTAGGCCTCGTCACTTAGCTGACATCAATAATCGACACAACTTTTGGTCTGGGGTTTGTGGCTGTGGTATGAAGACAAACAAACTCAAGACTACTTTACTATCAACAACAAAAAAAGAGAGAGAGATATTCTGAGTGGCAGCATAAAACAAAGGTATGATATTTATGAAAGTGAAAGGAGTCTAATTCTGTGTGAGAAATGTCCTCTTTTCCATCACTGTCATCACTGTCTTTGTTTCTGTTCTTTTTCCTGACCTTTCTATCATCTCTGTTGTTTTGTTCTGGTGACCAGGTAGTGATATTGTAAACGCTGGGATGGGCACAGGATGTCCATTCTGCAGTGTTACTTGCCCGTATGGCTGTTGTTGTTTTTAATGTATATTTTTGTACCTTAAAATGTTTGTTATCGTTTTTTACTTCTTTTTGGGGGGTAACCTGGGGTTGAGAAAAGAAGTGGAATTACTGGCATCCTCAGCACAGCCTGGTTTATCAACCTTAAGGAATGAAATGATTTAGGCATTGTGTCATTTAATGTTGGGTTTTTTGCAGATTGAAAGTGTCGAACATTTGAAGGAATTAGGAGGTGTTGGTTTTGAACTGAAGCTAAAGTTACTGGAGCCACTGAAACTGAAGGAGGTGACAACCCTGATATGGCTTTTGTGGTCGTTAGGGCTATAAACAACATGAAATGGAGTGAGTCTGCCAAGTCGTTTTTGTTCAATATTTTTAATACAATTGTTTATGTGAGTGCCAAGAATGGGAAGTCACATTACTCCAGACATGTTCAGTATTTTTTTTGTTTCGTGTTTTTTGGGTTACAAAACAGTGGTTGTCCATTAAAAAAAAGATGACTAAAGAGGAAGTGTTCTTTACTTATTGTTCTTTGATTTGCAGCAACACTTCATCTTCATTCTCAAAAGTCAATGCTATGAGATAAGTTTTGTAGTTTTTATTATTTTTTTATTATTTTTTTTTAGATTTAGAAAAAAGAATTGGGCGTAATAAACGTCATTATCTTGATTCTCAATTTTTTTTAAAAAAGTTTTTTAAAGATATGCCAGTACCTTGAATTTATTTCAAACAACGTATAGCAAGCAACCAGTAACTCTTTCGTTTACACATCCATGTGAGTTTGTTACTTCCCATTCTTTCCGTGTTCCAGAAACTCTCTACTTCTTCATTTCTACAGTCTGTTCCTGAAAATCAGGTGCTTAGTTCAAAGTGAAATACCGCTGAAATCTAACATGATTAATCCCCATGTATCATGTACCATTGTGTTTGCAGGTGAATGCAGAAATTGCAGGTGAATGCAGAAAATCTTTCTTTTTTTTTTTTTTTTTTTGCATTTTGGATATAATTTATTACAATATTGGTGACATACAGATGTTCCGGATAGATAAATGCAACCAGTTTTGTTGGCAGAAATACACACGTGCATGCCTATGTACAAACTGAATGTGTGAAAGTAATGAAACATGCCTGTACTCTCTTAGCAAAGTCCACATGACATTTCAACTCATAGCCTGTAGGGTATCAGTGTACCATGAAGGCACTCATGTCTTAATAACTTCTCCACTGCCCTCAAGTGCTGTGAAGCCACTTCTGTCTTCATGACTTCCCATGGCTCTCCAGGGAACCAGGGGGTCTTCCTTTCACAAACATTGACCAGGCCATTGATTAATATCTCAGGAAAGCCCAGGGTATCAGATATGCCAGTAGGGGGGGGAGGGAGGGGGCGGAATCAGCCTTGTGGTTAGAGCATTGTGCCCGTCATTTGATGGTCCAGAATTGAGACACCTGCTAAGGAGATTTTTGTCCCTGGAGTTAGCATCAATACAGACTCCACTCCCCTGAAAATTCTTCGAATGAGACTTTAAACCAGTCATGTGTACAAACGCACGCAGAACATCTTGTATACACGTTAAAACCAGGTCTGCCTTTTGGAAGAGTAGGCCATTAAGAACAGATTCATGACCAAAAAGTACATAAAAATGCACACACATGGTGTTGTATTAAGACATCATCCCCAAAGTCAGAATGGGGCTGATGCACTAAAACAGTTGCATACACAAAATCTCACCATTGATGAACCTTGGAGTTCTAGGCGAGGAATAGGGGGGAAACAAATTTAAGTTATGCAAATAATCGAGAAGCAAAAGGGGAGATGACTGTTGATGCTGACCAGCTGTATCCCAGATTGAATGAGGATATTTAAGCCAGGTTAGATTTGGGGTTTCTGGGAGCGAAGGATATCCTTGTAAAGAAACTGAAAAACTGCACACTGGAAATGAAAGTTAAGTTTTTTCACAAGGATCTGCACATGCCAAGATTCAGAAGTCTTTAGTGTGTGTATGTGGGGGGGGGGGGGGGAGAGACCCATGGGATTGAAGTCGAATGGTCTTAACTACTCAACTTTCGTGTCCATCAATTTTATTTAATATCAGTGTTTGTGATTTGCTGGTCTGTTTAAAATAAAATTTGACAAGGATGATATTTGACGGAATATATGGTGATATATGTGTATATATGATGAAACTGTGTATGTTAAAGTCATGTTTGTGGATAAAATGTTAATAAAAATAGAAATATTTAAATTCTTGCGTAATTTTGTGTGTGTGAGAAAGGCAACTTTTACGGACATACAGCTCTTGTTAAATGCTGTGCGTGTGTGTGTGTGGTGTGTGTGTGTGTGAAAACCATTGTGTTGTTTAAAAGGAAAAAAACCTGCAGACCTAGATTCCAATTCTTTACAATATTTTTTTTTTCATTTTCTATCTATCCTTGTTCTTTCAATGCTGGAAAAACATGCCAGTTAATACTACTAATCACTATCAGCCCCCCTTCCCCTCTTCTCCCCACCACAACATTCCATATTATTTTGGGGATGACGTATAAATATGACACGAGTTGGAATTTTTTTTATATTTTATATATCCTTACCACTTTTCCAAGTTGGTTGACAACAGAAACAAATCAAAAATAAAATTGAAAAAGAAAATTATATTCAAACACTTTTCAAGTCGCTAATAACAATTACTGATAATAAATGTAGGGAATTCATATAGTGCTTAATCTTGTACAGTACAAGACATTAGACTCTGATGTCACTACACGAAATTAAATACAAAAGAGACAGAGACCACTTCTACTACCCACTCTACTCCAACTCCCAAACAGTGTCAAGAAAAAGAAGAAAGTTTGTTGTGAAAGGAGGAAGGATATCCAAGGGACATAATCCTTACACAACGCACAATAATTATTGAATTATCCTTTCGAAGCAAAATGGCTGCGTCCTTGACGAGACAACCTGCAGTAAAACTGTTACGGAATGCATTTGGGATCCGTGAGTTTTGTAAATTGGTTGCACTGGAATGAGTAATGGTTATAGCTTATTTTGTCATCATCCAACTTACAGTTGCGTATCTTTTGAGTATGGTTGAAAGTTTGTGGATCGGCATGCGTGTGACTAAACATAAGTACTAGAACTAAAGTAGTATTGGTAATGACTACGGATGCTCGTGTTTCAGTTGCAGCTTATTAATTATTATTCTTGTGTGTGGATAGGGTGCACCAAGGCACACGCATACTTACATATGCGCGCGTGTGTGTATGTCACTGTGTGTTTGTGTGAAGTGTAAGGGTATATGTGCACAAGCAGTGAAGCACTGTAGCAGTAGCTGACGCTAATTGACACTGTCACAGTGTCAGGGAACCCTCGAATACTAGTAATACTTAGTAGTATTACCAATAGAAGTGTGTGTGTGTGTGTGTCACTCTGTATCAGTGTGTGTGTGTGTGTGTGTGTCACTGTATGTGTGTGTCACACTGTGTGTATGTGTGTGTTACTGTTAGTGTGTGTGTGTCACTGTGAGTGTGTGTGCATGGGTCTTGGAAACAGTTTTCTTAGTGTACCTATGATGGAGAAAAAATGTTGGATCAACTCATGGCAGAGAATTTTCCAATTCCATTTTGCAGGTCAGCTTTTGCCTAGGTCTGTACAGCTCTATGGTACCAGCTGTAAGGACATTGATGCTGACAGGTAATTTGAACCAATGGACTCCATTGATAAACACACTCAGAGCATGCACATGGCCCTGTATGATGTGCACAAAACACACACACACACACAATACACACACACATGCACATGTACAAGTTTACACACACAGGTATGCATGTTTGCTCAAACCCATGCACAGCTGTGCAAGCACTAAAATATTCCCACACATGTTAAATATGTATACACATACAGACAATACACACACACACACACACACATATCAAAGTCCTTCGGATGAGACTATAATAGTATAAACCGAGGCCCCGTGTGCGAACGCACGCAGAACATCCTGCACACACGTTAAATCCTGTTCCGCTTTTCGAAAGAGTAGGCCATTGTGTGCCGGTGGGAACAGATGACAAAATTTACAAAACCGCATACACACGGGGACTGGATGTAAAAAAGCACATGAGTGCTTATTCCATTATCCTCGATATAAAAGAATAAATAAATAAAATAAATAAATACACACACACAGTCACACACACACCACATGCACTTTGATAGTTTGAATGAATTTATGAACAGTGCTGAGGAAATGATTAAAGTATCACTATCACCGCCCCCACCCCTTTTCCAACCACACTCTCCCAATAAGTGCTGAAAATAGTGGACAATTTTTTTTTTTAAACAAAGATTTTTAAAAATAAAAATCCACCCCAGATTGAATAGTCATGAATTCTTTCATCCTTTTTATTACTGACCTATGTTTTGAGGAACAAAATTGAGACTTAACCCTTTCCCTCCCTGTCCCCGTAAACATCTGTAAATTATCTGTGACCTGTTCTACCTATTGTCTTTCTTGGATTATATCAGAGTCCCATTGGAGTTATCCAATTTATGGACTGTATCAACCAACCCCCATCACCAAGCAGCTCTCTCTCTCTCTCTCTCTCTCTCTCTCTCTCTCTCTCTCTCTCTCTCTCTCTCTCTCTCTCTGACGTCTACACTTTAATTCTACTAACTGGGTTTACACTTTTTTTTTTTTTTTTTTTTTTTTGGGGGGGGGAGGGGAGTTGTCCTTGGCTATTACTCAAGGTTCACCATTGGAGAGATTTTGCATATAACTGATATATGCAACCAGATTTGCCCACAATGAAGCCATTGAAGGTAGGGCTCCACATTCTGTCTTCAGGGATATTCATAAACGACTTCCAGTATACATAATACAGTTGCATTCATAAAAGAAAAAAAATGTAAACCACCTGCTCCTGACACTGCCACAAATGGAGAGTTCTAACTGTTGTTTTTCATCAGTACAACATCCCCCATATCCATTCTCAGTTAAGGGACATATGGAGTGGGGCTTTGTTCTTAGACAGATCATTAGATGTCTTGATGGGGAAAAAAAAAAAAGCAAATGCAGTGCTTTTTCAGTGTACCCTCTGGAAATAAAAATTGGACTGACTTGCAGGGCAGGGTAGGGTAGGGTAGGAAAGGGGTGTGGTGTGGTGCGGTGTGGTGCTGAGTGGTGTAGGGAAGAGTTGTGTGTGGTGTAACTGTGCAGGGTCGGCTAGGGTAGGGTAGTAAACTAGTGTAGCACCGTGTCGCGTACAGTGCAGTATAGTGTAATGAAGTAAAGTGTGGTCTAGTGTTGTGAAGTCTAGTACAGTACACCCACCTTATATTAGTTATAAATTATATATATTATATATATTTGGTCATTCATTGTTTCTGATTGTTGTCTGGCAGTCTGCCCAGGATTGCTGTGGCACCAGACCAAAGCTGTATCCTCTGCTGGCACCCTGAACCACAACATCCATACCACTGTACACAGGTGTGTGTGTGAGAGTCTCTGTGTAGGGGGGGAAGGGGAGTGTGTTTGTGTGTGTGTGTGTGTTGGGGGGGGTGTGCATCCTATCTATCTCTGCTTTCTTTCCCTTCCCCAATATCTCATCTGTCTCACTTGTGTTGGCATCACCTGGTACTTCTTTCAATGACAGCTATCTTTATCGTGTTTAAAACATTACAGACCTGGGATTTTGTGATCAGCTCATCAAGAAATGTACAAAAGAATGATGATAAAAAATTTTAAAAACAAAAAAAAAGAATTATTTCAAACTCACTTTTTAGTCATTTACTTGATCTCTTTTCCAATAAATATTTTTTGTTCATGATGAGTATCAATTCTTTTTTTCTCTCGTCGTCCATGTGAAGGCTGTGAACATACAGTGTGTGTTTGTGTTCACTGACTACAGATGTGTGTGTGAGAGAGAGAGAGGGAATTCATGTAAAACAATCATTAAATGCAGTTCAAAACTTTTATCTCGTTCATTTTTTTTTTCATAATTTATGCTCTATGAGTTTCTGCAGTTTTGTTTCAGGAGAAAGCATAATTGAAATTCACTTAAGATTTTTTGGGGGCGAAAAATTTTATTTGTCTAGTATATAAAAATAAAATATTTTCTCTCAGATTCTTTTTTTTAAATGTAGTTTTGTTTTGGGGGGGGGGGGGTGCATATTTGATGTGGAAATGATGATGGAACATTGGATATGTTTCAGCCTATTCCAAGAACAGAAGAAAGTGCTGAGGTAAGTGTATTTCTGTACATCTGATATTATATCCCCAAAATTTTTTGGGGGGTGAGGGTTGTTCCTTGGCTAAAGCACCAAGGATCATTAATTCATTAATGGTGAGATTTTATAATATGACTGTTTTTACCCACCATTAATGTAAAGGTAGCGCTGTATTCTGACTTTGGGGAGGATGTTTAAACACAACACCTGTGAGCATTTCTTTTTTTTTTTTAATGTCATCCATTCCCACCAGCATGAAATGGCCTTCTCTTCCAAAATACAGAACACGTTTTACTGTGTGCGCAAGATATTCTGTGTGCAATGCCCTTGAATTGACATCTCAAAGTGTGTGTGTGTACGTGGTTGCATTGGGGGGAGGGGGGGGGTTACATGCACATATGTGTGCAGTGTGTATGCCTGCCTAGAGCTGTCTGTGCGTGTGCGCGCACGTGTGTGTGCGCAAACACGTCTGATATTTGTTCATGTTCTTGCTTGTATGTATGTAGCTCGCACTATTTCATCCCTCCTTTCCTCCCCATTCCTGCCATCATCTTTTCAAATTTGCCACCCCCCCCCCAACACACACTTACAACACCTTTGACTGTGTAGATTTTGTATGGGCTCTCTCTCTCTCTCTCTCTCTCTCTATATATATATATATATATATATATATATATAAATCTTACTCCCTGTTCTTTCATTCGTTCGTTTGTTCAGGGTGAGACCCCACTGAAGGTGAACCTGTGTCTGGAGGAGCAGTTGAAGATGCGGCCTGAGGGCCCCACAGACCACGAGTTGTCCAACATGTTCTTCACCACCAAGCACCAGTGGAGGCCCATGTCAGTTTCCGCTTGCTGCCCCTCAGTTTTGGTTTTGTTTGTTTGTTGTTGGGTTGTTTTGTTGTTGTTGTTGTTGGGTTGGGGGGTTTTTGGGGGGTTGTGGGTTTTTGGGGGAGTGGGGGTGGTGCTATGGCTTGGTATTTGATGGTGCCCCGTTTTGGTAAGAGTAGATCTATGCACCTAGTATCTTAACTCTCTTTCTGTCTGTCTCAGTGTGTGTCTTGTCTCTGGCTAGAGTTTTTTTGTTTTGGGTTGTTGTTGGATGGTTTGTTTGGTTGGGTTTTTTGTGGGGGGGGGGGGTTTGGGGGGGGGGTTCTGGGGAGGGGGCGTTGAGGATTGTGTGTGTGTGTTTTAAGCGATAGGTTGATATTACTCTGTATTATGGTTTTTTTCTATTTGATTTTTGTGTGTGTTGTTATTCATTTTGTTGGGTGGGGGGTGGGGGGGGATTCTTCGTCTCATTTTTTTCTTCCATATTTTGCTGATTGTTGTAATAATAATGATAATATATGGAATTTATTTAGCGCTAAATCTTGTAAGAACAAATCATAGCGCTTGCATCCAGCCTAATCATGCTCTTGCTATCGATCACAAATAGTTTTAAACAAATTCAGATTCACACACACACACACACACACACAAACAAAGGTTATACATTTTGGGGGGTGATGGGGATTTCAGCTGTTTGAAGGCCGGGTCAGATTTTGAGATGAGACAGCAGGGAAAAAATCCTAGGTTGCAAATAAGTATGTCTTAGGCTGGTTTTAAAAGTGTCATAAGTAGGTTGGTTGGGTTTTGTTTGTTTGGTTTTTTGTTAGGTTTGGGGTTTTTTGGTTTCGTTTTTTGGAAGGGGTGTGGGGGGGGGGGGTGTTGTTTGGGTGTTTTTTTTCTTGGGGGAGGAGGTAGGGGTGGGGGTTGTATATGTTTTAAGAAATTCCAGGGGGAAAATCCCCTTGAAGTGATATTTCAGTGTGAGTGTGTGTTATTGTGCGGTGATGGTGGCGGGGGGATGGGGGTTGAACATACATAAGTGTGTGAATGTGCAATGTGCATGCATGCCTAGATGTGATGTATGTTCATAAGGTTTAAGTTTCCAAGTGTGTGTGTGTAGATCATACAGATATGGTGGTGGTTTTGGGGTTTTGTTTTGTGTGTATAGGGGTGGGGTGGGGTGGAGTTAGGAGGAGGTGGTGGTTTAGTATACATTTTGTTGTTGTTTTTTATTAGGCAGGGTTGGTTGTTTGTTATTTTGTTTAAGTTAATCATAGTAATGATACTACTACATAGCATTTAGTAATTATTATTTAGAAAGAGTGTGGGCTAACAACAGGAGCACCTCCTTTTCTGTTGCAGGACTCAGAAAAAATACAGAAAACCACCACGACCTCTGGACAGGGAGGGATTGTGATGACTCAGGGTATACTACACCACCTTCAACTCTTCTTCTGCTAGTGCTTGGGAAAGATAGAAAAGCGCTGTGTGTATGTTGTGTGTGTGTGGGGGGGGCGGCGCTGGCTGTTTTTATGAATATGCATTGTGTGTGTGGTGGATGCAACATTCACAACTGAAACATTTTTAATGTTTTCGTGGAGCTGTGCTTGAATAATGTGAATAGATATCTTTCCTTCATTGTATGAGGGAGGCACCGTGGTCGAGTGGTTTAGGCGGTCAACTCGTGATCCAGAGGTCTCGGGTTCGATCCCCACTCGGCTCGGTGTTGTGTCCTTGGGAAAGACACTTGACTCCTATTTTCCTCACTCCACCCAGGTGTACAAGTGGGTACCAGCTCTGCTGGGGAAGTATCTGGCGACAGACTAGCGTCCTGTCACAGGGGTGGTGAAAAACCATCAGTTCGCTTAACGCTACAGAAACCGGGATAAGCTCCGGCTCTTTGGGCCTTCTGGCTCGAAAGAACATACTTTCTTCATTGTATGATAGATAAGAAATACTTTGTGAATGAGAAAAGAGTGATGAATAGAAAAAAAAAAGTCTTAAAATGATTTGAGGGTTTTTTTGTTTTTATTTTTGTGCAGCAAGTTTGTATGTCTATGCATGTTTTTGCGAGTGCATTGTAATTTTGCTTGAGAGTTTATAGCTCATCTTTTTCTCATATCATTTTGTCCATGCCCCTTCCTACCACCCTCTTTTAAATTTCTCTTTCTCTCAGCACTATGATCACACCTAGGAGTAAGGACATTTTTATGTGATTTATACATTTGGGTGACAGAAATAGTATTCTGATATGTGCAGAAAATTGTGTTTTTCCATTCTTCAGCTAGAGGTCCGAGGTTCACCAATGATGAGATGTTTATGTACACAATCACACAATCATTTAAAAGTAACGTTAAGGTGGCCATATTTTTATTTCTAGGATGATGTCTAAACGACACCATTGTGCATGTTGATGTTTTTTCCCTTCAGTTTTGTCATCTGTTCGTACTGGCAAAAATGGGCTTTTCTTCCTAAAGGCAGAACAGGTTCCCCACATGTGTGCAAGATGTTCTGTGTGCATTCACATACAGGACCTCAATTTATAATCTCATCCAAAGGACTTTCAGGGGAACAGAGTCAGAACTGATGTTAACTCCAGAGGGAAAAAATCCCCTTGAATGGGTTCCTCAGTGGTAGATTTGAATCTGCGCTGTCAGATGGTGAGCTCAATGCTCTAACCACTACACTATCCTCCCCCCACCCCCATACAGAGATATAAGCAACATCATGTACAGAGATGCAATCTTACTGTTGTGTAAAGATATTCTTGTAAAGAGATGTGATCTCAATATCATGTACAGAGATGTAATCTCAATATCATATACAAGCCTGGCCAAAAATGTCAAAGTTACACACTCTGCTTGTCAATAAAACTAAACAAGACACCAAGAAACCATGTACAACATTTTATTAGCTTGCAAATTCTTCACCTTTCCCTTATTTTTCCTCCACAACAAACATGTTGAAACACATCTCATCCACAATATAGCATTTCTCTCAACATCCACAAAAAAGGGGGAGGAAAATGGCCAGCAACAAGAATGGCAACAACTTCTCTGAACTTCTGATAACCTTTCATCTCACTCTGCATCAAAACTTGACAAAAAATTGTTAACTCATGAATTTTGAATTATAAACACAATACACACCCAGTGACCATCGGCAAATTCAGACAATCTCTTCCTGATTGAAGGTTATGCTGCAAACAATCGAAATAAATTAAAATTTTTAAAAAGACCAAGGAATTGGCTTCATCAGGTTCAATTCAGTCACGACACATTATCTGAAATATTCAGCGTTTCACCTTAACGACTCGAGTCAATTCTCTTTAGGATGATCCTTGATTTAACAGATGAAAACCACCACTCACGCACTATAAAATACCCCATTCCCCAACCCAAAAAATCCACCAAATACCCAACAACACATAGTCGAGACAAAGAAAAGAAAAAACCAATTTATTTGGCTTATTTTCCAAACTGAAGCAGGCTGACAAGTGACAGAGGTACCATTAGCAGCCAGTAGAAGTGACAATACCGCAATCAGCAGGAAACTGCTTTTTTCTCGACTTAATCCCACAGCAATAGAAAGCCGGTTGCTTCCTTACCAAACAATCAAGAGTGCACACAACAATGGCAACATGTCATACTAGTATAATGGCAACATATCATACTATTATGGGAACGCAACATACTTGGATACAGATCAAACAACAAGAATAACCACTGTTCTATGGCATGTCTGTTTTTTCAAGTGTATAAACCCAGATCACCTCTCGTCTTCTTAGACATAAACTACAGATCTTTTTTTTTTCCAGAAAGCTGAACACAAAGGGGAGGGTGGGGTTGGAGAAGAGGGATTCACCGATAACATAACTGCTAGTTCAGAAACACCAGTGGGGTTTCAATGCTCTATCCACAATTCAACAGGAACACGTTAAAAGCCATGACTCAGGCCATTCTGAGAAACAAATAAAATAATGTTATTCAAACATTTTGAAATCTAAAGAGACTGATATAATAATATCAAGGTTACCTAAACACATTCTGAAAAATGAAGAAATAGACACAATAAAATCAAACACATTATAAAATATTTTAACAGCCATACCCACCAATGACTTGCATTCACATTAAAACGCTTTAAGCGCTTCGATTTGTTTGTCTTTTTACAAGATTCAGCGCTATATAAATTCCATATTATTATTATTATAAAACCAAAAAACCCACCTGCAATCAGAGCCAATCACACACAAAAAATGGACATCATCCAAACACATGCATTTCTAACTAACAATGGTAGTCGAGTTCCAAAATGCTTTCAAAATAACAACCTGAGACATTCTTGCTTCTGTAACATTTGGGACATTTTGTCTGTAACAGTGTCAGGAGATCCTGCTTTAAAACTTGGGAGACAAAACCTGAACAATTTATTACAGGATTGAAAGGTACAAGAGAAAGAATACAGAAAAGGTAAATAATTACTGGATTAAAGGTAGAAAGGGAAAAAAACATGACAAGACAATAACTGGATTACAGATATGAGACATCATAACTGGAAATACAATGAATTCAGTTACCACTTCAAATAGTCATTGGTAGGTCAGTCCGAGTTTGTGGGGGGTTTGCATGGTATAAGAACTAATGACAGTCAGGAGTTTGTCTTTTTTTATTGCATGGTGTAGAACTAATGACAGTCAGGAGTTTGTCTTTTTTTATTGCATGGTTTAAAATAATGACAGTCAGGAGTTTGTCTTTTTTATTGCATGGTGTAGAACTAATGACAGGAGTTTGTCTTTTTTTATTGCATGGTTTAAAATAATGACAGTCAGGAGTTAGTCTTTTTTATTGCATGGTGTAGAAATAATGACAAAGTGCAATAGTTCAGTTTTTCCACTGCAAAGTGTCGATAAAATAAATTTGCATCAATTCAGCACGCAACCATGTTTGAGGACTGCGTAAAACTTAGCAGCTTGATTGACAAAATGAAGGCAGAGGTCAGCAGATTCTGAATGTACCCTCTCACCAAAAAAAACAAAAAAAACCTGGCAAGGAACCGTTCGCATAATTCTGCAGAGCATTTAGAGGCTGTAAACCTGAAAAGTGACAGTATGGTGCAGTATGACAAGCAGTATAGGTCAGGACTGATGAGTAAGGCTGATAAGGCACAAGCATCGATACTGCACACACACACACATCCCTGACTTTTAGCGTCTTTAACTGTGAGCACACAGACCCTCAAGCCCTTGATAAATAAACCACGCCTCAACGGCTGTAGACATCTATCAGTTCATGCACAACAAACTTCGCCAGCGCGTTACCAACAAGAACAAGCGGTATGAGATCGGTAAACACGGATCACACACCTTTAATACAGATTTTTTTTTTCCAACTGAGCATTTTGACAGTGAATGTACATCACAGCAATGTCATTAAGCATTGTGTGCATTAGAGAACAAAAAACCCCACAGACCAATGACACCCAACACGCATGAACCAATGAGTTAATATATTACACACATATGGCTCTTGTTTACCGATATAAACAGGTTTCTCTTTGGCTAAAAAATTTAAGTTTCTATGGCATAAACAACTTTCATCCTGTATTGATACATTCCATGTTACAAACTTGTATCTGCTGGTTTGTACAACTACAACAGAAGGAAGAAAGGTGGCATCTACAACAATGCAACCAACAACACAAAAATCATTCAACGTTCACACGGGGGGGCCCATTTACACAGACTGAGTATATGTACAGTAATATATCATGCATAAATTGACACAATCACACACACCCATGAACCCCAAAAATTTGACACACAAAAAACCCCCATTCTGATCACAACCATGTGATGCTGAAAAGCAAAATCAAAAACAGACTTCTTTTTTTTCAAGTTACATAAAAGTCAGGAGCCAGATCTACATCATATGCTATAGCTTCAAAGCAGGGCTGCTCAGATCTGTGGTCAAGGTCTCAATCAGTCTTATTGACAGCACAAAGCAACTACATGCAGAAAACTCCATGTAGACAAAACCCTCCAAAGGCAGAATATTTCAGGTGTACTTTGGCACAAGCCATGGGTCAATGTATGTATACACCATGGCTGCTCATCCCCTCTTCCCTGCTAAAGCCAGTTCCCTGGATACAATAATTTATTACTTTAGATTCAGATCACTTGCTTTGCATCCACCTACAAGGAACAAACTACTTGCAATGCATTTAACATGCACTGTTTCTCACACACATATACACACACAAAGCAATTTAGGTGTTGTAATTTCCTTAGTCAATTTTGCTTTTTAGTCTTGAAGAGTTATCTGCTCCAGCCCCTCCCTCCCCCCCCCCCCCCCCCCCCCCTCTCTCTCTCTCAATAAAACCCAAACATACACAAGTCTGAAGAAAACCAGAAAAAGATCCCAAAACCAACTATTGCTGTAATTCAACACACCCATAAAGTATTAGCAAAACAACATGGCTATTCTCGGTGGCAGACAATAGCATAGAAGACTTCCATCAGATCAGCGCATAATTTACCTCAACATGTCTGTACATCCCAGAGTATTCAGGACAAACTGGCAAGATTGTTTCTCATTGGTTGATTTCACCTTGATGGCAGTTCTATGCACAAGATGGTTCTATGATCTACTTTTTTGATGGCTCTGAACACAAAAGATGATTGTCTGCGGGGTGGTGAACAACACACTAACAAAAAATAAGTTAAAAATAACTAAGTAATCAGTTCTCAATGGCTTTATTTACAGAGAGCTTTTAAGTTCACAGAAATATTGTTCTTATTTCAAAGGACCTAACACATCTGTAGCATTTTTCACACAAATCTATCTCTTCTTCACTATATGTCAAACTCTGAACTTGTCTGAAACTGTTTTCTTTTCTAGGCACACACAGCTCAGAGTCCTATTCAGACTAAAATTCATTCTACATGAAAAACACTAGAATTCTAGGAAATAGAATAAAGCAAACCCAGAAATATTCAGAGGGGGAAAAGAGGAAATCCTAGAAAAGAACATCTGACTGCCACAGATATTCTAGAAATCTTAGATGTATGCCCTGGCATGATGTACTCCGGCTTATTTTTTTCTTTTGCTTCAGGGGACAAAACAGATCCCAGGAATTAAGCAGACAAATTCTCGACTGTTCTAAAAACAAAAAAGGTTGCAAAACCTCAAAACATAAGACATCTCTACATGACCTACCACAGAGCTTACTCATTAACTGTACATGGAATAAACAGAAGAAAAAAGAAAAAAAAGAGTTTATGCCAACAAATATTTGAACAAGTTTTTCATTTGTACTACACAACCTAAATGGGCAGTACACCCATCCCTCCTTGAAGATTATGTAATGATGTCGACTTTGGAGAAAACAAGTTATCGTTTTTGTTCCTAAATTTACCTTCCAAACTCACCTCTGAGCATGTCAAGACAGAATATTTCTAAATACATTGTTATACTGTCAGCAAGAGGTTGAAGGGGGGGGGGGTGATAGAGCATAGCCATCTCCCCCAAAGAAAGGACTTTTTCTTCACAAAATATTTTGAGGTAGCAATTCCTAACAAAAACAAAACCACAAAAAAACCTATGTATCAGAGGCATTTATCTGGCTGGACAGCAAGAATTAACTCCCTTACATCACTGGCTTTTTTTTTCTGGTACAAAATTCACAGACTTTACCCTCCTAGTTGCAATGAAGTTCAGACAAGAATGGTTCCACTAGAAAAACTTATGTTAGTGGGACAAATCTGCTTTATGTGAGCCACACTCAGAGCAATATTGTCACCTCAACTCAAAATCAAATAAAATCTGAATCTCCCCCAACATATGAACAGCATGGCTATTTGCTAGTGGCAGCCATTTTACTTGAAGGGTAAATCCTAACATCCGAGATACAAACCCATGCCCTATACCACTGACACTGGTGACAGATGCTAGATGGATCATTCGCCACAAAGTTTCTTCAATGGCTACACTGAAGGTAAATTCTGACCCTTTCCTCTTTTGTTATTCGGTCGGTCTGTCTCTCTCTGTGTTTGTCTCTCTGTCTCTCCCTTTCTCTGTGTGTTCCTTTACCAGGTGGGGCACGAAGTATCCGGTCTTCTCCTGTACTTGTCACTTAGCAGGAGGTCTGCCTGCTGGCCTTAGCTGACACATTCTGACTTCAGAGCAGCTCATTTCAGTTAGTTTATGATATGATGAAGTCATCTCATCCGTAAGGGTATGATCTAATGCCACCTTTCTTCTCTCTCTTTTTTTTTAAACCTCTGTTATATTGAAGATTTTGTACCACTAGCTTGCATAGAATTAATTAATATTGACCACTCTTATGCAATGTCTTTTCACATTTATGAGGTGCTAATTTATCCAATCTGGCTCTCGAGGTTTGATCAACATGTAAACTGTGCAATATTTTCCACACATTACTTTCGTCACCTTATTTATGGTAACAATGAAATGCAGTCATGTTTTGGCACACAATCCAGTTTCCCCAAATCTGAAGGCCACTGGGGTCGAACTTTAAAACATGTTTGACTCAAAAACTTGTTGCATATATCTACTGATCTTCACATGGGTTCTCAAGTGGCTGTAAAATATGCAGCTGATCTGGCGTTAATTACTTGTCCACATATAAACAGAACCATGAACTGTCAACAAATAAATAGTCGGCCCTGAACAATGTACAGCCATAAAACTGTAAATATCCCTGACGTTGGAAAGTGGCTACCTTAATGGTGTGTGATAATGGTCACACACAGAGAATCTCGCCACTGGTGAACCTCGGAGCTCTAGCAGAGAAACGATTAAAAAGAAAATTTTAGAAAACCCTTTCGTTCCTTGGCTAGAACTCCAAGGTTCACAAAGAGTGAGATTTAGCATATGCAACTGTTTTTTACCCATCATTAAGGTAGCCACATTCCGACTTCAGGGAATAAACTGTTCATAAATATACAGCCATAAACTGTCAACAAAGAGCCATGAGTGAGTTGCTGATACAACAACATTACCAGGGGCTAGCTTAATCAGCAGGATGCTTTCATGCTGCGCTTTCAAAAGCCTTTTCCTTGTTCCTCTCCACATTTCTACTCCACTTCACGCAGGTCTTCATCAGCTTCTACCACTTCTGTCCTTACTTCACAAAGTCCACTGGCAAGTCTTCAGCAGTTGGATGGATCTGAATGAGCACAAGGAATAGTCCGATACAAATACTATACCATGAAAATTCTTCACACACTTGTCATATTCACCAAACAGACACACCTATCTATTTATAATACATTGACAGCACATGACTTGAATTGTGAAAGTTCAACTGGAAACAGCAAAAAACAAAAAACACTCCTCTCAATTTTTCTGTAAGTTGGAAATTTTCTTTTCTTAACTTGGAACTGATTTTAACTCCAGGGGGGAAATAATCCCCGTGTACAGGTGCTTCAACAGTGGCTCGATCCAGGGCCGTCAGATCACAAGTGCAATGCTCTAACCGCACAGCTATCTCACCTCCCTTCTTGGGTTTTAAAATAAATGCAGTCTACTTCTATCCGCAAAAGCTGCAACGCTACCCTCCAAAAAGCCAGAAGCAAAATCAAGATCTACTCTCCACAAGGCAACACTCGAAACAGCAACTGTAAGCACAGTACACCACTTCCACACTAAACTTTAGTGCACAAAAAATAAATCAGTTCATGACTTAGAAATCAAAACATCATAAAAAATGAAGACATGATGTCCTGACGACTTGCACAGCTTTCATATCTTACTTCCCAAACTTGCAGCCACACTTGTCTGTTCTCCACACTGCCAACCACCAAACACACTCACAGTTCAATTCAGTTTCTTCAACACCACTGGCTGACTTACAAACACACTTGACTTCTTTCATGTTTCAACGCTAGCAGCAAAAGGAGAAGATGAAGCAGCACTCAAATGGTTTTAAAAAAAAGTTTTGGTGAACATCAAATCACACCTGCACTTTGAAGTTCGATGTAAGAAAAAGGGACCATGCACGAGACATGTCCAGGTAAGACGGGGGGATGGTAAATCATAATTGAACTTGCATCCGTCGTGATGTAAAGACAGCCGCTGATGACAACTGGGTGTGTCTCCCTGTAAGAACTGTTACCTCCCCTCCCTCCTCCCTCACCCCCCCCCCCCCCCCCTTGCCCACAGCGACTGAGGGATGCCGATGTCACGAAGGACTACATGACGTCAGTTGTCCACAGCGGTGGTGCATCATGCTGTGGATTCCTTCGAGGCGTGTTTCTCCTGACGTAGCTCCTTCATTCGCTGCAGGATGATTCGTTTCATCACGCGGTACTTGTACTGCAGCTGGGCGATCGCCTCCTTCTCCTCTCGGTTCAAGACAATCTGGAAGTTCTGTAACTCTGGCTCGCTGAAGTTTTCCCACTGGAAAAAAAGACATTACGGGTGTACAACTTGTTGAGAAGATGAAGAAGGAAATGAAATGTGTGACTACCATCGGCGGGAAAAAAGCCAAGACAGATTCTCAAATATATACAAAATATGAATGTGTTCCAAGGTAGATTCCCTCTTTTCAGTAACTCTCGAAGTCTCTCAAAGTATTAGAAAACACATGCGCACACATACACACACACACACCTTACAGATAAAGACATCTTTTCACAAATTCTCCTGTAATGAGAATATAAACTGGTCACAAGACAAGTTACATACATCTTTACAGTAACTTAGAATATCCAAAGATACATACAGACTGGAAAATAGAATTTTTCCACACAAAAAACAAACATGTAGTGCTGCAACTGCATAAAGAGGTGAAGAGAGCTTTATGTTGTCTTTTAATTCATTCAGCCACTCATTCAATGCTTTTAACTGCAGTATTGGAAACATCAACAATGGCAACCTGTAATCTCACTTTTCTTTTCAAACTTTCAACCACTGCTTAACATATGTACTTGTACGCATACATACAAACACATACACACACACTCCTCCCCCCCCCCTCCCCTCCAACAAACACACACACACGCATACACACTTACATGCACCCACCACCTACACACATGCAAATCCAACCACCCATCCACCCACCCACCAAGACACACATACACACATGCACCACAACACAACACACACAACACAACACAACACACACACAAGCACACAACACACACACTATACAAAGAACAGCCCAGATGGAAGACAGCTAAAGACTAGAACACTGACCACAATCTCTCCTGTCTCGTTTTCCTGCAGCACCAGTCGGTAATGCTTCACCTGCTCTGGTTGCCATGTCAACATGGCCACCAGGGGGCAGTCCTTGTCCGTCAACCGCCGCAGTTTCACTGGAAAAACAGTCACCCAATCAAAACTATGCTGGACATGGCTTATATGAGCGATGAAGAGTCAGGTGGCTTACTTTTATTACTTTTTTTATCTTCGTTCCATGGCTAGAGCTCCAGGGTTCATCGATGGCAAGATTTTGGGGTATGTGACAGTTTCCCCCCACCCCCCACTAACCATCTAGGTAGCCGAATTTTTACTTCAGGGACAGTGTCTAAACATGACACCTGTGTGCATGCGTTGCTGTTTATTTTTATTTTGTCATCTGTTCCTACTAGCCACGAAATGGCCTATCTTCTGAAAAATGGAACAGCTTTTTTAATATGTGTGCAAGATTTCTGCGAGCATTTGCATACATGGCCTGGGTTTACAGTCTTATCTGAAGGACTTCGACATTCAGTTCCATTGTTTTCGTCAAACTGGGAAGAAAGGGAAGTGGCTTATGAGCAATGAACAGTCAGGCGAGTTATGAGCACGGACCAGTCAGGTGGCTTGGGAGCAATGAACAGTCAGGTGGCTTATGAGCAATGCAAAGACAGGTGGCTTGGGAGCAATAAACAGTCAGTCAGGTGGC
The DNA here is from genome assembly GCA_028751875.1 of Rapana venosa. Lineage (NCBI taxonomy): Eukaryota > Metazoa > Mollusca > Gastropoda > Neogastropoda > Muricidae > Rapana > Rapana venosa. The sequence goes on along the minus strand of CM054142.1, from coordinate 36,031,821 downwards.
TTATGAGCAATGAACAATCAGGTAGCTTATGAGCAATGAACAGTCAGGTGGCTTATGAGCAATGTACAGTTAGGTGGCTTATAAGCAATGAACAATCAGGTGGCTTATGAGCAATGTAAAGACAGGTGGCTCATGAGCAATGAACAGTCAGGTGGCTTATGAGCAAGGTAAAAAACAGGTGGCTTATTATGAGCAATGAACAGTCAGGTGGCTTCTGAGCAATGTAAAAACAGGTGGCTTGTGACCAATGAACAGTCAGGTGGCTTATGAGCAATGAACAGTCAGATGGCTTATGAGCAATGAACAGTCAGGTGGCTTATGAGCAATAAATAGTCAGATGGCTTATGAGCAATGAACAGTCATGTGGTTTATCTGTAGGTGTGCAACCTTTAAATAAGAAAAAAAAAACATGCTGAGGATTTTGAGGGCCTGGGTGGCCCCTGTCAAGGGACATCATTCGGTAACTGTGTGTGTGTGCGCGCACATGCACATGTGTGCATGCAAAAGTGCAATTTAAAAAAAAACTAACAACAACAAAGTGTGAAGTGCTGACATCACGGTGAAGTTGCATCTACTAGCTTATTTTAAATCAAGACTGTTAACCAGTGAACAGAGAACTATTTTTCTTAACAACTTCAATAACAGGAATATTTCTTAACTTGATAAGCTGTCACAAACACACACAGCCAAGACTCCTCGTTCCATCACAAAAAGAATCTCTCTCTCTCTCTCTCTCTCTCTCTCTCTCTCTCTCTCTCTCTCTCTCTGCATTCCTTTACTGAGAGGCGTGCAAAGTGTCTGGTCTTTTCCTGTGCTTGAGACTTTACAGGAAGTCTGCCCACTGGCCTCAGCACACACATTCTCACTTCTGAGCTGCTAGTTTCATTACAAGTACAAGTTGTATGCTGGGTATGTTTGTGTTTCCGTAATCCATAACCCACCGAACACTGGCATGATTTATGGGATCTTTAACAAGCATATTTGATCTTCTGGATGTGTATATGTACACACAAAGGGAATCAAGGCCCTGGCAAGCCTGCATGTGAAGCTGACCTGGGAGATCATAAAAATTTCCACCCTTTCTTCACCGGACACCGTCAAGGTTCAAACCCAGGACTTCACAGACCCACAGGTTTGAAGTCAAGTGGTTTTAACCACTCAGCCAAAGCATCCGTCACAAAAACAAAAAAAAGCCATCAAAACCCACATACCCAGTTTGTTTTTGTCGCTGAACTCCTGTTCGTACATGGCAAATTTCCTGGGGTGGTCCAGGATGTGGAATTTCTTCAGAAGGTTGGCCACCACCTCCTTCGTCGTCGTTTTACTGCACACATCACAACACCACAGAACTGCATTACATCCTGCATAGCACTGTATTGTCACAGTATCATACTGTATTGTTTACATCTCTCTGACCACAAGGGCCGCATCAGTGATGCTACCCCATTCAGATTAAACAAACAAACAAAACGGGCATGAACAGTCACTTTAAAATTTAACCCATCAGATACTTCTACTTCTTCTTTTTTGTCAAATGCTCAGCAGCAACTATTGTTGTCAGTCATACGAGTGAAAATTCGGTGCGCTGCCATCAAACACCTGAAAAGTCAGGCTCAGCACATCCAACTTCAGCGTGGAAGAGAAAAGTTATTTTTTAAATCTTTCTGGGGAAAAAGACTGGAGAGTGGACCAAGAAGGCATACAATAAACAACAAGGAGGTAACAGGAAGAAAAGGAACAAGGCAGAAACACAGAGAGGGATAGAAAGAGGGAATTCTTAGAATTTTCAGAAGATGGGGATGCTATTTATGCTGACAGGCCCCTGGCATTCCCACGGGGAAAACTTGCCCATGACATGCTGCCTAAAAACAGAAAAACTCGGCACAGTTTCCTAACAATACTTCAAAGTGTTAAAAAGAAAAAAGTCAGGTGAAGAGTGGTGTAATACCCAACTTGCAGCGCACCTGGAGATGTGTATAGATTTCACCGTGTCGCGAGGCATGTAGAAGGCCACGTGTTGCGTGCTCTGCTCAACAATGTGCTCGCGAGTCAGCAGTTCATAGATGGAGGGAGGGCGTGCCCCCAGCTCCATGGTGATTGGTCGAATCAGGTTGAGAGTGACGCGCAGAAAACCTTGGAATGATTCCCCATCCTCCTCCTGAAACACACACACACGGAAAGTTGGATGTGTGGATCTTTTTCTCTTTTCTATGAGGTGATGGTTAAAAAGATGTCTGGCAAATGGAACGATCTGGGAACATTAAAACAGCACATATATGCATATATATACAAAAGCACAGAAGTATGCAGGCATAAGTGTGCACACACACATACACACATGCATGCGCACTATACAACATACACACACATTCTCTCTCTCTCCTCTCTCTCTCTCTCTCTCTCTCCTCCCTCTATTCCCTCTCTCTCTCTCCTCCTCCTTCCCTCTCTCTCTCTCTCTCTCTCTCTCTCTCCTCTCTCTCTCTCTCTCTCTCTCTCTCTACACACACACATATACACACAAACAAACATGTCATACACACACATATGCACCAGTAACACAAACACACAAATTCTCTCTCTCACACACACACACACACAACACACACACAACACACATACCACACATAATTAACATTTGACTATTTGACGAGACGGAAATGGAAGAAATTTTAACAAGGATTTAAAAGTAAAGAATAGAAGGAGCTACAAAGTTCACCAGTGGTGAGATTTCTGCATATGCAATCAGTTTTTTTCCTCACCATTTAGGTAGCTAGCCACATTCTGACTTTGAGAATATGATGCTAAATAACTTTTAGTTTTATGCCATTTGACACACAAAAGCAAGAAATGGGCTATATGGTTTGGATGGTTGATTGATTGGTCGTTGGGGATTTTTCTATTTTGTTTTGGGTTTTTTTAATGCAAAAAGAATGCACACACAAGCCAAAATATATAACCAAGTCTTGATCTTTTAGCTGTCACCTTCTGATGCATGCATACATGCTGTTGTGCTGACTAACGATGGATAATCACTTTGTCACATTCCATCTATAACCAGGTCGTTAAAAGGCAATCCATCACTTCTGCAGCCAGCGCCTTTGATTATCCACAGCTGTGTCGTCGTGCCTTGCTAATGAAGTTCTAAACAATGGCAGAGGAAGCAGAATAATGCAATACATTATCCTTTTCTTCTTCTTCTTCTATCTTTAGCCTAACAACCTGAGGGGGTCACCCTGAATATGCACTGTTTTACTCCTCACACCTACCTTAACAATCAATTCATGTGAGATTTTAAGTACACATTAGATAAGAACTTTGCGAGTATGGTTGTTTTCAAGTACCTCGCCATATCCTTCGACTTCAGAGGATCACTATCCTGTTTACCATATCACTTTCATTACTCTTTTCTTTTATTATTATTATCATCATCATCATTAAATGTAGTCTTTTTTGCTTTCTTACCTGTTCATTTTTTTTTTTTTAAACTTTTCATAAAGCTATTTCACATACATTCTCTCGTCATAGGCCAAAAAATGAAGAAGAAAAATGATAAAGTTTTTTTTCTCTTTTTCTCTTTAACTTTTGTTTTCTTCTTTTTCTTTAAATACTATTTTGTCACATTACTTTACAATCTCCCTCAATCGCTTGTACCAACTGTCTGGCGCAATGGAAGTTAAAAGAATAAATGTAGGAGCTTCTAGCCTACACATTGCTGTTGTTCCACGGTCAGAGCTCTCAGGTTCACCAATGGTGAGATTTTTGCGTTGACATCCATTCACCCCCTTCCCCCCCAAAAAACCCCATTTAGGTAGTCACTTTCTGGCTTCAGGGATAGTGCCTAAACACAACACTTGTGTGCATGCATTTTGGAAATTTTTGTTATTTGTTCCTACCGACACAAAATGACCTACTCTTCTGAAAGACAAAACAGGTTTTTGATGTGTGCTCAAGATGCTCTGCACGCATTCACACAGGGGCCTTGGTTTATAATCCAATCCCAAGGACTTTAACATTCAGTATGATTTTCTCGCCAAACTGGGAAGCAAGGTTAAGGCTAGAAATCGAACCCACGACCTCAAGGTTTACTTGTTTAGGCAAGTGAATGCCTTAACCGTTCTGCCACCTTCCTTCTTTTAGCCTATATAACATTATGTTATCAGCATTTGCCTTGCGTTTTCTACGAACAGTAAACAGTGTCCAAGTGAGCGGAGTACTGACCGGTTCCAGAGAGGCTCCGGGCACAAAGTGGTTGAAGGTCTGGATCTTGCGCCGCAGCTCCATGCGGTTCAGCGTGGCCTGGCTGGGCGCTTTGGGCAACTTCTCCTCCGGTATCGTCCCCGACCTGTAGCCGCTGTCCGTTTCATCTTTTTCCTGGTACGCAAGCACAAACAACTGTATTGTAGTGAGGTATGGTGGGGTGTGGTGTGGTACGGTGCGGTGCAGTGTAGGATGGTGTGGTGTGGTACGAAGCAGTGTGGTGTGGTGCGGTGCGGTGCGGTATGGTACGGTGTGGTGCAGTGTGGTGCGGTGTAGGATGATGTGGTGTGGTGCGGTACGGTGCGGTGTGGTGTGGTGTGGTGCAGTGCGGTACTGTACTGTTGTATTGTGGTTTATTGTGTTGAACTGCATTGCATTGTTGTTGCATATTCCCCCACACGACACCCTGGGGTCACCCAGAATATGCACTCTGTCTCGCTCATCCCACCTGGGAATCACTGTAAGACCATAAGTACACACTGGATGAGAAGTCTGTATATGTAGGACTTTTTTCAAGTATCTCACCATATAGGCAGCCATACTCCAACTTCTAAGGATTTCTTTTTCTCTCTCTAAAGTAGAGTGCAGGTTTTGTCGAGGCTGAAGACAATCTCAAAACAACATTTGTAGAATGCATGACATTCAAATCATAGGCCTTGGACGCACGAGAGGGTATCCCTGGCTAAATAAAGTAAATTCCATGTCCAGAAGAAAAGCCACTCTCACATGGCAACAAATACACACATATGCTGGGGAAATAATGTTGGTTGGTGACGCTGTTCTTGTGCCACTGTGGTATCTCCAGAATGTTCATACAGAAAAACTGTCAATGACTAAAAAGCAGTAAAAAGGGTATACATAATGCAATACAATAAGAAGGGAGGTCTAGCTATCATAGAAACAGCTACACATCCATCCATCCACCCACTAGTACAGACCCACCCACACACACACAGCACACACACACACACACACACATACACACACGCACGCACGCACGCACACACACACACATACATACACACACACACCACAAACACATACACACACACGTGCGCTTGCAAACTCCTTACACATGCAAATAAAGGAGCCACGTATGTATACACATATGACCAACAAGTTGAATTTTGAAAGGAAACACAGACCATGATCAAAGACTCTTCAGTTAATCAGATAACATGAGACAGGCAGTTACCACAAACAAGGTCAAAGAGAAAAGCCAAGAGTTTTCTCTAGCAGAACAGAATGTAAACAACATCCATCTAACTCCACTGACTCCTTGAGGAATAGATGGAGCACTGCACTGAATGTTTCAGGCAGTGTGTCATGGGCAAGTTGAACCTGGCAGAATCCATCTTTCTTTCCAGGTAGAAAGCCGCAGGCTGGATATCTTTGTGACAGTACCAAGTCTTCAACATCTTCCCAAGCAGAAAGCCAAAACAGAGCTGCTTCACAACAGGTGAGACAGGGTCAGACTTCCATGCTTTTGTAACAATCTGAGCTACTGATTTCAGCAGTGCCTGGAGGTGCCCCATTTGTACAAGAGGAAGACCGGTGAAGGCACAACTGTAATCATTATTTTTTTAAGTGTTACTGTATTAATTGCACTTTTGCTGATGAAGCATGATCAAAAGTTTGCTTTCAGTTCTTGCCTAAGAGAAAAGAGACTTGACATCAGCAGACATGTCCTGCTCAACATGAAATAAGAATCCAGGACAACACCAAGAAATTTGACAGCTGAAAAGAATGAACCAAGCTGGCAGTTTGTCCTACAAAATGCAAAAATCAAAGACACCTTTTTCAACTTTTACTTCATCCTTCTCCTCTTTTTGTGTATTCAGATTTTTTTTACTCCCATTCTTTCTTCTTCTTCTTCTTCTTCTTCGAACGCTCAGACTGCAACTATTGTTGTCTGTCATATGAGCGAAAATGCATTGCACTGCCATTAAGCACTTGTCAAGTTAGGCCCAGCGCATCTGACTTTGGCGTGGTAGAGAATTATTATCCAATATGAAAAATACCTACACGAGACTGTTGCTATTTTTGATACTGGGATACTTTAAAATATGACAAAAGTCAGATTGTAAATATTCTCAATTCCAGTATCAGTACACACAGAGAGAACTCTCAATGTTTCAAGTGCAATGATATGTAAGTATGAATACTTAGTATTTCCAGCACCAAAACATTCAAAACACCTTGAAATTATTTTTAAAAATTTTCATAAACAATTTTGAATACAGCAATTCTCATAGGCTGTCATCAATGCCATGATGTTTACAGATTTGAGACATCTAGATCTTTTCCAGTATTACAATCCCACAAATAAAAACATAACAGAGATAAACTTTCCAATTCACTCATTTCAACACTTTCAAGACATACACATGTATAAGCTATTTCTGTGCATAATGAAGATACTCACATTTGACACATCACAGACATCGTCGCCCATCCTGTGTTCCGCTAACAATCCATTCTCCACGGGTTTGGCATTCTGGTTCAAGTCTTTTTCCACACACACTGACGACACTCCTGGTAATGATGTCGTCATCGACACACAGGCACCCGACAAAGGGTCTCTAATGCAGGACACAGAGGGCGAAGAACAAACCTTACCACACGTGCCACTGGACGGCATCAAAGGATGCACACTTGGAGAAACAGTCCGTACCATGGATGGACTGTTCGTAGACGACGATGACGTCGAAGCAGGCGGCACTTTGTGAGGAGATCGGTGATTGACAATCGTCCGTCGCTCTATCAACGACGTTTCTGCGGAGGCGGTGGGAGATGGAAGATCGGACGATGGGGATGGAAGATCTGTAGGTGTCGCCACCGGACCCCCACCAGAGCCTGGTGACACGGTGGTGCAGTCGAGGGTGACAGAGGGCACGCAGCTCAGGTGGCACGTGTACTGACAATCTGAAACAACACAAAACACATGACACAGTCATCAACACGGACTTATGAGGGTCCTGCAAGGAGGTTGAAAACTGGCCGAAAAAAGATCAGGCAAAAACATATTGCCAATGACATCATTTTTCTCCCGCATGTGGCAAGGCCATGGGAGACAATTTCTCTTTCTTCGCAGTACTTTTCTGCTGACAGTTGACAGCCAGGCTGAAACTTATCTACAGTCTGACATCCTCACAAAGATACACAGATGATGCACTAGTACAACCGTGTGGGTAAGCTTTTCTGAGTGAGTGAGCGAATGAGTGTGAGAATGTGTGTGCGCGCGTGCGCGCGTGCGTGTGTGTGTGTGTGTGCGTGTGTGTATGTATATATGTGTGTGCACGTGTGTGTGTGCGTGTGTGTGTGTATGTGTGTGTGTATGTATGTGTGTGTATGTATGTGTGTGTGTCTGTCTGTCTGTGTCTCTGTGTTTGTGTGTCTGTGTGTGTGTGTGTGTCTGTGTATGTGTGTGCTTTTGTTTAAGTGACAGACAGACAGAGAACACATATCTTAATAGTTTTTTGTTGTTTTTTTTTGCTGCCTCATCTTCTGACAACCCCCGTCCTACTGTTCCCACGCCGCTCATTCCAATCTCCCCGCCACAACCACACCCAGATTTGTTATGTCTCATCCTCAGGGTCGGAAGTCCACAGGGAGCCCATCACTATCAGGCCGCCGTGGGGCCACCAGCCAGAGGGGCCCTGCACTGCTGCTGGGTCACTTTGGTGGTGTTCAGTGGTGCCTGTTCTGAGCTAACATACGCAGGACACCACCTACTAAGCCCCCTACTAACGACAATATTAGCTCAGTCGCGGAGCCAGACTGAGTGAGTTGCCCACCCCAGGTGGCAACCACAACAACGTCCCTCCAACGACCGTCCCCCCGCGAACCTCCAACCCCAAAGGCTTTGACACAAACTCACCACAGGCACAGAAGTGTATGGGCAAACCGAATCTGAGGCCACCATGAGACCAGAGAAACCGGGACCACCGAATCAGAGGCAATTTTTTTTTTTTTTTAATGCATGATGATCAATGACAATGAGGATGACGTAATGATGCTGCTGTGGAAGTGCATATGCTTTGAGACTACTTGACAGGGTTGTACTCTACGCTTACTATCATAATATATCCCGGCGTCAACCGGGCCCGAGAGATACAGACACCTGCAGTGTTGGTCAGGTAATTTGAGCAACACTCTCAAACTCGCATCCGTTAAGTGGATGAAGCTCGACTGTGTGGTCCCAGTCTTCCCACTGAGCCCACAGCACACTCACTCTGGGTAGGAGCCGGCCGGAGTCCGAAAAATCCCTATGATTCTTATGGGAATCGAACCCGCGACCTTCCAGTCCGTAACCCAAGGCGCTAACCACTGCGCCATGGCGGCTGGTATATCTTAATAGTAACTGCATACATGTTTCTCGCTGTAAGATACAAAACCTGCAGGGAGGGCAGGAACAGGGGGTAGGGGGGGGGGGGGGGGGGGAGGTTGACAAAGACAGTGAGGGGAAAGTTTGTGTGCATATATATGCACATAAGTCATTCATGCATGCGAGTGGGGGGGGGGGGGGGGGGGGGGGGGGGGTGTTCATGAATTCATGCATACATGTGTGAGTGACTGAGCGAAATAGAAAAGAGCATGAGACAGACAGACAGACATACATACAGATAGACAGAGAGCAAGAGCACACATATATATAGATGTGCATGTGCCTATGGACACTTCCTGCCTGGGGAAGGCTTATTTCAAGATAACTGGAAAAGCCAGCAGAGTATACTACAGTCTACACACACACAGCAAGTCCTGCCTGCACAGCATTAAGACTTAAGAGCCACACCACACCCAACACTATCTCATTCCACCAACTTCACACACTGGCCAGGCGGACGCTACAGCCAAGTGGTTAAGACCATTTGACTTCACTCCTGTGGGTCCATAAAATCATGGGTTTGAATCTTGGCGGCAGCTGTCATGGGTATGATTTTTACAGTCTCCCAGGTCAACTGCAAGTGCAAGTCTGCCAATGCTTTAATTCCCTTCATGCACACACACATATATATATATGCATGCTGATCAAATATGCACATTAAAGATCCCGTAATTTTAAGTCAGCGATCGGTGGGTTACGGAAACACAAACATACCCAGCATGCAACCTGTACAACTGCTCTGCAGTTGGAATGTGTTGGCTGAGGCCAGCAGGAAGACCTCCTGCAAATTTACAAGCACAGGAGAAGAGGGGCACTATGCTGTACGCACCCCTCCTGATAAGGGAAGGCACAGAGAGTGAGAGATGCACTGGCCACATTATCCTGCTACCTGCAGTAAGATAGACAGATATACCTATCTCTGCCAGGTCCAACTTGGCCATGCAAACTGTGTGCAACTTTCAGTGCAGTGATCCACTGACTCCTCAAGGAGTTCGGAAAGAAGTCACATCACACTATCTCGCACATGGCCTCAACTACCCTTCAAAACTCCACTCAAAAAACAAAAACAAAAAAAAAAGAATAAAAAATGTTCTCCCTCCAGGGCCCCTGCTTATGGTGTGGGTTTCAAAGAAAATGTGAACGTTAGTGATAACATAAAAAGGAAGGATGTAAGTTCCCTGCTGTGCTGTGTGTTCCATGGTGATACTGGTAGCATTCCTGAAGATAGCTACCTGCTTTATGACTCTTACACATCTATACCACCTACATGACTTCCTCCGAGGCCTCCTTTACCATTTCTACCATACCTCATTTCCGCTCTGTCAGTTTATGGCTAGAAGTATCATCACTCTGACATTGCTTGTCTGGGGTTTGTACTTTACAAAAGCACATCTATATTACTGATATTTTACAAGAGAGAAACAGATTGTGTTTATACATGCACACACAAACACACACACACACACACACACACATAAACATACATGAGTCTTCATGTGTACAAAGTACTGCAAGGAGGCAAATGCACACGGCGCGCACACACACACACACACACTCACACACATACATACAGAGCAGAGTACAAAACCTACCATCAGAGAAAGAAGAAAAAAAATTAAAGATTGTAGACAGAAGAAAAATGTTTTTTGTAAAGATTATCTGAAGTTTCTAACAGTGATTGAGCCAGGTGAGGTAAGTAGAGAGCTGTTTATAAGCTCAATTTTTAAAAATGTAACAGATACATTCCAATGTGTTGTTGTTGTCTTTAATTTTACGAGTGATATTAGACGAGAAGAAAAATAAAAGATAATAGATGTATAAAAAATTTTGAAAGTGCATGGAAGATGAGGTGGCAGCAGAGGTCATACTAAAAATATGTGGGGGAAAAATAGTTTACACATGAAAAAAAACTTGGCAAAGCAAGAGGAATTTTTAAAAAAAAGGAAAAAAAAGAAACAAAAGTCATTAGCATTAATGAAACTATAACAAATGTCCTATAGCACTGTGCCAGAGACCTTTCGTAATATCAATTTCCCAAGTGTGTGTGTGTGTGTGTGTGTGTGTGTGTGTGTGTGTGTGTGTGTGTGTGTGTGTGTGTGTGTGTGTGTGTGTGTGTGTGTGTGTGTGTGTGAAATATAAATTTCAAAGTCACATCTTTTACATCCAGATGGTGTGTGTGTGTGTGTGTGTGTGTGTGTGTGTGTGTGTGTGTGTGTGTGTGTGTGTGTGTGTGTTCATTCACATGCAAGTGTGCTATGTTTCTTTATGTACATTTACATGTGTGATCGCAGCTCAAACCATTTTGTCGCTACCACCTCCACACCCCACCACCCACCCTCAAGTTTCTTCTCCCCCAGCACGGCAGTCACCTCTCTGGGTCTGGAGGTTCGTATAATAATTATGTGCTCTATAAATCACACATTCATTCATTCATTTTCTGACAGCAACAACTTCTCAACCACAGCAGCTGTAAACCATACAGTTTCACTTTCTGGGGTTCACTGTGGATGGTCTTTTTTGTTGTTTTTTTTACAGGTCTCTAATCTATATCTGTTACATGTGTCTAATTTATATCTTTTACAGGTTGCATTGCCAGGTCTTCCAATTTTTTTTTTTAAACGGGGGAAAGAAAAAGTTAGCTGCAAGGGGAAAGGGGCAGGGCAGAATCTTATTAAAAGCCATTTATCATATACCTGATTCTGACAACCGTGTTTATCAAAACTCAGTTACTCAAACATGTGAGTGTGAGTGTGTATGTGTGTGTGAGCGCACACATGTGCATGCGTACATGTGTGTGAGTGAATGTGTGCGAATGTGTGTGTGCACATGTGTGAAAGTAAATGTGCGAGCATGTGTGTGTGCACATTGCTCACACACTAGAGTCCAATTCTGACCATACATGCACATATCTATCACCCTAATGAATATATCTAGTATTATCTACACACAAATGCAAACCAGCAATGCACATGTGTGTAGACCCACCGGTCAGGATCAACGCCAGAGGCAAGCAAGGCTTTGATTCCTCCACGCACACAACAGGTTATCTCCTCACCTGTTTCTGCCATACATCAGGAACCTTACTCCCCCTGTTCCTCTTCCCAGTTGTGGCAACAGGGTCTGACTTTTCAGCAAGGGCCTGATCCACAGTACTAGGGGGGAGGAGGGTGTTGGTGAATAGCAGACACACACAGAACTGGCTGCCAACACAAACACTGACACTGTATTCCGGCACAGACAGCTACACTCACAGCTGTCTACAGATGCTGCTGCTGGGTGTTACTGTGGGGGTGGTGTTTAGTACCAAACTACAACTACCTTACATTACCTTAATAAACTTCAGGTTGGCCACCAGATTTTGTCAGTTATTGATGTCAGCAAAGTGCCAAGACCATATACATATATATATATATATATATATATATATATATATATATATATATATATATAATATATGCAGTTCCTTTAGGATGCTGCAATTCTGAACTCTTGATATCAAAATAAAAAACCAGCAACAAACATAAAAAGAAACAAACCATGTTTTGCAGTGAAAGATTTTCCCAGTTGTCAAAAGGCATGTAGACGAGCATCTGACATGGATCATAATTATGCTTCCCTGAAGGGCGTTGTTTTTATTATTTCCTTATTCTCTTTAGTAACAATGCTGTTTTCAAATCTGTAAAACAAAGACTAAGAGTGTGTGTGTGTGTGTGTGTGTGTGTGTGTGTGTGTGTGTTGTGTGTGTGAGTGTGTGTGTTTGACAGTCACTGCCTGTGGGTGTGCATGTAAGTCAAGAGGCTTTCTATCGGGGAAAGGGTGTAACTTTACTGCTGTCAAGCTAATGTCTGCCCACCAAAAATAATGAAGTTCATTTGGTAAGAAGGTTCCAGTGTGTGTGTGTCTGAGCATGTGATTGTGTGTGTATGTGTGTGTGTGTTAGAGAGACAGAGACATAGAGAGAGAGAGAGACAGACAGACAGTGTGTGTGTGTGTGTGTGTGTGATGTATGAGTAGGCATGACAACCTAGATCTATAACTTAAAATGACTGAAATTTATCACAATGAAACGCTTCAAAACCACCACCACAGATCTAGCATAATGGTGGCAATTATGGCGATTTATTTTAATATTCATATGGAAACATATCTGTGTAAAATCTGAGGTCAGTCTGTTTTTCCTTTTAAAGAAAACAAGTGCAGATCTACATCTAGATCTAGAACAAGCTCAATGTTCATTTGTTTTTGTTTTTTTAAATAATAGTAATTACTCACAGTCCCTGTAATTTTTGACAGCATGATGCTTGCTACTTGGAGGGGTAGCAACTAAAAATCTGTGTGCTGTAATCCTATTCTAACAGACAAACACAAAGACAAGCTGGCCAAAACCTCAAAAGCAAAAACAGAGTCGAGAAATAAATATAGGTCACAAACTATTTCCGGAATGACGTCAGGCGGAGGGGAGGTCACCCTGACCACATAGCGCACATTTTCAAGTGCTCATAATTTTTCACTGCATTCTGGCCGCACACCACTGCTGTGTGTAGCCTACTTGCTGGGTCAGCAGCGCCCTGTACTGACTGCACCCAAGAGCAAAGGTAGTAAGTAGCACCTCTGCAGTACACTGCCTCCTCTTAGTTTTAATGACCCTCCAGGGTGTAAAAGGGGACCGACCGGTGGAAGCAGGCTGAAGAAGTTGAGGAAAGGGGAGGCTAATCATGCTTGCTCCAACTGAAGAGCGAAACGTTTTGTTTTCCACCCATACAAGTTCGTATGATTACACATCTCATGTTCGTTTGATTTCTACGTGTTATGAAGTCGGCAGACCCTAGATATATTCTGATGCATGTGCACCCCACCCCTTTTATTATTTCCTATTTAAAAGTATTAATGTAGCAGAAGAATCACAAACACACACACACACACACAGAGCATCTGACAACACTAATTGCATCTGACAAAAAACGCTAACAGTAACAAACAAAATCTCCCCAGACTCTCCTCCTTGGCAAAGAACACAACACAACACACTTTTCTACTGTAAGGCAATACAGACAACAAAAACAAACAAAAAAAGCAAAATACTCTCTGGAAGAGGCAGGGATATAGGAAGAAAGGAAACTCGCAGCAAAACTAGCAGACAGTAAGACAAGGGCGGGGGGGGGGGGGATGCTGATGGAAGATGGTGGAAGGTTAGGTTGTTGTTGCCTCTGTGTGTGTGTGTGTGTGTGTGTGTTGTCTGTTCATGTACTCATCTTTGCCACGCTACTTTGCCTGCGCACCCGTACATACAAGATAGGGGAAGCAGAGAGAGAGAGAGAGAGAGAGTAGCGTCGGCTTCAATCAACCACACTCTTCAGAAAACGAGCAGCGCACACAGTACAGTACAATGTTCTGCAAGATACCTGCGCTTCGATGCGTAGTACACCTCTCTCTCTCTCTTTCTTTCTTTCTTTCTTTTTTAAGGTTGCTCTGTTGTTTTCTGACAGCAGCATAGGCAGCGCTGTGTTTTTCGTGATAGTAATATTTCCTTGTGTACATTTCCTTCCTTCTTCAGACATTGATACATCCCCCCAGGTGTTCATCTGCCCGGAATCACAAGCACTGATAGACCATGCCACGGAAAGGAAGGGGGAGGGGGGGGGTCAGTTGAGGGATGGGGGAAGGAAGCAAAGATGAAAAGGGGTGGAGGATGGAAGGGGTTGCAGGTAGGAAGCAAGAGTAGGAACTGTGTTATTACCTGAACAAAGAGCGCCTCTTCTCCTTACGAGCAGAGGGGAGATAAACTAACAGGAGGAATACTGGGAGTAGGCCTAACCCGTTGCAAGTGAGACCATCAATTTACAAGTACAGTCTATTAATAATGTGCGGATCTATCCTCTACTCAGTTCCCAGCCAACACCAGCCTCCTCATATGCTCTCTGACAGCTCCAAGATGGGAGCAACAGTACGCACGGCAATGGTCTGCAACCCTCAGTTCTGGGTTTGAGGGTTTGGGTTTTTTGTTTGTTTGTTGTTGGGGTTTTTTTGGGGGGAGGTTGGTTCCTCGGCTAGAACTCCGAGGTTTATCAACAGTGAGATTTTTGGGTTTGGGTTGGGTTTTTTTTTTTGTGGTCCACCACCATGAAGGTAGCCGCATTCTGACTATGGGGATGTCTGGTGAGCATGTTCGTGTTTCCGCAACCCACCCAACGCTGACATGAATGACGGGATCTTTCACGTGCATATTTGATCGCCTGCAAGTGTAATATACATACATACACATGAAGGAAGTTAAGGCACTCGCATGTTTGCACTTGAAGTTGACCTGGGAGACTGTAAAAATCCCCACCCTCTAGAACTCTAGCCTAGGAATGGAAAAAAAAAACCTCCGTCTCTGCCACCTGCAAAAAACCACACACACACAAAACAAAAAAACAAGAACCCACATCACCATGGGTCCAGCACGCGTCTACTACACAAACACCTCGACAGTGCACCCTGACTAAAACAGAACCACCTGGAATGGACGATTAGATGGATAGCTGGCTGGCTGGAACATAAAAAGAGCATCTTTTCCCCGTCTTTCCTTTCATTGCCAAAGTCATATCTGTCGGGAGGAGAGCATCTCTGTCTGTCTGTCCCTGTCTGCCTGTCTGTCTGTCTCTCTCTCTCTCTCTCTACTATCTCTCTCTCTCTCTCTCTCTCTCTCTCTCTCTTCTCCTATCTCTCTCTCTCTTCTACTTGTCTCTACTGTCTCTGTCTGTCCGTCTCTCTCTCTCTCTCTCTCTCTCTCTCTCTCTCTCTCTCTCTCTCTCTCTCTCTCTCTCTCTCTCTCTCTCCTAACTTGTGAATGGGCATATTTGCTTAACACAATAAACCTTTGTCATTGTCATTGTCATCTCTCTCTCTCTCTCTCTCTCTCTCTCTCTCTCTTCCTCGGACGACGTGACGGGACGAGAACTGAACGGGTGTGCTGTTAGTAAGCTGCTGCAAATTTTTGCATTGTTAGCTTCAAAATGTCAGTTACTGGCCTTCCAGCAACTGTAATAACAACTTTAAACGCCCTGCTGATCGACAACGTCGTATCGAGTTGGAAAGTCGCGGGGGAGAGCGGCAGTGTTGTGTTCGTCTTGCGAATGAAGCCAGCTGACAAGCCAGTGTCAACAGAAATGGCGGACCCCGTGCTGAACCATAACTCCCGTGTTCAGTACTATCGCAAGAAACCCCCTTGTCAAAGACGTGGCGATATCCAAAGAAGTAGACAACACCAAGAAAGACAGGGAAGTCGCCAATGTGACAATGACAGTGTCTTGGAAGAGCCGGTCTTGTGTAACATTGACTCCCTGCTCGATGTGGAAACAGAAGGAAAACAAACCAGTGTGTACACAGAACTATGTGTCAGCAGTGAATTGAATGCCTCAGCCACACCAGATTCACTTGATCTACTGTGTGATCCAGCAACAGACAGCAAGATCGGTGTGTCTTCTGAGGCGTCTGATGTGCAGGAAGAGCTGACAGTTGGCTGCACAGTGGATGACTCTGATACTGATACTGGTATTGTGAAACAGTATGTGTCTACTATAACTGACAAACGTGTACAGCATCGATTAAGGGACAGCAAGAGAAACACACGGTGGCAAGGTGGTGGTACATAGTTTGGTTGATCAAAACATTGTGATGTGTGAATCAGATGACATCACCCTGGAATACTCTTGGAATGGAGATCCTGGCGAGGAATCTAATTGTGTGTTCTGGTACATCAAGCAAGAAGAGAAAAACATGTTGCCAGAAGAACGTGTCAGGCTTGCCAGACTTCGTAAAGGGAAACAGTGTACTAACACACAACACACAGCGACAGTGGTGGCAGAGTGCTGAGCAGGAGTTACATCATCTTCGGGACCTGATCCGGTCTTACATGGGCTGACTTCGCTGGCTGTAGACTGGAAAAGGAAAGGCTGGTTTGAAAATTGAGACACTTGTGACACAGACAATAATGTATCCAATCTTGATGTACATACCACCACTGCCATGGTTTCCATGTCATTGTAATCGCGTCGCGTTCGATATCGTTGTTACCGCGCCGCAGCGCTATATGGCTTGATTGCTAAATGCATGTAGCAATAAAATTGTGTCAATTGTGTCTCTCTCTATCTCTCTCTCTATCTATCTATCTATCTGTAGCTCTGGGTGCTTTGCCTCAATACACCCACCACCACACGGCACCAAGTTGAGAAGTTCATGGTAGGATTGGATTTATTCATTCACAGAAACTAAACCTGTGCAGTCAGTGCAGGGGGAGAGCAGGAACCGTTTTGGTTTTTAAAGTGAAATAAGAGAAAGGAGAGAGGGGGGGGGGGGGGGGGGGGGGGGGGGGGGGGGGGGGGGGGGGGGGGGGGGGGGGGGGGGGGGGGGGGGAGGGGGGGGGGGGGGGGGGGGGGGGGGGGGGGGGGGGGGGGGGGGGGGGGGGGGGGGGGGGGGGGGGGGGGGGGGGGGGGGGGGGGGGGGGGGGGGTGGGGGTGGGAGGGTGGGGGGGGGGGAGGGGGGGGGGGGGGGGGGGGGGGGGGGGGGGGGGGTGGGGGGGGGGGGGGGGGGGGGGGGGGGGGAGGGGGGGGGGGGGGGAGGGGGGGGGGGGGGGGGGGGGGGGGGGGGGGGGGGGGGGGGGGGGGGGGGGGGGGGGGGGGGGGGGGGGGGGGGGGGGGGGGGGGGGGGGGGGGGGGGGGGGGGGAGGGGGGAGGGGGAGGGGGGGGGGGGGGGGGGGGGGGGGGGAGGGGGGGGGGGGGTGGGAGGGGGGGGGGGGGAGGGGAGGAGAAGAGGAAGAGAGGAGAGAAAAGGGAGAGAGAAAAGAGGAGGAGAGAGAGATGAGGGAATAAGGCTATGAAGGATAAGAGAAGGAGGAGCAGACAGATGAGAAGAAGAGAGAGGGAGAGAG
Source organism: Rapana venosa (assembly GCA_028751875.1). Taxonomy (NCBI): domain Eukaryota; kingdom Metazoa; phylum Mollusca; class Gastropoda; order Neogastropoda; family Muricidae; genus Rapana; species Rapana venosa. Next base: position 36,014,269 of record CM054142.1, on the reverse strand, counting down.
AGGTGGAGAGAGAGAGACTGTGAAATAATCTTAGTTGAGGAAAGACTAATGAGATGATGATGAGTAGAGAGAGAGAGAGAGGGAGGGGAGGGGAGAGAGAGAGGGGGAGAAGGGAGGGGGAACGGAGAAGAAGACGAAGAGAATGCGATGGTGATGAGGAGAAAAGAGAGGGGGGAAGAGAGAACACAGGACATAGAAACACTCGAACAGAGAAAGAGGCTGGGGGTGGAGAGACAGAGACTAGGGGAAAAAAGAATGAGTGAAGAAAGAGAAAGAGACAGGTGACACAGAGGAGAACAGACAGACAGAGAGAGAAGACAAGAGAATCCAAGACTTTCTTCAAAACAGATCTATACACAAGAGTGAGAGACAGAGAGAGACCTGAAGAGAATCCAAAACTGTCTTCAACTGTCAGGTCCTCGTCGATGAACTGACCAGAGCAGAGTGACAGATCCTCTTGGCCATGTCACTTCGAAGATGAGAGATGGTCTTTTGCTGCCTGCCCTCTACTCCTTTGGCAGCCAGCCCCCCTACACACACACACGTCAGTGCTTTGCCGGTCCACGCCGCCTTCACCTTTCTCAGCAATATAATTAATAAACCCACTTACAGTTTTGGCCCCTATAAGTAGGGAGGGGGGAAGAGGGGAGAGAGACAGACAGGCAGACAGGCTGGCAGGCAGACATACACAGAGAGAGAAAGACACTCAGACAGACACAGAGAGAGCGAATACTGAACAAATTTAATGTACATCAGCCTTGGGCCACAATTATACATGGGGTTTGGGGAGGGGGGGGGGGGGGGGGGGGGGCGAGGGGGAAGGAGCGAACCAGAACACAGTGAATTTTAAAATAATAACCACCGAACCAAAGTGATGAGTAACATCTGAAGCTGACTAGTGTATCCAAAAACTAGTGTTATGCGTAATCTGATCCATAAAGAATAATCAGTAATGAACATAGCAATCAAGACAAACATCTATTTGCACATTATCCAACTGAGTCTGTCTTAGAAAGAGACAGACAGACACAGGCAGAGAAAGGCAGAGACAGAACTCAATTTTATGTACGTAGGCCTTCGACTACAATACACACAGGAGAGGGGGAGAGACTGAGAGAGAGGATGAGAGAGAGGGGGGAGGGAGGGAGGGAGAGAGAGAGAGAGAGAGAGAGAACAATCTCAACTCAAGACAAGTGCATGCGAACTGTGACCTAAAAGCTGCTAATTTGCTCCAGGCCAACAGCAAAAAGATGGCTGTGGTTGATATTGCCGCGGAGTGCAGACATGCATCGCTTCGTACAACCTGGATAGCATTTGCATTGCAGTTAGTTAGCTACCTACCCGCTTACAAACTTCACAGCCTTTCTCTTTGTCCTTTCCACTGGGAACAAGACTTGAAAGTTGAAAGCTGAATATCCGCGAAGTGGGAATGTGGGTTCCTTCATGGTGGGCGAAAACGGTCGGATACGCAAAATCTCACCATTGGTGCAACTCGGGAGTTCTAGCTGACGAACGAGGGAGGAAAAAAACCACGAAAAAAGAGAAAGATGAATAATACACAACGAAATTCAAACCCACGTTACCATCATCTTCGTTATCATCATCATCACCATGGTCATGATCATCATCCTCGTAGTAGTAGTAGTAGTGGATTGTTATCATAATTGTTATTGTTATTAGTATTGTAATTATTATTATCACCATCATCATCATTATTATCATTAGTATTATCATTATTATTATTACCGTTATCGATATTATTATGGCTGTATGTGTTTTACAAAAATAATTTTAAGCTGTTAAGCTTATTCTATCTCTCTCAGAGATATCGATATTATTATGGCTGTATGTGTTTTTTAAAAATGATTTAATTTAAAAAGCTGTTAAGCTTATTCTCTCTCTTTCTCTCAGAGATATTTTGGTATCTTAAGTCATATTTTTGTAATTTATTTTTCTTGTTGTGATTGTTGTTATACAATAACAATAACGTTTGTAGTAGTTGCTTTTCCTTTTTTTTTTCCCCTGGCAACATACTAAGCAGGTCGGCAACCCCTTTCATGTATGGGCCAATGCCTTTTTGTGAATAAATCTTTCGAGTTCTCTCTCTCCCTCCCTCCTCCCTCCCCTTCCCCTCCCAAACGGGAACAAAAACAACTTCCATCTCCTTCCGAATACAAACGATCCCTGACCTGAATGCCGATTTATAATATAACCCAGACCAAACGCACTTGCCAGCAGCACGTACAACCTTCCCAACTAGTTCTGAGGTTTGTAGTGCGCGCGCGCGCGTGCGTGCGTGCGTGCGTGCGTGCGTGTGTGTGTGTGTGTGTGTGAGTTGGAAGGGGGGGGGGGGGGGGTGGTTGTCTCCGCATTTTCTCCCTTGGCCTCTTTCCACAGGGAAAAAAAGGAGTGATGAAGGAATCACTTTGAGAGGGTTTTCTGCGTTTGCTTTGTTGTTGTCGTCAATATTGCTTTTTGTTGTTGTTTGTTCGCTTTTGTTTTGTTTGTTTTTTGCTTGGTTGTTTTGTTTTAGGGTGGTGGTCTTGTTTTTTCTTTCAAGATGCTCACCTTGCTGATTCTCAGCAGAAAAAAAAGTATTATGAACCCATCAGTAGTATCACTACCGCACTAAATGATTGACATAACTTGCAAGCCTGGCTAACTGCCCAACTGTTTCTGTCTGTTTATATTGTTTCAATGTATAATGACAAACATGGATGATTCATGAGCACAGCATTATATATATCCCCCCCCCCCCCCCCAATCCTTCCTTTTTGTTAATCCTGTAGCAGATCCTTCTACTTCATTTCAAATAACCCCAACCCCATCCCGAAAAAAAAGAAAACTGACACAGTACGATTACAACATGAACAATGTACTATATAATATTACAAAAATAGCAACATGATTCTTTTTTTCTTTAAACTTTCGTGTCAAGGCACCTTCTTCTCCCCCCCCCCCCCCCCCCCCCACAAAAAAAACACAACAACAACAAAAACACAAAACCCCACCAACAACAACACAACAACAACACACACACACTTGAATATTTATTGTAGTTACATTATTGTTATTTCATGTTTCCACATTGTAGAGTTTATATTTTGCTCCTGTTTAAAAGTATTATCATTACTTTTCTAGGTTGTTGTGGGTTTTTTTCTCACAAAAATACAAACACTGATGCTATTTCTTAACCTTTTCTCCTTCCACTCCTTCCTCTCCCTTCTTTAACTTCCACTACACTTTCTATTTCCCTCGTCTAATATCACAACAACAACAACAACAACACACACACCTTCCTCTCCCACAGTGATTTAACCTAATACTATAAGCAGTCAATGTGTAATGAGGAAGGCAAGGCGCTTGACGGGCCGGCGGCCGGCAGGCTAGCTGTACTGTACTGTACTTCACTGTACTCTATAGTGTAGCAAAGAACCGTGTACTATATGACCATCTTCAATCTCTTGGCTGCGGCAGCCTAACACGCAGAAACGATGGACAGCTGGGATTGATGGGCAGACGAGTGTTACCTACAAAGGTACTCAGGTACAACTGGGAATACCCACCGAGGTATTCCGGTACAAACATGTCTGCCCACTGCACAGTACAAAGGTACTTGCGTACACAAGGATACACGATCTAAGACTTGTGGCAAATGACATGAGAACAGCCACGGTTAGGATCAATCAATATATGACACCCTGTCGAATAAATAAATGAATAAACAAATAGTATATACGAGGATACGATCAGAATCTGCATTCAAATCAGTCAAGTTACTCCTAGCATTTGTCCTCTGCAGTCTGAAACTTTTGGTTGTATCGTCTGAATTGGTACGACGGTGGTGGTGGTGGTGGTGGTGGTGGTGATGACGATGACGATGATGATGGAAAGAGAGAAGAGAGAGAGAGAAGAGAGAGAGAGAGAGGAGAGAGAGAGAAGAGGAGAGAGAGAGAGGAGAGAGAAAGAAAGAGAGAGAGAGACAGACAGACAGAGACAGACAGACAGAAACAAAGAGAGGGACAGAGAAGTCAGGCCCCAGACAAAGAGGAGGCCCCATGAGTTGGCCGTCTTCATCAATTAATGAAGGGAAGGAAGTAAAGGTGTGTGCAGTCTGTCCCTTCAGGCCGGCCATTCATCAACCGTCATAAACGAGGGGCCTGACGGCAACCTGACACTAATGAGGCCTCACCCTCATCACTGCGCCTCTGCTTCCCTCCCCTCTCACAACGCACCATCACAGTCTTTCTTGTTCACTCATTATACTCTACATCCTTGGTCATCAACGAGCATAAGTGTGTCGTCGTCTTCTTCTTCTTGTACGTTCCTCCAGCTTAACACTGAGGGGGGGTCACCCTGAACACGCACTCTGTCTCACTCTTGACAATACAAGACATAGCAAAATGTAATTCCTAGAGCCCCTTTTGGGGTATGGAGGATTAAAAACTCATTTAACATGAGAATAAGCCTAACACCAATTGACTTTAAAACACTATCAGTACTGACTGACCAACAGAAACTGAAAAAAGCAAGTGTTCAGCCAGCATGTAAGGAGCAACTATAGTGAAATAAAAATCAACATTTTTGTTAAAAAGTTCAATGCATTCTAAAAACCATTATATCCACTTTTTTAAAAAATACAATTTGAGTGAAGGCTCAGCTGGAAATATACTCAGTTGTGAAAGAAGACAAATTACAGTTTCATGAAATAACCGCCAAATACATTTTGACAGAACTTGTCGAGGTTTCCATTTCACATATGATGGGAACCACTGTGAGACTGTACACACTGGATGATAACAATGGTCAACATGGTGGTTGGTCATTGTGGTCGCAATGGTAATAACAACGACAGTGGTGGTGGTGGTGGTGACAACGGCCACGATGGTGACGATGAAACTGAATGATGGTGATGATGACGACAATGATGATGCAGCTAAAAGATATACAGGGAGAGAGAGGCACTATCAACCAGTCAGTGTCTATCTATATTATATCCAACGCCATGATGAAGCAGAACAGACCTGGGACACATGAGATAAATACCAGAGAAAACCAGACAATTATCCTACAGACATACATCTGATACTTAGAGCATCACCACGCTAAGGCACCAGACGTGGCCCAGCCCAGTAAAGCTCTGGGGAAAAATAACCTGTGGGGACCAGTAGGGTCACTGCGACAGACTGCAGACTTCGCCATCCAGACGGGATGAAACATTTAGCATGGTCAGGGAACACAGAGGGAAGAAGAAGAAGAAGAAGAAGAAAGAAGAAGAAGAAGAAGAAGAAGAAGAAGAAGAAGAAGAGGAGGAGGGAGGAGGAGGAGGAGCAGAAGAAAAAAGAAGATCACCACTGTCCAATAAAAAATATATTTTAGAAAAAAATAACAGAATGCTTTCAACGTATCATTCTCCCCTTCTCTCTCACCAATCCCACCCCCCGAAAGTGTCCTCTCTTCCCATGATACTTATTATGATAATATAATAATTATGCGTCCCTAGAGGTCAGTCCCTGTGGATTTTCTGTGTCAAAGTGCGCGCTGACTTGGCAGGAAAATGGCACACAATACTCCCAGGCTAACGAAAGGTTAGACGGGTAAACCCAATCCCGTGTGCCTGTGCCTTTATCTGAGGCATCCGCGTATACATGCACGTAGCCAGAATTACTGGCGCTGTGTGTGTGTGTGTGTGTGTGTGTGTGTGTGTGTGTGTGTGTGTGTGTGTGTGTTGTGCGTGTGTGTGTGTGTGTGTGCGTGTGTGTGAACAAGGATTGTTATGTACGTGTGCAAGAGCGTGTGCGCCTGAGTCTGACGTGTGCCGAAAAGTTTCACGAGAATTTCACTTTCTTTTTGTTTTTTTCTTTCTAAAATTTCACTTTCACAATATCAACAACAAAACCCAAAGGCAATAAGAATAGTATAACTAAGAATGCACTCCTTTCCACTGTGTCAGGTACTGGCAAATAAATATACACATGCCTGTCTGTCTCTCACACATACATACATACATACATACATACATACATAATATAGATGCATATAGACAGACAGACAGACAGACAGACAGACAGACAGGTAGATAGATAGTAGATAGATAGATAGATAGATAGATAGATAGATAGATAGATAGATAGATAGATAGATAGATAGATAGATATCACACATACACACACAACTATACAAGATGAAAGCTATGGACAGACACATGGATGAAAGCAACATACATCATAATTATGATACAATACTGACATAAACAACTCAAGGATTCAACTGTGGAAATGTAATACCTACTGTATACCCAAAGTGTCAAAGACTCCAGGATTTTCATTCTGATAAAATATTAATACACGCAACAACTGATTGATTTCAACTCTGAAGCAATGCTGACATACACAACAATTGATGGATTTCAATTCCGATATAATACTAATACACACAACAACTGACGGGTTTGATGGATTTTGATTCTGAAGCAATACCAACATAGACAACGACTCAAAAGACTGCAATTCTAATACAATACCAACTCACACACCAGGAAAAAAAATTCACCCCCCAAAAAACCCCTCACACACCAGCTCTGGGATTTCAGTTCTGATATGATACTGATATACACAACCATTCCGGAATTGCAATTCTGATATGATACTGATATATACACAACCCTTCCAGAATTTCAATTCTGATAATTATGATACTGATATATACACAACCATTCTATTTTGATCACATTACAGACTCATACATACAATACATACACACACATACATGTACTTGTAAGGATTCGGGGATTTCCTTTTGCACCAACTCACCTTTCAGGCCAGGGCACAGGTGGGAGCGGGCAGCTGTGTAGGGCCTGTCCAAGAACGACGCCGGCAGGGTCCTGTTCCTGGACGTCTCCTCCTCCAGGCCTGACCGCTCTCCCTCCCCCACCGCCCCTGCCCGGGCCCCGGCCCCGCTGTTGAGGGCCTGGTCCGACAGGAGGCGCGAGTTCCTCCTCAGCTTGTTCATCACCAAGTCCCACTCCTCGGCCGAGTTCCACAGGTCCTTGTCCCCGCTGTGAGTGGCCGACAACCGCCGCTCCACTTTGGGCGAGGAGGTGGGCGTGCTGTTCCGCCTGAGATTGCGGTCGCAGAAGGACTTGACGTCTTCGAAAATGTCGCAGCTGGAGCGGCGATGGAGGTTCTCCAGCAGTTTCGACCGGCGGTTGGACTTGATGTTCTCCAGCTCCCGCTCGAACTCCATGAAATCCTCATCGTGGTCGAAGAAGTCCAGGAAGTCTTCGTCGATGTGGAGGATGCCCAGGTCGTCCCCATCGCCAGAGTCCCTGTCCAGCACCTCGTCCCTCCACGAGCTGCCGGGACGACGCATGTCCAGGTCCCGCGACAGGCGGGGGCTGTTGATGGTCTCGAAGACGCGCTCAAACTCCTGGAAGGGCTCCTCCCCTCCGAACAGATCCATCCAGGGATCCGTGCCCCGCCCGCTCCGGGGACGCCCGTACCCGCTCAGCCTGCGCAAGGTCTCCAAGAGACTGGACCTTTTGGGATGGTGGTAGGTCTGGCTGTGACGGGGGTCTCCGCTTTCCCCGGGCTGACCTTTGCCCTCCTGACCTCCTCTGTCCCGGGAGGGGGTGGGCAAGGGGTCACTGTTCTGCCTGTCCGCTAACTTTCTCAGCACGGTCACCGCTGGGTCGTGACCAGCACTGGACCTGTCCTTTCTAGCACGCGCTTCAGCGCCAGTCAGCACAGACGACGGGTCTCTGGGGGGTCGTGCACTGTCTCCTCTGAAGCTGCTGTGGCTGCCAATCAGCCTGTCGTCGTCCACGCTGAGAGACCTGAGGTCCTGGGTCCTGGAGGAGTCAGGGCGGGACACGGGCTGACTGACCAGCCTGATGGGGATCTCTACAGCCTGTGACCACTGACCGCTTGTCCCTTCCCTACCCAACGACGGCCACGTTCTGCGGGCGCTGTCCAGCTCACACCCATCTCTCCAGGACTCTGCAGAAAAACTCCTCTCTTCACCACTGTGTGCGTGTTTCCTACCTGCGCTTTGTCTGGAACGGCTCAAGTCCTCAGCGAAATCGCTTCCTCTGCGTGGTTCCGCTTCACCTTTCCATGACGACAGGTGTTGTCGAGCTCTGTCTGAGCTGCTCAGGTCCTCCTCCTCCTCAGAACCCTGTCTCCTGAAGGCGTCGTCCGGGTCAGTGAGGCTTTGAGGGATCCCCTCCCTTATGGTGAACCTCTCTGGAGTGTCTCGAAAGGACACCCTCCTCTGCCCCTGACCACCACTACCACTATTATTCCCACCCCCACCCGCGCTGCTCCTTCTTTCCCCGCTCCTAGCTGCAAAGGACGGGGGGTCAGGGGTGTGAGGCACTGCCTCTCCCCCTCCTGTCTCCTCCCTGCCACAACTGGCCACACCCCCCTCCCCCCACTACCTCTTCATTCCTCACCACACAGTCATCTTCAAAATAAACACCGTTCCTCCGCTTATCCACCTCTTTGGCACGCGCACCACCACCACCACCACCACCACCGCCGCCGCCGCAGCCGGCGCCACCTTCCCGAAAACTGATGCCTGATGCTGCTGACGCACTGACGGGGGAGGTGGGCTGACGGGGGCAGGAGGAGGAGGAGGAGGAGGTCCTCTCCCCTGACCAGCGGTGGCTCCCCCTCCTTCCCCACTCTGTCAGGTCAACACCACCACCATCATCATCACTACACCTGTGCTCCTCTCTCCCCCCTCCCTCCCTCCAGGCTCTGTCCGCTCCCTCATCCCTCCCACCACCACCACCACCGCCCCCAGGCTGGGCAGGTAAGGACGCCGTGTCCGACACTGTGCCGCCGCTACTGCCCCCGTCCCCGCTGCACCTCCCGACCCCTACGCTCGCTCCAGTCAAAGCAGACGACAACGACCTCCTCTGCCCACCACTACCACCACCACCGCCTTCACCACCACCACGAGCTGCTGACGAGGATGACAAATCCTCCCCGGGCGCTCCGCTGGCACGCGCTGCCCGCTTCAGCCTGCGGAACTCCGCCAGCTCACGTTTGAACTCCTCGAAATCCTCCTCGTCCGTGAACCCGTAGCGCAGGTAGTGGCGGTGCTCGGGGGAACGCAGATCGTCGAAGCTCAGGCGGGACAAATCCTCGTCGTAAGCGGCGGTTCTTCCCCCTGTATGGTGGTGGTGGTGGTGGTGGGTTCCTTGCTCTCTGGCCAGCCTGAAGTGGTGTGAACGGTGAGAGAAGTAGCCGCTGTCCTCCCCCATGCCGGAGTGACCCCCGCCTGACTGACTGACTGACAGACCAAGGCAGGCTGGGAGAGTTCGAGTAGTGTGGTGGTAGCGTACTGCAGGCAGCGGTAGGTAGGTAGGTAGGCCTAGTGGCAGCAACAGCAACAAAACAGCGCCAGCAGCAGGCTTCAGTGAGCAGCAAGGCAACGAGCGCAGCACAGCTCACACAGCCAGTTGGCTGAAGCGATTGCACACTTATATTACACCTTTGCCAGGGGCTTGTACCAGAGAGAGAGAGATGAGGAGGAGGAGGAAGACAACAAGGCTACATCACCAAGTACAGAGATAGAGAAGGGGGAGGGGAGTAGAGGGGGAGAGAGAGAGAGGCAAGCACTAAAAGAAACGTATATACATAACCAGCACCCACCCCACCCCCCTCCCTTCCCTCCCAGAACCTTGGTTTCTATGGTTACCTTTCCTCAACAGGCTTCGTTGAAGGAAGTCGAGGCAGGTAGAGAGGAAGGGAGGGTAGGAAGGAGCGGACAGGAGGGGGGGGGGGGGGGGGGGGGGGGGTAGGGTGGTAGTGAGTAGATATGGGTATTTTGGCACCTTGTCTCAGTTGGAGGTTGTACCTGTGGTACTTATTTCTTCTACCTTTCTTCTTATTTCTTTTTGCTTTAGAAAATAAAACACTTTTTCACATATCTGCGAACTGCGTCTGTATTACCTGTGGTTTGGCACCTTTAACTGCCAGAGTACCGAGAGAGAAAGAGAGAGAGTGGGAGGAGGAGAGATAGAAAGAGTGGGAGAGGGAGAGAGAGGGGGGAGGGAGGGAGGGGGCAGAGAGAGAAGAGACTCAGAGAGGGAGAGAGAGAGAGGAGAGGAGGAGCGAGGGAGGGAACAGAGACAGAAAGAGACACACAGAGAAAAGAGATTCGGAAAGAGAAGAGGGGGGGGGGGGGGGGGGGCAGGAAGAGAAAGGATGGAAGAAAGAGAGAAAAGGGGAGGGGAGCAAATGAGAAAAGACGAGCACGCGAGGAAGGTTTGTTGTTGTTGGGTTGCTTTTTTTGTTTGGTTGGTGTGTTGTTGTTTTGTTGGTTTTTAGGTGGAAGAGAGAGAGAGAGAGAGAAGAAAGAGAAAGAAAAAAAAAGAGTGAAAGAAAGAGGGCCATAAGAAAGAGAGGGTGATGAGAGAAGAGATAATAGAGAGGGAGTGAGCGATCTGGAAAAAGGGAGAGAGAGGGGGGGGGGGGGGGGAAGAAACAGAGAGAGACAGACAGACAGACAGAGACAGACAGAAAGATAGCGGGGAAAAGAGAGGGGAGAGAGTGAGAGAGAGAGAGGCAGGAGCGAGAAAGTAAGACACAGAGACACAACAGACACAGAGAAACAGAGCGACGGGCGAGAGAAAGAAAGAAAGAAAGAAAGAAAGAAAGACAGACAGACAGACAGACAGAAAGACAGTCATACAGAGACACAGAAGGCAGTAAAAAGGAAAACGGGGGAAAAAAAGGCTGTTGACAGATCAGATCAGAGCCCTAAAAACCGAAACACCAACACAACTGCGCAACTCGCAATCAACAGCCAACCTCTTCTACTTTCTATTTATTTTTCCCTCGACCTTTTTTTTTTTCTTTTCTTTTTGGATCTACCTTCTTTTCTGCTCTGTTAAGTCAGGAGATAGCAAACCAAGAACAATAGGAGAAGAAAAAAACCCGGGTCACATGACAACAAAGCGGTACTGTAAGTAAACAAACAGGCAGATTCCTCCCTCCTCCTCCTCCTCCTGTTACTATACAGCGGTATTCCTGAGATACTACTAATAAGAAATGATGAACCTCTCGGAGTGTTGTTGCGTGTGAAGTGATCAGTATATGCGAGTTGGTTTGGGTTGGCTTTTGTCTTGTTTTGTTTTGTTTTTTGTTGGTTTTGTTGTTGTTCCTCGCTGAGTTTCGCCAATGGTGAGATTTTGTGAATGCGGCCGTTTGTTTGGGTGCTTTTTTTTCCCCACCATGAAGGTAGCCATTTTCTGACTTCGGGAATGCACTGCTGGGTATGTGCGTCTTTCCGGAACCCACCGAGCGCTGACATGAATCACAGGATCTTTAACGTGTATGTTTGATGTTTTGCGTGCGTGCGTGCGTGCGCACGGGTGTGCGCGCGCGCGGGTGTGTGTGTGTGTGTGTGTGTGTGTGTGTGTGTGTGTGTGTGTGTGTGTGTGTGTGTGTGTGTGTGTGTGTGTGGCGCGCACGAAGGGAAGTAACTTAAGGCACAGGCAGGTCTGCACTTGAACTTGACCTGGGAAATCGTAAAAATCCCCCACCCTTAATTAATTACACGCTGCCGAGATTCGAACCCACGACGTCATGGTTCTGAAGCCGAACGGTCTTAACCACGCGGGAATGCCGGAGGCCCTTTCAGTATAAATAGCATACCCACCCTCTGGAAATTGTGTGATAGAAATTTCCCCTTTTCTATCACTCACTCTGTTTATGTCTTTTTCCGCTCCTCTCTATCCTCTCCCTCCCATGCTTATGTTCTGTCTACCCAGCCCATCCTTCTGTCTTGTTTCATGCAAATCTGACAAGTTTTTCTTATAAATTATATAAACTTTCTGATGAGCTGCCCTGAAGTGGGAACGTGTTGGCTGAGGCCAGCGGGCAGATCTCCCGCAGAGTTACGAGCCCAGGAGAAGACCAGGTAGGCCTACTACGCATTCTACCCAATACGGCGTCTGTATAAGCGATCAAGCTCTCGGCGGTACTTGTACAGAGTAACACAGACAACATGGTAACACACCACTTGCCTACCAACCTAGACACAAAATGTGCCAACAAACCAGGCCATGCAGTCATAATATGGTTCCAACATAGCCGCAAAAAGGTCAGAAATAGAACAACTCATCGGATATTGTTCCCCTTCAAACTCACTTGGTTGTTCAACTGAAAGAAGTTTTCATAAGCCATAAGCTATTTGCTCTCAATTTGTGTATGTACAATACTCGTGTTTTCTGAATAAAGATCTATTTAAAACCAAGTGTTCAGTTTACCCACCAAATTCGACTTTCTTCTGGATATTGTTGATCAGATCAACGGGCCTGTGCCACGTCAGTGTGGGGAGTAGGCTTAGCTATATTATATTCAGGCGGTGGAGATAGGATAGGAGCTGGCAATTATCGTGTTCGCAGTCTCAAGACGGCAACCTGAGCAGCTCTAATCTAGCTGAAGAACGCCATCCTTTTTCGTCTTCTGGCCCTGATGTCCACGCGTTGGCACCATGCTTTCCTGAAGCTGTTTCTGAAAACTTGTCTTTCGCTTTGCTGGAAATCAGACTTAAAATGCACACACTGAAGCGTTTGCGATACAACATCGGATTCGGACTGTAAAGAGAATGACTGTATTCATGTTAGACGTTAGAGTGTTATAGTCCTGTCTGACTCAGAGTGTGTTCACAGAGTTTTTACTGTGTTCTTTAAAAGATATACAATTTCTTCTCTCTCTCCCTATCGTAACGAACCAAGCATCGGGCTATTTTAATTATAAGCCTAATTTATTTTATGATTTTTGAAACGTATCTCTCCCTGTACCGCTGCTCTTTTTCGTATCAACAACTTGATCTATCTCTCTCTCTCTCTCTCTCCTCTCTCTCTCTTCTCTCCCCCCCCCCCCCCCCCCCCCCCCTCCCCTCCCTCCTTCCCCTCTAACTTCTCTGCTTGGTTGGGTTTTTTTATAAACTGAACGAGCACAAAGACGTTGAATTACTTGAAGGTTTATTTGTTGTTGTTGTTGTTTACATGTCGTCTAAAGTATCTGTATATGTTGAGAAAACAATATCAATCATCAATCCATAACATAAAAGGAAAAAAAAGTGTTTTGAATTTAAACAAATAAACAAACAATGGGAAGGAAGAAACCGCAAGGTCAAAGTAACAGAGCAACATCACTATTTTTGAATTGGCTCCAAGTTCGCTGCATTCTTCGCCGCCAGTTTTCCAGAGAACTTTTTTTTTTTGTCTGTGTGTTTGATTTTCTCTTTTATATCTTATTTTCTCTTTGTTTGTCTGCCTTTCTGGTTGTTTCATTTCCATTCTGTTCACTTATTCTATAAACAAACAACCAATCAACCACACAACAAAAAGCCAAACAAAACAAAACCTACCAAAACAACACACACACAAACTGAGTATGGGGCCTCGGTTTATCTTCTCATCATGCAAGCATCATGGGGAAGGTGGAGGGGAGGAGGGAGTTTCAGGCACAAACGGGCATCGAACCACCGCACACTTCGAACCGGACTTTTTGGGTGTTTTTTTAGGCAAGTGTGCATAACCTCTATAGACAACCGATCCACCTTATACATATATTGTAATTGCCCTTCATGGGATGATGAAAGTGTTTTTGACTTGACTTGATTATTCATGTTCTGACTTACTCCATCCCACGTGGGAATCGCTGTGAGGCCGTAAGTGCGCGCTGTATTACGCGGGACTCCACTAACAAGTCAACAGCCAGCTAGCAAAACCCTCAAACTGAGAGATCTCACTCACGTCATCCGGCACCTCCAGACAGCCTTGTATTGTAACAGACCCCCTTATTTTGGCCGCGAAAAACATCCACATGGGGCGGGAGAGAGGAGAGAGAGAGAGAGAGAGAGAGGAGAGAGAGATTTCATGGCTACGTCATCACTCTGACTTCATCAAAACAGCCACACATAGATCAGGTACCCCGCATAAAGGAGGAACTGCACTACGCAACCTCCCCCCTTCTCTTACTATGAATGCGCACACAACACACACACACACAACACACACACACAGCGCTCACAGCACTCAGGTTCAAGCACACAGACAGAGAAGCACAGAGAAAGAAAGACAACAGACAGCATCTTCAAAAAGAAGGCCAAAGGGTGAAGACGACAGAGAGAGAGAGCAAACACACATACACAGCTCAAAGAAGAGGGAAAGAAGTCACTATAATAACAGTGCAGCATGAATGAACAATCACTATAACGTTGCACAATGCTAATCTACGGCACATAACACACACATCGCTGTACCCTCCCACTCACCCATCCCCTCCCACCATCCACTTCCTCACCCCACCCTCCACTTCCTCACACCCCACCCCCCCCCCCTCCCTTCCCCCTCGCGAGGGTAGGTATAGGGCAGAAGTGCATTTCGGAGTGGTGCACCTGTTCATGTAAAATAAAAAAGCTAAAAACAAAAATGTAAAATAAAAAAGCTAAAAACAAAACAAACACAAAAAAAACACAAAAACTATATTGAAAAAAATCCCTTCTGCAGTTACTTGTGACGGGGGCTGTAGTGGATGACTATCTTAGTCCTCCTGTTGTTTTTGAAGGGCACAGTCTCTCTCTCTCTCTCTCTCTCTCTCTCTCTCTCTCTCTCTCTCCTCTCTCTCTCTCTCTCTCTCTCTCTCTCCCCTCCCTCTCTCTCGCTCTCCCTCCCTCTCTCTCTCTTTCCCCTTCTCTCTCTCTCTCTCTTTTCTCTCTCTCTCTCTGTGCATGCAATCATGTCTTATTTGACTTCACCAGATTTACCTTTAAGTTTAACATTAACTCGAGGAGTCGTTGGGGTACTGCACTGAATTTTTCAGGCAGTGTGTGTTATGGTCAAGTTGAACCTGGCGAAGCCCATCCCTCTCCAGGTAGCATAGTGCATGCTGGGTATGTTCGGGTCTTCCATAAGTCCAGGCACACACCTGCCACACCCTTTCTTCTAAAAAAAAATTTGACGAGGTTTTAATACATGCGAAATATGTTCTGCATGCGTTGGGACTTTTGATTCATAAATAATACCCTCCACATTCTGGAAATTCTGTGCTAGAAATTTCCTCTTTTCTATCACTCTGTTTCTGCCTTGTTCCTTTGCTTCCTGTCACCTCCTTCTTGTCTATTTTCTGCCTTCTTGGACCATTCTCCTGCCTTTTTTCCCAGAAAGAACTTAAAAGGTAACTATTATTTCTTGTGCCGAAGTCGGATGCGCTGGGCCTGACTTGTCAGGCGCTTAACGGCAGCGTGACGCATTTTCGCTCATATAACAGACAATAGTTGCTGTCTGAGCGTTCGACGAAGAAGAATACCCTCATCCGGATAGCTTTCAGGGGAGCGGAGTCAATACCGATGTTAACTGCTCAGGGAGGGGGGGGGGGGAGAGGAATCCCCTCACACACACACACACACACACACACACCTCAAGTTTTAATTTTAAATCTTTTGTTGTTGTTGTTCCTCGACTAGAACTCCAAGGTTCACTAATAGTGAGGTGTTGGTATAATGTGAGACCGGTCCCCCATCCTTCCCCCCCCCCCCCCCCCTTCCAGACACACACACTATTTAGATAGCTGCATTCGGACTTAAGGGGATGGTGTCTACACACGACACCTCACCTGTATGCATGAGTTTTTTGTTTAGGGGGGAGGGGGGGGGGGGGGGTCACCCCTTCCTACCGGCACGACATGGCCTACTCTTCTAAAAGGCGGAACAGGTTTTTCAACGTGTGTGCAAGATATTCTGCGAGCATTCATACACTAAAGCCTGGGTTTAACTTTACAGTCTCATCCGAAGGACTTTTGACATTCGCTTCGATTTCTTCGTCAAACTGGGAAGACAAGGGCCGAGGCTGGGAATCGAACCCAGAACCTCCGAGTTTACTTGATGTTAGGGAGGTGAACGCCTTAGCCGTCCTGCCATCTTGATTCTTAAGTCTCAGGTTTTATAAAGTTCTCTACGTGTGCGCTGACTAAGCCTTTGGTATCTGCCTGGTATCAGGACGCCTAGGAGCCAGACCTTCAGTTCAACGTTCCGCCCTCTTGGCCACCACTGGCAAGCAGTTCCATTAGGCACCCCCAGGGTTCCTCAGATAAAATACCCCGCCCTGCCAAAAACCCTCTTGATGCTCTCAGAAGTCCACACGTCCTCTTTTATCGCGGAGCGTTAATTCGTCCTGATAGACTGCATGCTGTGTTCGCAAATCTGCAGAATATACTTGGTATGCGGGTTCGTGAGTTTTCCGTTGAAAAAATAAAAAATGTGGCGGGTGGGCTATTTTTAAATATACGAATGGTTTGCAGTTCTACATTCTTTGATAAAAAATGTGCAAAAATGGTTTTGTTGCTTTTTGTTGGGTTTTTTTGTTTGTGGTGGTGGTTGCTTTCATTCATGGCTTTGACTTCCATACCTAAACAGCAATACTGAACTGGAGAGAGCAAAAACTGCTTTCATTCATGGCTTTGACTTACTTTTACCTTGGCATTAAATGAAGAAAGAAACAGTAATACTGAACTGAAAAAAACAAAAACCTTTACCCTAACTTACACAAAACAGATAAAATACCAACATCATACATACCCGTCCCCCACCCTAAATGAAAGATCACATTTCATTTTTTTTTTTTAAATAAAGGAAGGAAGAAAGAATGATGTCTAAATATAATAATAATAATAATAATAAATGGAACTTATATAGCGCTATATCTTGCAAAGACAAATCAAAGCGCATGCATTCAACCTAATCTTACACAGTCATGCAATCAATGATAAATAAATATGTATAAAACAGTGATGTTTCAACAATCGATTTTTTTAAAAGAACAATTAAATGTTATCATATCCTGGAGATTGGGTTGATTTGTTTCTTTGTGTTTTTAGTGGGTTCATTAATTTTTAGATAAAGACATCTTAGTCGAGAACTACAAAAACAAAGGGGAAAACCAGACACGCGGACAATGCGAAACGAGTAAGAAAACTAGGCTTTATGTGGGAGTCGGAAAAAATAGGGAAAAAAGAAGGAAAGGCCCATCATCCATCAAGGTAGACAACTGAACAATGTGACAGTTTTCCCATTCTTTCTTCACTACCTCACCATCGCTACTTTAGCGAGAGAGAGAGAGAGAGAGAGAGAGAGAGAGAGAGAGGAGGGAGGGAGAGAGAGACGGGGGGGGGGGGGGGGGGGGGGGGGGGGGGGGGGTGGAGAGAGAGAGGGGGGCGAGGAAGACAACGGGGGAAAAAAAAGAGAAATAGAAAGACGGGTGGGGAGGGAGAGAAAATGGGAAAAAAAGGAGAAGAAAGGGGAAAGAAAGACAGACAGACAGACAGACAAACAGACTGACAGATAGGACAGAAGGGAGAGAGGAGGACTGCCAACAGCAATCTCTAACAAAAGTTTAACGCAATCAGCACAAAATAATGCTAATAATTTTATATAATATATATATATAATATATAATATATATATATATATATATTGAATAAAAGGGCAAAATCGTTGAACACTATACATTACAGAAAGAGAAATACAGAAAGAGAGAGGGAGAGACAGAGACAGAGAGACAGAGAAAGAGACAGACAGACATACAGAAAGACAGAGCGGGGTGCGCGCGCGGCGCGCGCGCGAGCGCGAGAGAGAGACAGACAGACAGACAGAGATAGAGACAGACAGAAAGACAGACAGAAAGACAGACAGAGATGCAGATACACAACAAAATTTAGAGAGACAAACAAGAAATATAAGAAATGTAAAACCGATACGCAAAATATGAGGTTTTAACGTTTTCTCAAGTGTAAAGGCAGCGAGTTTAAACAGATGTCTTAAATTTCTCTTGTTTCAAAAGGATTGACTTCGTGTGGCAGTGAGTGATATGGGGTTTTTTTCAGCTGCCAAAAAACAAATTTCGTTTTGTTTGATGATGGAGTACACTATAAGCTATTATGAACTTGTTGCTGCTCCAAATGAACTTTTCTTCTTTTCAGAATAAACCTTTTGCGGTTAAACAAACATAGAGATAGGGAGGGAGAGAGAGAGAGATTGTGTAGAGAGATGTGTAATTATAATTTTAAAATGCCACTCATCATTTCTCTAGTTGAGACATTAAAGTATTCTTGAGTCTTGAGTCTTGAGAGAGAGTGGGAGGGAGAGAGAGTGTGTGTGAGAGAGAGATAGGGGAAGGGAGAGAGGGGGAAGAGAGAAAGACAGAGAGACAGAGTGAGAGAAAGACAACGAAAGAATGACAGACCAGGGGCACAGCTGTCACTCTCCCTCACTACACTACATCCTGTCTCCAAAATGGCCTCCTTTTTTTTTAAGTATGGAGAGGGAAAAAAACCCAAAAGGTTTGGCATTTTCTGCCATTTACATTATCTCGACAGAAATGCCGTCCACTTTTCAACTGACGACGATTTATATATATCTCTCCCAGTCTCCCACACTCCCCACCCCCTCAAACCTCCTTACCCCTAAAAACCTTGCAAGCATGCACTTGATGATTATGTGTGTCCTTGCTTAAAAGTCACAGCCATTATTGTCATGATGCGCTCTTTCTGTCTGTCTGTCTGTCTGTCTATCTGTCTCTGTCTCTGTCTGTATCTCTGTCTGTCTCTCTCTCTCTCTCACTCTCTCTCTCTCACACACACACACACACACACACACACACACACACAATGTACTGACGTAGAACTTTTCCATGTCAAGTTTTCGCGTCTCAGTTGGTTTTGTACGTGACGTCATTTTTTCTTGACAACAAAAAAACCACCACCGCATATTGCCTGAGACACGCTGCAGAATGGCTTGTAAAGCTAAAGCTGTAACAGCAATACATTTTGTTCAAGTTCTGCTGAAACTAATGTAGTAGTTGTATTTTCAATACCTGTGTTTGTTGCAGCTGTTAAACCATAATGTGGAATCCATGCCATGGTGATTATTTAGGCTGTAGTGAACTGTTGTTTGTTTTTTCTTAGTTACATAACAATATGTTTGTGCCTCGTCCCCTTCCCACTGACCCCTTGTGGATGGGGCTTTAACATCTTACATAATTAATGCACACAATAATTATGCTCTGCGTGCATTTGCACACGGGATTGCAGTTTACACTACATATTAGTTTCATCCAAAGGACTTTCGGGGGAGTGGAGTCAGTACTGATGCTAACTCCAGGGGGGGAAATCCCCTCGACTTGACGTATCTTGATGGAGACTGGAACCCCCACCCACAGTCATCGTCAGATCACGAAATCGACATTCTAACCACTTGGCTACTGTGTCATGTCTAACCTTACCATTCAAGCAGGCACAGTCTGTCTTCAGGCCACATTCTGCCTGAGGGAACAGGATGTGCATGCAATGTAAGATGATCTCAAAGTGTTAATAAGCCGAGATTGAGCGCGCACACACACACACACACACACACACACACACACACACACAACCCACACGCGCGCGAGTACACGCTCACTCCTTCCTTTCCCCTCCCTCCTCTCTCTCTAGTCTCTCTCCTCCCTCCCCCCCCCCCCCCCTCTCTCTCTCTCTCTCTCGCCCTTCCCCTCTCTCTCTCTCTCTCCATTCCCCCCCTCTCTCTCCATTCTCCTCCCCCCCCCTCTCTCTCTCAAGTCTCAGCTGATTCATTCCACACACAGGCATCACGACATTTCTGACACACAGTGCTGACAGGTCTTCCTAATAGTGACACAGGTGATAAATCTGTCAGTGTCAGTGCCACTGCCAAATACCTCTCTCTCTCTCTCTCTCTCATCTCTCTCCCTCTCTCTCTCTCTCCTCTCTCTCTCTCTCTCTCCTCTCTCTCTCTCCTCTTCAACTTCACGTCATCACATCTACTACACCTGAAGCTGCCAACTTGGTCACCAGCAACAAACAAAATGACTACCTTCTTCTCGTATAAATTACATGATTAACCCCTTGAGTGCCTGCAGCGTATGACGCACGTGCTACCAAAACAAACGAAAAAGTATATAAAGGAAAAAATATGCCTCCTATTTACATCGTCAAAACCCTTTGACTGCCTAAAACGTATGGCGACGTAGATGCAACAACTAAAATCAATACTTTTTTTTTTAAAGAAGGAGAAGACGAAGAAGAAGAAAAGAAGAAGGAGGAGGAGGAGGAGGAGAAGGACAAGGAAACAAACAAACAAACAAAAGACAAACACCAACTCTCCAGAAAAAAGCAGTTTTCAGGGGAAGCAACCACTGATGGACCGAATGGAGTGTGATTATTTTCAGTGCTTGAAAGCGCAATGGCCAGGCAGTCGAAGGATACACACATTTTTGATAAACTCTCTGATTTACGTTATTTCTTCTTCGACGAACGCTCAGACAGCAACTACTTCTGTCTGTTATATGAGTGAAAATGCGTTGCGCTAACGTTAAGCGCTTGACAAGTCAGGCACAGCACATCCGACTTCGGCGTGGGAGAGAACTGATATATTTTTAAGTCTTTCTAAAAGAAAGAAAAAGACAGCAGGAGAATGGATGGACCAAGAAGGCAGGAGATAAGACAAGAAGGCGGCGCCAGGAAGAAAAAGGAACGATACATAAACAAAAAGAGAGATGGAAAAGAGGGAATGTTCCGCAGAATTTCCAGAAGGTGGGAATGTTTAGCAGAATTTCCAGAAGGTGGGAATGCTATTAATACTGAGACCCCCCCCCCCCCCCCCCACCCCCCCCCCCCCCCCCCCCCCGCATCCCCATAATAATATAAGGCTATAATTATGTACACACATGTAACAATCACTTCACCACTTCTTCCTCCCCACTAACTTGCATTACTGGCTGAGTGAGTGTGTTACTGACCTTGGTGGTATGCACAGAAGAAAGGATGGGGAATGAACGGGAAGGAAAGACAGGACAAGGAAGGAAAGGAAAGGAAAGACAGGACAAGGAATGAACGGGAAGGAAAGACAGGACAAGGAAGGAAAGGAAAGGAAAGACAGGACAAGGAAGGAAAGGAAAGGAAAGACAGGACAAGGAAGGAAAGGAAAGGAAAGACAGGACAGGAATGAACGGGAAGGAAAGACAGGACAAGGAAGGAAAGGAAAGGAAAGACAGGACAAGGAAGGAAAGGAAAGGAAAGACAGGACAAGGAAGGAAAGGAAAGGAAAGACAGGACAAGGAAGGAAAGGAAAGGAAAGACAGGACAAGGAAGGAAAGGAAAGGAAAGACAGGACAAGGAAGGAAAGGAAAGGAAAGACAGGACAAGGAAGGAAAGGAAAGGAAAGACAGGACAAGGAAGGAAAGGAAAGGAAAGACAGGACAAGGAATGAACGGAAGGAAAGACAGGACAAGGAAGGAAAGGAAAGGAAAGACAGAACAAGGAAGGAACGGGAAGGAAAGACAGGACAAGGAAGGAAAGGAAAGGAAAGACAGAACAAGGAAGGAAAGGAAAGGAAAGACGGGACAAGGAAGGAAAGGAAAGAAGGAAAGACAGGACAAGGAAGGAAAGGAAAGGAAAGACAGAACAAGGAATGAACGGGAAGGAAAGACAGGACAAGGAAGGAAAGGAAAGGAAAGACAGGACAAGGAAGGAAAGGAAAGGAAAGACAGAACAAGGAATGAACGGGAAGGAAAGACAGGACAAGGAAGGAAAGGAAAGGAAAGACAGAACAAGGAAGGAAAGGAAAGGAAAGACAGGACAAGGAAGGAAAGGAAAGAAGGAAAGACAGGACAAGGAAGGAAAGGAAAGGAAAGACAGAACAAGGAATGAACGGGAAGGAAAGACAGGACAAGGAAGGAAAGGAAAGGAAAGACAGGACAAGGAAGGAAAGGAAAGGAAAGACAGGACAAGGAAGGAAAGGAAAGGAAAGACAGGACAAGGAAGGAAAGGAAAGAAGGAAAGACAGGACAAGGAAGGAAAGGAAAGGAAAGACAGGACAAGGAAGGAAAGAAAGGAAAGACAGGACAAGGAATGAACGGGAAGGAAAGACAGGACAAGGAAGGAAAGGAAAGGAAAGACAGGACAAGGAAGGAAAGGAAAGGAAAGACAGGACAAGGAAGGAAAGGAAAGACAGAACAAGAAGGAAAGGAAAGGAAAGACAGGACAAGGAAGGAAAGGAAAGAAGGAAAGGAGAGAACAAGGGAGCAAGGATTGACAGAGAAATTCGTGTCAGAATGAATGACTTGGCAACACACTGTATTCCTGCCTGACTCTTCCTCTTTAATTAATTAACAATGAATGGTGGTGGTGGTGGAGTGTGTGTGTGTGTGTGTGTGTGTGTGTGTGTGTGTGTGTGTGTGTGTGTGTGTGTGAGTGTGTGTGTGTGTGTGTGTGTGTGAATGTGTGTGTGTGTGTGTGTGTGTGTGTGTGTGTGTGTGTGTGTGTGTGTGGTGTGTGTGTGTGAGTGACAGACAAACAGACACAAAGACAGACAGACAAAGAGTACGTCTGTGTGTGTTTGTGTGTGAAAATGTGATACAGAGAGAGAGAGAGAGAGAGAGAGAGAGAGAGAGAGAGAGAGAGCGAGAGAGAGAGAGCGAGAGAGAGTGCGTGCGTGCGTGCGTGTTTGTGTGTGGTGTGTGTGTGTATGCGCGCGCGCGCGCGTGTGCGTGCGTGCATGATTTGTTTTGTGCGTGTGTGTGTGCACACATGCATATAAATGCATGTTTGTCTATCTAAGTTCTTTTGAATAATAATAATAATAAATAATAATAGTAATAATAATGTATGGAATTTATACAGCGCTGAATCTTGTAAAGCAACAAATCAACGCGCAATACAATAATATAAGAACTCCAGCTCTCTCCTCCAACCCCCCCCCCTCCCCCCCCCCACTTCTTCCCCACCCCCAAACTCAAATAAGAGAGAAAAAAAAAAGGGGGGGGGGGGGGGGGGAATGATCGTAGTCACATGTTGGCCATGTGTTGCCTTCATCATTCACTGTACTGTGGATTCCCCCATTTGGGGTCGTTTTTCATGAATCTAGTATGGTGTTCTGGCGTTGACGTGTGGGGTTGTTTTTTTTTGGTTTTGTTGTGGTTTTATGGCGTTGGAGTGTTCGTGTGTATGTTTGACCGTGTGTGTGTGTGTGTGTGTGTGTGTGTAAGTAAGTAAGTAAGTAAGTAAGTAAGTAAGTAAGTCTTCAATTTTAACGTCTTTCCACTTAAAGGAATACCAGACTGATCCTAAAATAGGAGACTGAATATGTGAGAAAGAGAGAGAGAGAGAGACAGAGAGAGAGAGAGAGAGAGAGAGAGATCTACTCTAT
Organism: Rapana venosa; assembly: GCA_028751875.1. Lineage (NCBI taxonomy): Eukaryota > Metazoa > Mollusca > Gastropoda > Neogastropoda > Muricidae > Rapana > Rapana venosa. The sequence continues at coordinate 35,991,031 of CM054142.1, read as the reverse complement.
GTGTGTGAGTGTGCGTGTGCGTGGGCGTCCCTGCATGCATGTGTGCTGTGTGTGTAATAAATAGTAATAACAAAGGAAGTAGTATTCTTAACATGAACAAATCAAGAACAGACTTTTTTTTTAAATGAAATTAAAAAATAACTACAATAACTACAATAAATGCCCTATACGACTTAACAATAAACCCTTAGCAATGTCAATTGTTAACTTAACATTGTTCAAAATTTCTTCAATGTAATTCTTATAAAAGGCATCTTATAAAAGGCAGGGAGATGAGGTTTTAACTTCTCACATTCAAGTATGATATGAGTATTTGAAATATATTCAACACATAAGCATTTAACATCCTTGCTGAATTTTGTTGTGAATGCATTTAATCTTATCCTGAAAAATAATGCCTTGAGTTGTCTTTCTTTTACAGCATTTGAATCAATCTCTAAGTCTTCAATGTATTCAACTACACTATTCACACTCAGAGTTGAATGTGAAAGCCGATTGTTTTGCTGATGCTTTTCTATAAAAAAAATAATAAAAAAATTGGAAGGATGCTTCTTCTAACAACCAATAACCCTCTGCAATGGACAGAGAGGGACATGCAGTTCTATAGACCCCTTTTCTTTGCAGCCCTATCAGCCCACTCATTAGAAAACAATCCTACATGTGAAGGAATCCAGCAAAAGGAAACATCAATTCCTCTTAAACACAAAAGGTTTATGAAGTATTTGACGTCAAGTATAAGTTTAGCTGATTGCTTACAAGTTATAGACTTTAAGGCATATAATACTGATTTTGAATCCACACAAAGTAATATATGAAAGAAAGAGTATGGATGATCTAAAATGAAATTCAAAGCCATGAGAATAGCGATCAGTTCAGCTGTAAAAAGAGATAGATTTTTACCAACATGATAGGACTTTTCTATTGTTAGTGTGTGCGTGCGTGCGTGCATGCGTGTGCGTACGTGTGTGTGCGTGCATGTGTGTGTGTGTGCGTGTGTGTGTGCGTGGGAGCGCGCGTGCGTGCCCGCATGTGTATGTGTGTATAAGAGAGGTGGCACACACACACACTACATACACACTGTCTCTCTCTCTCACACACACACACACTACACACACACTACACACACACTACACAAACACACACACACTACACACACACAACACGCCGCACGCACGCACGCACGCACGCACGCACACAGGAAATAAGTTGAGATACCAGAGAAGGAGGAAAGGTTTAAACCCATTGAAAACCAGTGCCCCTTGTCCACGCTGCCCACTGCACGCCAAGTGCTTGTTACAACACCCCCCCCCACCCCCACCCCCACCCCTCCCTTTCAAAGTCAGGTAACTATAAACACATGGGTGTTCATTCTTTTTCTCCTGTGCTTGCATTTTACTTCTAAGGAAGTGCGCGTGCATTTTAGTTCTAAGGAAGTGCTCTCTCCTCTCTCTCTCTCTCTCTCTCCTCTCTCCCTCTCTCATCTCTCTCTCTCATCTCTCTCTCTCTCTCTCACCACTCTCTCCTCTCTCTCTCTCTCTTTTCAGCAGGTGGACAAAAAACTCGAACAGCCTTAGGTTCAATTCCACCCCAACACACACACACACTGTCTCTCTCTGTCTCTCTCTTATATCGCTAAGGGCGGGGACTGGATGTAAAAAAGCACATGGATGCTTATTCATTATCCTCGAAATAAAAGATTTTGTCATCATTCTCTCTCTCTCTCTCTCTCTCTCCCTCCTCTCTCCTCTCTCTCCTCTCTCTCCTCTCCCTCTCTCCTCTCTCCCCCCCCCCCCCCCCTCTTTCTCTTGCCCTCTCTCTCTCTCAATCTTAAAAATATCCAAACACTACACACTTTTAAAACTTATCTTCACACACACACACACACACACACACACACCAAACCCGCGCCCACGCGAGCACAAACACACACAACACAACACACCACACACACACACACACACACACCACACACACACACACGTGAACATCGTTGTCACAATAACACCACAACCCCTATCCCTTTAAAAACAAACAAACACGTAAACATTTACCCAGTAATGCCATATTATTCTTAAGCTATATTCTTCTTCTGTCCAGTATCCAAAGTAACTATGTATTTGCCACAGCTTTCGACAAAATAAAATTTTGGCAATAATACCGTTACACTTCATCCCCCCCCCCCCCCCCCCCCCCCCCGAATTCCAGTGCACAATCTGCCTACATGTGTGTACCTACCCCTATAAA
>CM054142.1:35981287-35986287 GCA_028751875.1 Rapana venosa | reverse complement strand
TGCTCCAAATGAATGTGGACGATATGTTTCTTTTTCTGAATAAATAATTTTGTTTACCTCAATTCACATCGGATTTTTTTTTTTCCGATCTCGGCAAAAGCTCCGAAGTTCACCGACGATGAGATTTTTACGTATGCGACCGTTTTTAACCCACCATTAAGGCAGCCACATTTTGACTTCGGGAATACTTCTGAATAAACAGGTGTTTTAACCAAAGCAATGTTATAAAGATCTATACATGTCCCTGTCACAATTCTTCCGTTAGAAAATAAATTCAGAAAGAAAATTCACTTTCGGGATCAATCAACTCTTGGTTTGAATCTCTTGATGATAGATCCAGTTGGCAGACAATAATCCGTTGAGGTGGAGTAGCTGGTTAGTTGGTGAGAGTGATAAACAATATTACGCGAATCTATGTTGATTTTTTTTTTCTGTTGAGAAATATAGTTTTGTGCTGTTCAAAACTGACATGAAAACCAGATGAATGAAGTAGTATTATCAATTTATTTGTTTTATACAAGTTCAATTTGAAAAGCATCATAACAAAATCGTTCAGTATGTATCATCATTTTGAGCTACAACAAGTTTACAGTTTGCTCAGTCTAATGGAAACTTTTTTTTGTTAAACAAACTTTGTGGAACACTCAGACAGCAACTCTCATTGTCATATGATTGAAAATGGTTGCGCTGCCGTTAAGCGCCTGACAAGTTTGGCCCTCCCCGTGATTTTTTAACAAATAAATGCAGTGACAGAAGTTTATGAAAAGTGTTGACATTTTACAAGGAAGAAATCCAAAGGAACTGACATCAGTAATCGATTTTATCGCAATCAAGAGTGGCATAGTAAAAAGGAAATAATCACGCAGATCTATACACAACCAATAAATGAATAATGAATGTACACAACAATACCTTTTGTTATTTAAAAAAAACACAATACCTTTTCTTTGAGCATCAAAGAGGTGACTTTCAAAAACCCACAGTATAGCAGTATACAATATACACAACACACCACTTCAGTTCAATCTGTCACCCTAAAAAAAAGTCTCCACAAATAAGGCTTTCTTTTTCAAATCCACACCAAAACTTCTTTTTTTAAATCACACTGACTCACCACTTTCCCACATAAAGTCACATCACTTGTAAATTACTTAGGCACACCACACACACACACACACACACACACACACACACACACACACACACACACAGGCACTGTTTTAAAAGAAACAACAAACTACCTTTCACAACAACACACGTCTCCTTACAGTTGGCACACCCAACTATTTCCTCGTATGTCGACGTTTCCTTCTTTCTCTCCTAATATTACAAAGTTCTCAACGTATTGAGAGAGGCTCGCACAGTTGAGAGAGCTCAACAGCACACGTGAAGGCACCCACACCGTTAAAATAAAAAAATGTTGTACTTGAACCTTTTCTCCACTTTTTCAGCCGCAGCCTATGTTAAATTACAGGGCCACATTGTGTTGTTAGGCTATACCCTTCCACCAACACGGAAACCTACACCACCGCACCAACCGGGGCCAGTCGACGTTGACAACAAAGAAGGCTGCCCCATATGTTCATACATATGTATACATGTACACATACCACTAGTTTGTGAGAGGGGGGGGGGGGAGAAAGGAGGAAAAAAGCCACACCTGATAAACCCCGCCGCGCATCATTTTTCTTGTGTGAGAGGGTGAAAAAAAAGAAGCACACCCTTTCTTAGTTTTTTTACACAGGCGCTCAACATTTGTTATTAATAGTTCTTTTTGTGGATACCTTTATATGAGGTAAAAATAATCAAGCATGTGTCTGCCCCTGTGTACACACGCACACATACGTGAGCGCACACACACACACACAGAGCAATATTTTTGTTGCATTTTTATCTGGCTTTCTTTTTAAATAAATTAAGTATAGCAACACTTACTTTTAACTATACATGCAAATCCTATGGATATGACAATACTTGAAAACTCTCTCTCTCTCTCCTCACACACACACACACCTATTCTTAAACTTCAAATACAAGCAACACACACACACACACACACACACACACACACACACACACACACACACACAAACTATAATATCAAAAACAACACACACACACACACACACACACACACACACACCCTAAAAAAAAAAAATCACTCCCCACCCTCCACCTCAAACAAACAACAACAAAAACAGAATTCCACCAAGATATTCCTCAAACATCTGACCTGACACACAGTACACTACAGTGACAGGACAGAGATCACATCCCAATGATACTGATATACCCAGTCAGCAACCACACTCACAATCACTCACATGCCTCACACTTGGATGAACACATTCCCCAGACTACATTATCACAAGTGTTCTTGAAAGCATCTCTGGCCCAAGCCAAAAGCTGTGGCAATTATTGACGTAATCAAAGTGTCAGGGTCCACATTAAAATGTTACTGTTAGGGTCCGTCTGTCTCAGTGTCTGTCTGTCTGTCTGTCTGTCTCAGTGTCTGTCTGTCTGTCTGTCTCAGTGTCTGTCTGTCTGTTTCTCTTTCTCTCTGTCTCTATCTGTCTGCCTGTCAGTCTCTCTCCTCTCTCTCTCTCTCTCTCTCTCTCCTCTCTCTCTCTCTCTCTCTCTCTCTCTCTCTCCGCTCCCTTACAGGGATGACCTAGGGTGTAATGTCAGGTCAAGATTCTCCTGTGCTTGTGACTTTTCCAGGAGGTCTGCCTGTTGGCCTTACTACCAACACATTCCAATTTCAGAGCAGCTCATTTATTCATGCAGGTTGCATGCTGGGCATGTTCATGTACATCTGTAACCCATTCAATGCTCACATGAATAATGGGACATTTAACAATATCATGCGTATCTGATCTTAGTTCTGCATGTGTACTTGCACACAAAGGGAATTCAGGCACTGGCAGGTCTGCACTTAAAGCTGACCTGGAACATTGTAAAAAACAAAAATTCTCCACCTCCAATTTACCAGACGCTGCCAAGATTCAAACCTACAACTTCATGGACCCATGGGATTAAAGACGAATTATCTCAGCCACTGGGCTAAAGCCTCTATCAGGCAGGTTTGTGTGTGTGTGTGTGTGTGTGTGTGTGTGTGTGTGTGTGTGTGTGTGTGTGTGTGTGTGTGGTGTGCGTGCGAGTGCATATGTGTGTGATGTAATGTGAGTACATACCTCTGTGTGTGTGTGCATGTGTGCATGCATTGGTGTGTGTGTGTGTGTGTGTGTATGTGTGTTGAGAGCATGTGCATGTGTGTGTGTGAGTGTAAGTTTATATGTGTGTCACTGTGTGTGAGTGTTTTAGGTTGGGTTTTATTTTTCTTTCATTGTTAATTCCGTCTAGATCTAAACACACACACAATTCATCACAGTGATAAAACTATAGATAAAACAGTAGCAAGCGCCTATGACAATAAAAACAAAATACAAGCAGGCTCCCCCCTCCCCCCATCCCTCCCTCATTCCCCCCACTCCCACCACTATCCAGAGGAGGGCCGGCTACTGTTCCTGTCTGACTCATCCTGGGTCATATTTAAAGTACTATGCAGACCTAGGCAACATGATTACTAATGTTTACCATATTGCTTCAACACCAAAATTGTGTAACAATGATGATACTCCTTTTATCATGTACAGCTACATCTTGTTGTGTAACAAGCACTCCTCTTTGATGTCAAGGACGCTGACCATATTACAAGCACTTGTCTTTGATATTAATAGACCATATTGCAAGAACTCATTTTTGATGTAATGTTCTTAAACCATACTTTGAGCTCTCAATTTTGATGTAACATTGTTAGACCATACCTTTGAGTACTTACTCATTTTTGATGGAATAATGCTTGAGTTTATATACTATAGGTAGAAGGAAGTACAACTACAAGCCTTCTTCTTTGATACAGTGTAAATTTGTAGATTGATCAGCACATGATCCTATTACCCTGGAAATAAAAGAATAAAATAAATAAGTAAATAGATAAATAAATCTAAAATACACACACAACACACACACACCACACCACACACACACACACACAACACACACACACAAAACATACACAGTGATACACACACATACACATACTGACACACATACATACACTGAACACACACACACACACACACACACACACACACAGAGTGACACACACATGAACACACACACACACACAAACATAAAGACGCTCAACAACACAAAGAACAAATTTTTTGCAACTCAGCTGCAGCAAATTTTAACTCTCTTGAAAAGCGTTCTTCCAGCATACTCTAACCCACTGAGCTATCGTGGAAGTCCACTATTACTTCCCCCCCCCCCCCCCCCCCCCCCCCCCCCCCCCCCCCCCCCCCCCCCCCCTTCTCAGAAGCTTCAAGACAGCAGGAGTTACTTCCCATGTGCTGAAGTGAAGCCAGGGCTCTTGTTGAATATTGCACATTGTCACAATACAATAGTAGGAGTGAAAGTAAAAGGGAGGATCAGGTTTTGTACTGTGTTGTATTGTATTATGTTCTGTTGTATTGAATTGTTTAAACTGTATTGTATCAATTATTGTACTGTGGTATGGTATACTTAATACTATATAAATATAGGACTTCTTGAATTGTTTTTTACTGTACATACTACATTGTCTTGTGTTGCATTGTTCTGTAAAATTGTATTATATTGTGTTGCACTGTATTTTGTTATGTTGTATAATTTATAATTAATATTGGGATCACCTGTATCCCGTTGAGCATTCTGTATTGTTCTGCATTATCTATAACTGTATAAGAAGTTCTGCATTAGAGCACCTTACACAATAATTGATTTCTTTTCTTCTTTAGATTAACTGGCCATAGCCAATGCACATTTTCAACAACTAGTTAGACTTAAGGGCTACAGGTCTGGAACAGATTATATATATATATATATATATATATATATATATATATATATAATGTGTGTGTGCGTGTGTGTGTGTGCTGTTGTTCATGTCCTGCTGC
>CM054142.1:35871287-35978787 GCA_028751875.1 Rapana venosa | reverse complement strand
AATGCGTCATGCTGCCGTTAAGCACCTGACAAGTCAGGCCCAGCGCATCCGACTTCGGCACAAGAGAGAATAGTTACCTTTTAAGTTCTTTCTGGAAAAAAGGCAGGAGAATGGACCAAGAAGGCAGAAAATAGACAAGAAGGAGGTGACAGGAAGAAAAGGAACAAGGCAGAAACAAAGAGAGTGATAGAAAAGAGGAAATTTCTAGCATAGAATTTCCAGAATGTGGAGATCGGGGGATTTGACTTTACTGTTACATAAGTATCTCCTCACAGCACTTCTGTGGTGACTGCAAGTCACTAAGCCAGTTTTTAAAAAAATACTATGTCATCAGTACATGTATGCACTCTAATCAACAGGTCATGGTCAATTTAATTTTCCCCTGCCAGTAGTTGGGTTTGGTTGGTGTTTTTTGGTGTGTTTTTTTTTTGGGGGGGGTGGAGGGGGGAGGATGGGAGGGATTCCTCGGCTAGACCTCAAGGTTCAGCAATATTGAGATTTTTTGTTTATGCCACCATTCTTAGTACTTATCTTACCCACCATTGTTGGCATTAACATGATTAAGGCAGCCGCATTCCAACTTCAGGGATGATGTCCAAACACAACTCCAGGGTGCATGCATTTTTGAAATGCTGTCATCCATTTCTACTGGTGTGCGATGGCCTACACTTCCATAAGGCGGAACGGGTTTAACAATGCACACAAGATTTCTGCTTGTGTTCGCGCATGGAACCTCGCTTCAGTCTCATCAAAAGGACTTTAACTTTCAGACAGGGGAGTGGAGTCAGCACTGACATTAAGATTAACTCCAGGAGGGAAAATCCCCTTGAAATGAGCAAGTTCAAACCTGGGATTGCTCCCAGGCCGTCAGATCACAAGCAGAACACTCTAGTCTAACCACCAGGCTCTCCGGTCCCCTGCCAGTGTTTGAAATTTATCCAGAACTTTATTTCATCTCATCTACACCCTACAGCTGAGCCCTGTGGCTGAGAGGCTGGCAGGGCTGCAACTGTGCAAGTATCAGAACTGATGATACCAAAGGATAGAGTTAGACAGTCCAGCGGACTACACCATATCAGGATGGTGTACACGGAGCAGTATACAACAAAGAATTGTAAACAATTCTGAAGAATTTTATAGGGTCAACCAACTTACTGCACATGATTTGCTTTGCATTTCACTCACACTCGTGAGTATTTAAAACAAATAAGGGCAACAACAAAAAATAATAAAGTCTGCAGGTCACAAGAAAAAAAAAAAAGTCTTGTACTTTATCTCTTTTCCAAACTAAAGAGGGTCTAACTGCTAGCAGAAAATTCTGTAACATAATTAACAAATCAACACAGTATTACATGAACCTGACCGTGTCAGTGTGTACAATAATCAATATATATAATTATATATAATATACATACACTAATTCAGACATGAGACTATTATAAACCGAGGCCCTGTGTTCAAACACATGCAGAACATCTTGCGCACATGTTAAATCCTGTTCCGCTTTTCGGAAGTGTAGGCCATTGTGTGCCAGTGGAAATGGATGACAAAATTTACAAAACCGCATACACACGGGGACTGGATGTAAAAAAGCACATTGAGTGCTTATTCCATTATCCTCGATATAAAAGAATAAAAATTAAAAATTAAAAAATTAAAAATATAAAAGATATAAGAAAACAGCTTGTTATAATTTCACATTGTAGTTCTAAACAGACCAAAAAGCAGTGAACACATTACTGTCAATGGTCAATACAATACAAATTACAATACACACACATTGTATTCTCTCTCTCTTCTCTCTCTCTCTCTCTCTCTCTCTCTCTCTCTCTCTCTCTCTCTCCTCTCTCTCTCTCTTCAAAACACACACACACACTCTCATATCTCTCTCTCTCCCTCTCTCTCTCTCCTTTACTCACACACACACATACAAACAAGTACATACACACACACACCTCTCTCTCTCTCTCAAACTTTCTCTCTCTCCCCTCAAACACACAGACACACACACGATGGTCTCACACACACACAGTCACACACACACACAATGGCACATATACACATGACATACAGGAAAACACACACACACACACACACACACTTTCCAAAACAAACACAGTAAACAGCAACTTACAGTTACAGCGCTGACACTGCTTGTACAGCCCCCAGATGAAGTCGCCACACTTGTCACACCATGTAGGGTTGCTCAGATGACATGGCACGAACTGATGACCTCGACCTTTCCCTCGCTGCTTCATGGACGACATCTCAATCTCTTCAGGGAACACTTGCCACATGCCCTCTCCATCATACAGACTGCTCGGACGAGACGCGCTGCCTTTACGCTTGTTTGGGAGAATGCGTTGAATGACACTTTCATAGTTACTCTCCAGATTAGCCTGCACTTTGCCCAGTTTTCGTCGTATCACATTCAGAACGGCCTCGGAGTTATTGTTACTGCTTTCAGGGCCATTTCCTGTTCTGGGAGACCCCGGAGCCGCCATTGTCTGATCTCACAACCCTGCACCCTTCCTCACCCACACTGACCCACGCTGTTTCGAAACGGATTACACAAGTTTGACAATGGTTGATTATAGTGTGATGCCTGCCGACTTTTCATTTTTGTCGGAGACTTTGACAAGTTGTCGCACACTCCGTTGTTGCAAACGTTGGTGGTGTTCTAATCTACTCAGCGGTGCATTGTCGCCGAAAAGTGACAATTCCTGTGCTGAAGACACTTGACAGAAAGCGGATCATCATCATGTGAGGAAATGTGACAATGTGCTTGAGCATTGTCCTCGAATGAACTAAGTGACCTCCACTGCTGACAGTCTTGTGCGCTTGTTTAGCACTCAGCCCGTGACAAATCCCTTAGTTAGTAGATTGAGCTGGATGTTACTTGTTGTGGTCAAATCCAAGAACACAGAACACCGCCAACATCCAGGGAGCCTTAACAACAGCTGTCAATGGAAATCATTTCCTTTCCTGGCAACAGGATGCAGAGCTGCAGTGTGAAGTTCTGTAAGAAAACTGTTTCTTCTCCATGGGCTGTTCTGTACTGCCTGTGACAAAAAACAAGCCACAAAATTAACAACAGTAACAACAAAGATTTATTTATATAAATCATTAAAATGCTATTTCAAAAGAAAAAATTGAAAAACAGCATCTTGACCACATGTATGCCTGAATAGTGTACATGTATATTATTTATATTATACACACACATGCACGCGCACACAACCACACACACACATGCACACACACACACGCATGCATGCACACACGTGCACACATACATGCACATGCACACACACACACACACACTCTCTCTCTCTAAAATGATCTTTCGTGGTAGTACTCATTTGCAACAGGATGGAAGTATTTAATTAATAATTCTTGTATACACTCTGATTCTAGGCCCAATTGAAATTCAACATAAGCAACTGGCACTTTAGAAAATGTATAGCAATCATGAAGAAAGGGAATTTCTACATGAGGCATCCTCAGCATCTAACTGATCAACAGTCTAGTTACTTATCATGAATAGATTGTTGTGTGTTGTTGTTGGCCAGAGCTCCAGGTGACAGTCTGAGGTTCCCCAATGGTGAGATTTTTGTGTACATGTATTCGACTGTTTTTTGCCCATAATAAGGCAGCCACATTCCCACTTCAGGGATGATGTCTGAACACAACACTAGAGTGTATACATCACAATGTGGGGGGTTTTTTAATGTATTTTATGTCATCCATTCTTACTGGCACAAATGGCCTACTCTTTCAAAAGGCAGAATGGATTTTTTAACATATGCGCAAGATGTTATGAGTGCATTCATACATGAGGGGGTGTGGATTCAGTACATGATGTTAACTCCACGGGGAAAATCCCATTGAACGGGCAGCTAGGAGATGGCTCAAACCTTGACTCAATCATGGCCATCAAATTACAAGTGCTCTAACCACTTGCCTTTCTTTTTCCCTACCTGACAGATGTTTTTAATTTTTTATGCTGGCTGGTGGTCAAGAAATCAAAACCTGGCAATATATCATATCAGTGCTGAAAATTTGTTTCGAAGGTCATTACTTCTGGCTAAGATACAGTATGTTATATTTATTATCCTTATTTTATATTTAGGACACATTTCACTTTTTCTTTGTTCTCCCCCAACTCTTTCAGAAGTCTTTACAAACATGAATACTTTCTTATACATATTAAAGACAGTCATTAAAATACTGCATTGAATGTTTCAGGCTGTGTCTCTTGGGCAAGATGAACCTATCCCACAGCCCATCCTCTCATGGTACAAGATGCATGCTGGGTATGTTTCAATGTTGGTGTTTTCATTACCAACTGATTGTTGATGTGAATCACAGGATCTTAATTTCTGCATGCACAATGATCTTCTGCATGCATAAGGGCATTAAGGCACTAGCAAGCATGCACTTTACACTGTATTATTACAGGTGTTGCTCATACTCTTATTTCACCAGATGCCACTGCTGAGATTCAAACTCAAGACTTCATCAGTTCATGGACCCACAAATCTATGGTCTTACCCACTCAGTTATACCTCTCTCTCAACACAATTTACAACACATGAAGAGTATAAGTCACCCACCTGACTTTGCCAATAAAAATTGAAGAACAAAAATTTAATACCCAGTACAAACTATAGGTAAGGTATCTTGTAAATTTATGACAATGATGCATGTGTGCTCTATCTATTCAATGGGCCAGAATCTTATTTAAAATCAAACCACCATTTATGTTTTCTGTGTATTGCTCAGTATCGTCACCTATCACAAACATAGTGACATAAGATTACTTACAACCCTTGGTTACGTGGTACTAGTAGGTAACACTTAAACTGTAGCTTGGTAACGCGATCTTATTTCTAAAAATAGACACATCACGCCAAATGAACTGCATGTTTGCAATGTATGGAGGAATGCCAAGCAATTCTGAACTCGCAGGTCAACCTGTCGACTTCGATTCTAACTTTGCAGACACGCACTACTTAAGTCATACCAATATTTCGGAACACGCACACGCACACACACAAGTTTCCACACACACACACGTCTGTTTTTGGCACGTCTGCAAGACAGAAAGCAAACAAAGGTCTGTCTGACCTGACAACTTCTGCTAGGCCTACGTCTGCCACAGTCATGGAATCCTCACAACACACACCACAAGGACGCTGACCTAATTTCCGTCTTGTGCTCCCATTCTATCCATTCTCTCCTGTTTGTTTAGATAATGCTGACCAATGAAACAAAGAAGCCGCCAGCAAAAATGACTCACGTCTCTGCCAACATCGGGGAAACTTTTCACTTCCGCCATGTCAAGAACTTCAAGCCGCATGCGCTCGTCTTTTGCATACGTATGTCAACAAAGTGCCACGGAGACTTGTTTTAAGACAGGTTTCTTTTTCCCACAAAAATACACTTAAATTATCAGGCGTTATTGACTTACTCACTCTAATCTGTTAACAGTCATTCCCCTAAACTGATTTAAGCACTGGTTTTTTTCCCAAGTACACGAAATTTCAAGGCCATTGGGACTTACACTGTGACTTGGAGGTGCCACGCCATATTTGCCTCCAGTCCACAGTTACATAACTTTCTAACGAGTTCCAGACTTAAAGAGAATAAACACGCGGCCACCCCTCGGTTCTTTGACGGATTGCCAGTAAGGCTAGGCCTGCCGGGCCAGTTTCAGAGCATACTAGCTCATTAGCCTATCCCAGTAAAGTCTGAACTAGGAGAAAAAGAGTAGGCCCTAGTAGATAGTGTTGTCTTGTCCGTTTTCTTCCTTACTTGGATAATTGTTACAAGTTTGTTTTTTTAAGGTAAGATGTTTTTTAAACTTAATGTTTTGCGGGTTTTGTTATTATTTTTCTTATATAGTTTGGTTTTTCCCCCGTCAAATTGATCTATACGTCTGCCTACATGTGTCAGCTTCGATCAGTTGTTAAATTGTTTGGTTTGTTGATTGTGCTAGAGTCCCAGAGGGGTTATGCGATATATGGATTGAAACTGTGGATATATCCCCGACGTCGGAATGCGGCTACCTTCATGATGGGCATAAACGGTCGCATACGCAAAATGTCACCGTTGGTGAGCTCTAACCGAGGAACGAAAAAACTATGGTTATGGAGATTTACACCACACACACACACACACACACACACACCACAAATCCTTCTATGAGACTATAAACCGAGGTCCCGTGTGCGAACGCATGCAGAACATCTTACGCATTAAATCCCGTTCCGCTTTTCGTAAGAGTAGGCCATTGTGTGCCGGTGGGAACGGATGACAAAATTTACAAAACCGCATACACACGGGGACTGGATGTAAAAAAGCACATAAGTGCTTATTCCATTATCCTCCATATAAAAGAATAAATAAATCATAAAAAAATAAATAAAAATAAACACGCACACACACGCACACACTCACACACCACACACACACACACACACACACACTCCTCTCTCTCTCTCTCTCTCTCTCTCTCTCTCTCTCTCTCTCTCTCTCTCTCTCTCTCTCTCTCTCTTCTTTTTTCTTTCCCCATCTACCGGGGAAGAACAGTGATCTGCCTGAGCTTTCCCCCCATCCACTAGACCTTGAGCGATGGTCTGGGTGTGACTTTCGAAAGTGGCAATACACCAAGGTCCCCTGTGCAACACACATTTTAGTAGGCTACTCGTAAGAGAGTCTACGGCAACATAAAAGTTACCCCTGGAAAATTCTGCACAAAAATGCCATCCAGACAGGGAAACAAATACGCATACAGACAGAAGAAAACCGAGAGGGGGGGGGGGGGGGGGGGGGGGGACAGGAAAAGAACAGGAGGCGACTGTCCTGGCAAAATTGGTAAGTTCAAATCTCAACTGTATCCCCGAAGTCGGAATTCTGCTGCCTTAATGGTGGGGGGAGGGGAGGGAGGACAGTTGCTTACGCAAAAATCTAACCATTGGTGAACCTCAAGCTCTTGCCAGGGAACAAAAAACAAACAAAAATCACCCTAAAACAATGTACTACATTCCCCAGTGGGGATGCCTGGGGCCTATCAGTATAGGCTAAACAGCATCCCCACCTTCTGGAAGCTCTGTGCTAGGAGTTCCCTCTTTTCTATCCCTCTCTCTTGTTCCTTTCTTCCCTTTTTTTCCCCCCAGAAAGACTTCAAAGATAACAATTATTCTCTCCCACACCGAAGTCGGAAGCGCTGGTCCTGACCTGTCAGGAGCTTAACGGCAGCGCAATGCATTTTTGCTCATATGACAGATAACAATAGTTGCTGTCTGAGCGTTCGACAAAGAATGATAATAATACATAGATGGTGACAGGAGTGAACATAGGTAAGGTAAAGGTGTTCCCATAACATATACGGTCGTTGGGGAGCGAAGTGTCAGAGGCATCAGTTTTTCTAGGGGCCAGTATTTTGAGGGCGGTGTCCATCTCCTCTCCCTCACTGCTTCACATACCCTGTCCCGGGAGCACAGCTGGGTGAACTGGGGGATTTTCGCTCATATGACAGACATAATCGACAGAGAAAACGATGGGAAGACATCAGAGAGTGGACTGGCCTTGCTACTGAAAACTGAAAACCGCGAGGAGTGGAGGAAGCTGGTTGCAAAATCTTCAGAGGTGCCCCAACGGTCTACAAGGCTACTGGATAGGTGAGGTGAGGTGAGGAACTGGGGAATTGTACTAAAAAGAAAACGCGCAAATGGTCACCCATCCACTCGGTAACCACACTCAGTGATGCTTAACCTCAATCGTGGTTAATAACAATAAGAAGAAGAATGATGATGATAATGACGACGATAATGATGATGATGATGATGATGATGATGATGATGATGATGATGGTGGTGGTGGTGGTGGTGGTGGTGGTGGTGGTGGTGGTGGTGGTGGTGGTGGTGACGATGGTGATGAAAACAATAATAATAATATATGGAATTTGTATAGTACTATATCTTGTAAAAACAAATCAAATTACTTGCATTCAACCTATTCTTACACATGCAACCAATAAGAAATGGTTACATAGCGAATAGGTGGCCGTTTTAGCGCCTTGGCTTCAGTGCAGTTCCCCAGTTCACCCAGATGCAAACATACTGATTGTTAACATTGGTTCTGTGGAGTGGTGGGTTAGTTCAGGTTCAATTTGACTTAGCTACCAACAAGAACCTAGAGGAGAAGGTGAGTCTCTCTCTCTCTCTCTCTCTCTCTCTCTCTCTCTCTCTCTCTTTTCTCTCTCTCTCTCTCTCTCTCTCTCTCTCTCTTCTTGCTGTCTCCCCTCTATTTTCTTTTATCCATATTACCTAATTATAATCAGTGTATCAGTTTTCATGTTAATGTTTGATTTATTTGAGAATTATATGTTTATCAGCATATCTCTTTTCTCAAACAAGAAATCTGTGTATCTTTTGAAATTAATGTTCAAGTCAGTTGGGGATTATATAATGTAAGTTTTCTTTTTCTTTCTTTTAAAATCATGTTGTCGTTGTTGTAGTAAGATTTTTACCTGTTTTGTTGATAGTCCCTAATCAGGGCAAGGGCCGGATGAAAAGAAGTATGCGCATGCTTATTCTGTTACCCTTGAAAAATAAAGATTCATTCATTCATTCATTCATTCATTCATTCATAAAGATTCATTCATTCATTCATTCATTCTCTTGTGGTCTTCCATTGATCTCTAGATTGATCAATATTTGAATGGCTATTTGAATGATTCATTTCATTGTATCCCACATTTACTTGTTTATCACTTTATTGATTTATTTGTGTTTGTTTCATTCTCTTCCCCATGAGGGCCTGGTGTAAAGAAGCCTATGGCTTATCCATTTACCCTCATTAAAATATTCGTGTTCGAGTTGAGTTCTCACTCTGGATGAGACTATAAACCAAGGCCTGTGTGTAAACACATGCAGAACATCTTGCACAGACATTAAAAACCGGCTTTCCTTTTGGATCAATAGACCAATGTGTGCTGGTGGGAACGGTTGACAAATTTGCGACATTGCATGCACACGGGGACTGGGTGTACAAAAAACACAACCACATCTTATTCCATTATCCTCGAAAGAAAATCAACAACAACGTCAAAATCTGTTTAAAATTCCCCCCCCCCGTCTCTCTCTTTCTCTGGATGACTCAGAACAAGTTACAGCTAAATGCCGATAAAACCGAAGCTATGCTCCAAGGGTCCGAACATAAACTTTCGCTCATACCTCACAAACCGATTCCAGACAGTTGCAATAAACAAGATTCAATCAATACCTGCCAAACTGGAATGCGGAGTCCCGCAGGGATCCGTTCTGGGCCCTGTTCTTTTCACTCTCTACACTGCTCCACTGTCACATATAATAAACCGTCACCAGATCAACCATCATTTCTACGCTGATGACTCTCAGATTCAAAGCAGTGATACTCCGGAAAATCTGCCTTCTCTCTTGACAAATATGTCACACTGCCTCCAAGATATTCAGAACTGGATGATACAAAACAAATTACAGCTAAACGCAGATAAAACGGAAGCCATGATTGTAGGAACCAAACACAAACTCTCGTCCATGACAACAGCTTCAATAGAGTTTGGCAATATAACAGTTCCTCTATCCACCACAGTCAAGTATCTTGGCGTTGTTATCGACAACACGCTTTCTATGCAAAAATTCATCACCCAGACCTGTCAGTCATGCTACTATCAATTACGGCGTATTATTGCAATTCGAAAGTACCTGTCCACTGATGCAACATCCAAACTTGTCACATCTCTCATTCTTTCACGTCTGGACTATTGCAATTCTCTTTTGGCTGGTCTGCCAGCGTCATCTATCTACTCCCTTCAACGAATTCAAAACTCTGCTGCTCGACTTGTTCTCAAAAAGAAAAAAATCTGAGCATACTACTCCTCTCTTGCGATCTCTCCACTGGTTGCCTGTGCCACAGAGAGTCAAGTACAAGATCTGTACCCTCTGTTACAAATGTCTCCATAAAACAGCACCTTCCTACCTCTGTGAATGTCTTCACCTGTACACTCCTTCTCGTTCCTCCGCTCTGCTGCAGATACCCTGTGCTTACAAATACCTAGATTCAACCAGTCCACCGTTGGCCGTCGCTCTTTCTCTGTTTCTGGTCCAGCGATCTGGAATGACCTCCCTCTCTCCCTTCGCGAAAAGCCTACTTACAACACTTTTAAATCCAGCCTCAAGACATACCTATTTCAAACCTAAGACCTCCCCCTACAGTTTCATCTCATAATTATCTGTCCTTGCCTTCAGTGGCCTAAATTCTCATCACCCTGCTGAAGCATATAACCTGTGTGTGTGTTTGTGTGTGTGTGTGTGTGTGTGTGTGTGTGTGTGTGTGTGTGTGTGTGTGTGTGCGTGCGTGCGCGCGTGTGCGCGCGTGTGCGCGCGTGTGTTTGTGTGTATTTGAACTTTTTAAACTATTAATCATTGTTGGTTGCATGTGTAGGAGTGGAATGGATGCAAGCGCTTTGGTTTGTTGTTTTTTACAAGATATAGCGCTATATAAATTCCATTTATTATTATTATTATTATTATTAAACTTTCCTCCATCAGGACATCTTCAATAGAATTCAGCAATACCTCAGTCCCTTTGTCCAGCTCCCTGAAGTATTTAGGTGTAGTTCTTGACAGCACACTCTCTATGGAAAAAAAAATCATCCAGACATGGCAGTCCTGCCACTATCAATTACGGCGCATAAGCGCAATTCCAAAGTTAAGTATCTGTCTACTGATGTAACTTCCAAAATTGTCACATCTCTTACTCTTTCACGTTTAGACTACTGTAATTCTCTTTTTGCTGGTCTACCAGCATCATCAACTCACTCCCTTCAGCACATACCAAACTCTGCAGCTCGACTAGTCCTACAAAAGAAAAAAATCTGAACACATTACTCCTCTTTTTCGATCTCTTCACTGGTGCCTGTCTCACAAAGAGTAAGGTATAAGATTACTACCCACTGTTTCAAATGTCTCCACAAATCTGCACCCTCTTATCTCTGTAGCCTGTCTTCACCTGTACACTCTATCTCGTTCCCTTCGTCCAGCCACTGACACTCTGTGCTTCCGAACTCCCAGATTCAAACAAACCACAGTTGGCTGACCCTCTTTCTCTGTTTCTGCTCCATCCACCTGGAATGACCTCCCTCTCTCACTTCGCCGAAAGCCTACTTTTGACACTTTCAAATCCAGCCTCAAAACGCACTTATTTTTTACCTGATGTCTTCTCCTCATGTCCTTAAAAAAAATTGTTTTATTATAACTTTAAACAGCCACCTTCATCTCCGCCCTCCACTCAAATGTGCTGTGTGTGTGTGCGCGCGCGTGTGTGTAAGTGTGTGCGTGTGTGTGAGTATGAATTTGATATATGTTAATTCTAATATTTTGTGGACGGTTACATGTGTGTAAATGACTTGAATGCAAGCGCTTCGATTAGTTTGCTTTACAGATTCAGCCCTATGTAAATACTATACATTATTATTATTATTTCATTTGTCTATTTATAGTAATCCGTGTTAAAGGCAAGAGCTGGGTGAAAAAACCCCACCCCCAAACACAACAGAGAGAGAGAGAGAGAGAGAGATAGAGAGAGAGAGAGAGAGAGAGAGAGAGAGAGAGAAGAGAGAGAGAGAGAGAGAGAGAGAGAGAGAGAGAGAGAGAGAGAGAGAGAGACAATGACAAATTCTTATATTTCGAGGATAATGAATAAGCACTCATGTGCTTTTTACATCCAGTCCCCGCCCGTGTAATAGGGATACATCTTAATAATAACCCGCTTTTTACATCCAGTCCCCGCCCGTATAATAGGGATACATCTTAATAATAACCCAATACTTATACTCTCATGCAGTAGAAACAAAGGGAAATAACCCTTTTCAACCCCCCCAAAAAACAAAACAAAAACAACCCCACCAACCAACAACAAAAAACAAACAAACAAATAAAAGAAAACCCTAAAAAACACCCCCACCCCAAAAAAACCCCCAACCAAAACAAACAAACAAAAGAAAAAGAAAAAACAAACCAACAAAATGAAGAAAAAAAGAAAAAAAAGAGAAAAACAAACAACAACAACAAGAACAGCAAAACCAAGAAAAATAACAACAACCAAACTTAATAAGTCATACAAATAAACATCTACACATTGTCAAATGGTACACATACTTGTTACATATAACAATAAGATATTGAGATAGGGCATTCATCAAAACTTAAGTACAGCCGACAAGCCCAATAAAGTATTGAAAATATAAAGTATGAATATTTCATCAGGATACACTATAACTATAAGCAAAACGATAAAAGGTGTGTGTGTGTGTGTGTGTGTGTGTGTGTGTGTGTGTGTGTGTGTGTGTGTGTGTGAGAGAGAGAGAGAGAGAGAGAGAGAGAGAGAGAGAGAGAGAGAGAGAGAGAGAGAGAGAGAGAGAGAGAGAGAGAGAGAGAGAGAGAGAGAGAGAGAGAGAGAGAGAGAGAATGAAGAATGATCTTTATTTTCCAAGGGTAACAGTAAGTATTCATATACTTGTTTTTATCGGGCCCTTGCTCTGATTAGGGACTATCAGCAAAAGACACACACACACACACACACACACACACACACACACACACACAAACCCCAAACCCAAACTACAACAGCGACAACAAAAGTTCAACCTGTGATTTACAAAAAAAAAGTATATTCAAGTTTCAAAAAACACATAATCCTCAATTGACCTGAACAACAATGTCAAAGAGTTACAGATCATATTTACTTCAAGAAAGGAGATAAGTATGTGTCCAAAATAAACACACAATTCCCAACTGGCTTGAATATTAATATAAAAACAATTATATTCATTTACAATCAAACAATTTAGAGAGAGAGAGAGAGAGAGAGAGAGAGAGAGAGAGAGAGAGAGAGAGAGAGAGAGAGAGAGAGAGAGAGAGAGAGAGAGAGAAAATATCTTAAGGTTGCATCATTATCAAACAATCCAAACGAGAGAGAAAAAAAAAAGTTATGATATCCAAATACTTACAGACAACACCCCCCTAAAAACACAATACTAAGATTTGAAAAAAGCAAAATTAATAACAAACAAAAACTTTTTTTCAAGTGAAAGAGAGAGAGAGAGAGAGAGAGAGAATACTTATCTGTCAATGTTGGAAGTAAAGATTATCAATCAATCAGCCTCTCTTTTTCTGTCTTATTGGTCGTCCACATTAAAGGCAAGGGCCCGATGAAGAAAAAAGTATGTTGATACTTATCTGTCACCCTTGGAAATAAAGATTATCAATCAATCAATCAATTCATAGTTGCACAATGGAAAAACAGAAAATCTGATCTAAAGAAAAATAAATTAATCAATCAATCAACCAATCAATCAATCAATCCAGGCAGCTACAAGGCAAAACGAGGTTAAGGCAGAGGTTAAGACCTTTCTTCCACTGAAAATTTGATTCATCAGAGTTTATTTACATTCCAAAGAGAATTAATGGGTTGTATGTGGCCTGCGATTAATTCTATGCGCGGATTAGCTCCCTTCAGATTGGACTGGCCTTCATTTGGTCACGGTATTTTCGTAAGCTTTGCATGCTATGGTGAAACACGTAGGTCTAGCATATACGAAAGCAGGATCTCACCCGCTGCAATCATTACCCACAAAATTTACACTAATGTGTAACTCTCAAATTCAAAAGCAGATACATAACCTCACTGCAGTGAAGTAGACACACACTTTAGAAAGGTCTGCGCAAAATAATTAATATCGTTCGTGACAAAACAATTCTACGAAACTACGGACTTACTAACGGATTGAGTTTGAAGATGGCGGCGCACAGTTGTATGTAATCGTGATGTTATGTTTCTTTTGTTTGATGAAGACGTATGTGCAAAATCGTGTCTTTGTTACGCTACGTTATTATATTCGTGTAATGTCTTAAACTTTCCATTTACAATTGGCAGGCTAGTTTCCACGAGAAGGAAGTGACTGAGCACGTGGTAAACAGTTGTCAGTGACAAGTTCCTGTCACAGTCAGTCTGTCACTGCTGCGTGTTGTTATTCGATCATCATTCACAGTCAAACATAAGTACACGCTCCTGAAGGCTACAAAAAGAAGTGAACTTACCATTGCAGATCGTTGGTTCAATTATCACGATGGCAGGGGTTGATTCTCATGGAGAGTTGAATACTTTGTTGGACGAATGGAGACCGTTGGGATCCCACAGGGAAGATGAAATTGCTTCAGTTTTGAACAGGTGAGTGCACACACAATGTTTACATTATCATAATGTACACGGTGTGGAGCCTTTGAAAACAATGTCCAGCGTTTGATAAGCAGACGACTGGTATCAAGTTGAAAAAAGTGCAAAGGAGTAAGAGAGAGAGAGTGAGAGAGAGAGAGAGAGAGAGAGGAGAGAGAGAGAGAGAGAGAGGAGAGAGGAGAGAGAGAGCAGCACCTACTCATAAGCTGTTGTCTAAAGGAATCATTCTAGAAAGCATAGGAGAAACTGCCCAGAGAGAGAGAGAGAGAGAGAGAGAGAGAGAGAGAGAGAGAGATCAGGGATCTGCTTTTAAGTTTTAAAAAAGCTTTTATTTTAAATGTAATAATGATGATATGGAATTTTTATAACACTGAATTTTGTAAAGCAAACAAATTTAAGTGCTTGCATTCAGATCAATTCTGTTTCATACAAATTCACAAAAGAATAACAGATTGTGATTATGTAAATTTACACACACTTACACACACAACACACACAACACACACCACACACACACACACACACACACACACACACACACACACTGATAGTGATAGTGATACAGACACTGAGACAGTCTTAACACACACACACACACACACACACAACTAATGGACTTCAAAACAGTATTGACATAAATATATATATATATATATATATTATATATATATAATATATATATATATATATATATATATATATATGATTAGTTGATTACTTGGACTCGGTTAAACCATATATCCTTAAGTTATGCACACAAAAAACCCTAAGTGTACTGCTACTAGTTAGCAAGACAAAAGAGACAAAAAATGCAAAATAAATTCCAACCTCTGTTGATAGATGAAAGAGCAATTGAAGTTGACTCTCACAAAATTCTTGGGGTCATTATTGATAAAAATCTTACTTGGACTGACCATGTGATAGCACTAAGAAAATGTCTTGCTAGCAATTGTAACAAACTACTTCAGTTATCAAAAATGAAACAATTTCTGAATAACAAAATACACAAACACTTTTTTTTCGTGGCCATATTTTGCCTATTCTCGACTATGCTTCAACACTTTGGGACAGCTGCAGTCAAACAAATCAGAAAATAATTTAAATTCAATCCTCAACTATTCTTTTTTTCCTTTTTTGTCATGTTTCTCCCAAGGGAGGTTTGACATTGATGAGCCTTCTCCATCTCTCTCTGTTTTGAGCTTCCCCCTTATTTATGCCCCTTTCTTTGTGTTTAAGATCATCTGCAATACAGGCAGCCCAGGTCTTGCTAGGTCTTCCCTTGGCTTTGGTCTCTTTCTATCCACTACGAAGTTCATTGCTCTTTTTATGATGTGGTGGTCTGCTTTCCGTTGAACGTGCCCAAACCAGCACAGTCTGTTGGTACTAGCTACAGACTTCAGATCATCAACTTTGCACATCCTCCATAGTTCTTCATTCGTGATCCTGTCTTCCCATTTGATCTTTGTCATGTAGTGTAGCATTCGGTTTTCACAGCTCTTCAACAAGCGTTCAACATTTTGTGAAAACCCACATCTCTGAGCCATACAGGAGAACAGGTCTGATGCAGGCCTTATATATATCAGGCAGCATCTCTCCAGTGGGATTTTCTGATATCCGAGCAGACTTGCCAATTCTTTCCATTTCTTCCAAGCACTCGCTATCCTGGTTCTGACAGCTAACTCAGATTTTGCTTCGCAGCTCATCATCTCTCCCAGGTAGCAGAATTCGTCTACCACTTCTATCTTCCCTTGTTCAAATTCTAGCTCCTCCTTTCCTGCATTGGTTTTGTCTTCACCCTTCTTATTCATACAACTGGGGCAGACAAATACTCCGTCCTTCTTCTTCAGACTTTTGAGCTTTGACTTTGAGCATCTTTTGTGACACCAATATTGACATTTGGAGCATTTGATCAAATTGTTCCCTACACCTTTGTGGCAGACACCACACGGGTATTTGCCTTGCTCTCTATGTGTTGTGCGGTCTTGTCCAACTGTCATTGCTTTGGTCTTGTCAAAATTTACCTTAATTCCTCTGCATTCTAATCTGTTTCCAATTGCCAAATCTTTGAGTAGCGTCATCACTGTTCTCAGCTACCAGTACTAAGTCATCAGCAGACAGCAATTCCCAGATCTCTTCTGGCCTCTCCACGTCCTTGGATATTTCATTCATCAGGAGGATAAAGAGCAGAGGGCTCAATGCAGATCCTTGGTGCACTCCTACTTTTATCTCAAAGCTTTCTCAAGTTTCTGACGTCCCAATTATAGTTTTTACTTTTGATCTGGAGTTCTTGTACACAGTCATAACCATTGAGATGGTGTGCTCTGGTACATTTAAAGAAGCCTGAGTGTGTGTGTGTGTGTGTTATATACACACACATACATACATACATACATACATGTGATACATACATACATACATACATACATACATACATATAATTTGAAGTTTAACAAGGGAAAGGAGAAAAGTACAAGGTTGACGTGCTGACTAGATAGGTGATTCTTCTTCCCAATGCCTTCTCTCTTAATCCAATTCAGTAGGTTTTATTATGGATGTTATTTTGTTATTCCTAGTGATGGGATTACTACTACTACAGTACTACTACTAGTAATATTAATAGTGTTATGATTGTTATTGTTATGGTTTGATAGTGTACTAAGTTAGTTGTGAGCTTTTTTTGGTTATTATGTAGGGGTTCATGGTTGTTTGTATACTTGTTTTTTATCATCATTTTTCTGTTTGTTTTTCTTGTTTTTACCTTCCTCCTCGAAAAACATCCTTTTCTATTTCCTTTTTGTTATTGCTGTATCATTAGTCATTACTTTTTAGTGGTGATGGGTGATTTTCATTTTTAATATATCAGTTTTATCATTATCATTTATTGATTTATTTGTTTGATTGTTTTATTTTTTTGGATTGATATTTAATGGATTTGTTAAAAATGTTAAAAAGCACAACTCTAAGAACATAAGCGCAAAATATAAACTGTACATGTTTGCGCATGTGGAGGGGAGAGGAGGCATATCATTACTCATTACTGACAGTATTGTCAGTACTAACACAACAGGTATGAAAGCCTAGTATTTTTTTGTATGATTTGTTCTGTTTGTTTTGGTTGTTTTTGTTTGGGTTTTGTTTTGTTTTTGTTTGTTCTTTGTCTTTTAGTTTTAAGTTTAGTTTTAAAATATGAGCATGAAAGAATGGGTGATATTGTAACCTGATATAATTTGTTTGACATTTTATGATTTTTTCCTTTTTATTATTATTTTTTCTTCTCTAATTTACTTGGAATCTAAATCTAAGTGTGTACCCATGTGTGTGCTATATCATGTAGTATATATATGTACACTTGTATGTACATGTGTGTGTGTGTGTGTGTGTACGAGTTCTGCAGTGTATTTTTCTTGTTTGTTTGTTTTATTGTTTTTGTTTGTTTTGTTGTTGTTTTTTTGTGGTGTGTTTGTTTGTTTTTCTTTTTTTTCTCTTTGAGTAAGTTTTATTGTTATCATAATAATGTAGTTCTAAATATATTATTGATCATAGATGGCTTGATGAAAAAAAGTAAATGCATCGCTTATTCAATGCACCATCTGCAAATAAAAATTTGACTTGACTTGACACACAGTTTGACTCCATAATATTAATAATAACAACACTATACATATTCAATATTGTAATTTTTAGCAACTGAATTCAAACTGTTCAATTTACTGTTGTGTTTCAGGATCAGTGAACTCTTTGAGAAAGAGACTGAGGCTTACTACAAAAGTGACCCAGATCCTATGGATGATCGCCATCCTAGTAAGTACTAAGTAGAGCAGAAAATGGACTTTTTGGAGTTGTTTTGGTGTATCACTGTATGTGTGTGTGTGTGTGTGTGTGTGTGTGTGTATGTCATGTGTCTGTGTGACTGTGTGTGTGCACCAAGGCCCTGTTTATAAAAAATGTGTAAAACATTTTGCACATGTATATTATATATGCTAAAATATGTTCTGCCTTTCAGAAGAGTAGACCATTTCATGTTGGTAGGAATGGATGAGGAATGATAAAAGACATATGATATAATGCACACTCATGTCATGTCTATAATTGTATTTAAATCTATGCATCATCCCTACAGTCTGTAGGGGAGAGCCAAGTGCTCTGACCACTGAGCTACCCTATCTCCTTAGCTGTAGCTGAGGATCCCCGCCCCCCTCCCTCCAAAAAAAAAAGCAATGATTGTGTAATCTTCATTTGTCCATGGATTGAAGTTAAGTCCAAACCCATGATGGGTTCACTGCTTGTTTGCTTTGTATCGTTTGCTTGACAGGATGAGTTCTCTTTCCTGTGGCTTTTTCCAGTGTGGGGCATAATATAATTCAAATGGGATTTGTAAGTTCTGTGAAAATGTGATTGTGATTAACACAATGGAATGATCCTCAGTCGGTGTGAATCAAAAAGCAGGTACTACTAAATAATAGAAATACTACAATAAGTACTACCTACTCATCACATTTTTGATTGTTTACCATTTATTTATTTATTTATTCTTTTATATCGAGGATAATGGAATAAGCACTCATGTGCTTTTTACATCCAGTCCCCGTGTGTATGCGGTTTTGTAAATTTTGTCATCTGTTTCCACCGGCACACAATGGCCTACTCTTCCGAAAAGCGGAACAGGATTTAACATGTGCGCAAGATGTTCTGCATGCGTTTGAACACGGGGCCGTGTTATCATATTTAGAAAGAAAAAGACATTATTATCATTATTATTATTATTATTTTGTTTTCATTTCAGTTTGATTTTATTTAGTCTGTGTTGTTGGCATCCCTTCCATTAGGGATTTTGTTGTCTGTTTCAGGCCGTGCCAGTCCTCAGTGCAACCTGGGCAATGTGATGAGGACACTGTTTAAAAATGAGGACCTGATGACCAGGGTAGGGAAGACACTGGAAGATTCCTACAGAGAGAAACAGTGGGGGAGAGAGAGAGAGGGGGGGGGGGGGGGGGGGGGGGGGGTGGGGGAGGGGGCTCGCATGCTCTGACTAGCAATGTAGCATATTTTATCTTGTATTGTGTGCATGCACTATGTACATATTGTATGATAGTGTGTGTGTGTGGTGCATGTGCGTGCAGGTGTGTTTATAAAATTATAGTCTCATCTGAAGAAGTTGGAAATGATGTTAACTCCAGGGGGGAAAAACTGGGTGGTAGGCTGGAACCTGTGCTGTCAGATCGCAAGTTCAGTGTTCTAACCACTAGGCTATTCCACAACCCAGAGTTGCTATTTTTCTTCTTTTTTTCATTTTTGTTCCTCAGCTAGAGCTCAGAAGTTCACTGATGGTGAGATTTTTGCTTATGCAACTGTCACTCTCCCCCCCCCCCCAATCCCCACCATTAAGGTAGCTGTATTCTGACTTTGGGGATGGTGTCAACATAACACCTGTGTGCATGCGTTTTTAAAGTTTTGTCATCCGTTCTTACTGCCTGAAATGGCCTACTCTTCCAAAAGGCAGAACGAGTTTTTAACGTGTGTGCAAGATGTTTGACAGCTTTCATTTGCACACGGGGCCTCAGTTTACACATCTTGTAGTCTCATCCAAAGGACTTTGACATTCAGTTGGAGTTTCTCATCAAACTGGGAAGGAAGGAAGGGTGAGGCTGGGGCATGAACCCAGAACCTCACAGTTTACTTGTTAGGCAGGTGAAGGGGTCTTAATCGTCCTGTCACCTTCCTTGCTTTTGCAGTCTGTGTGTCAGTAGTTAGAACTTTTGGTTGGTTAACTATGATTGATGACTGACCGTAGAGTTGTGCTGTTTTTAGCTGATCAACGAGTACACCATGAGTGGACGGGTCACTGACAACGCCCCTCTGCAGACGGCGGCGTGTCGCGTTTTGCTGGTCCTTCTGCCGGGATTGGAAACCACAGCTGTCTTCCAGGAAACGGTGTGTGTAGTGTGGGGGGGTGGGGGGGTGAGTGGGGTGGTGGTGCTTATCTATTTTTATTTATTTATTCTTTTATATCGAGGATGATGGAATAAGCTCTCATGTGCTTTTTTACATCCAGTCCCCGTGTGTATGCGGTTTTGTAAATTTTGTGATCTGTTTCCACTGGCACACAATGGCCTACTCTTTCGAAAAGCGAAACAGGATTTAACGTGTGCGCAACATGTTCTGCGTGCGTTCGAACACAGGGCCTCGGTTTATAGTCTCATCCGAAGGACTTTGACATTCAGTTCGATTTTTTTGTCAAACTGGGAAGAAAGGACAAGGCTGGGAATCGAACCCACAACCTCACGTTTACTTGTTGGCAGGCGAGCGTCTTAACCATCCTGCCACGCTCCTTCTTGTGTCTGTATGTGTGTGGGGGTTGGGGTGGGGGGGATGAGTGGGTGGGTGAGTGTGCTTGTGTGAGTGAGCGAGAGAGAGTGAGTGAGTGGGTGGGTGAGTGTGCTTGTGTGTGTGAGAGAGAGAGAGGAGAGAGAGAGAGAGAGAGAGAGAGAGAGAGAGAGAGAGAGAGAGAGAGAGAGAGAGAGAGAGAGAGAAAAAACATATTATAAAGTACTAGGCAAGAGAGAGAATGTGTCAGAAAGATTAGTGGAAAATGATTACTTGCTCTTTTGAAGAGGTTTAGTTTTGTGTAGACCTTCATGTTCAATGTGTTCTCTGACTGTCACTGCTGTTTGTCCTCCCTAAAGCTGGTAATTTATTGGTTATGAAGGGGAAAAAAGGGGAGGGGGGATCCTAGTTTTGTGAGGGCGAGATTTTCCTAGTCCAGAGAGGTGTGTTTCTCTTTGGGCAAGAGAGTTGATACAGGTGCCGTGTTGTCACCATTTCAGGAAGGTCTGGTGGCTCGCCTGTTCACATGGGCCAGAGACGCAGAGGAGCCGCTCCGCTCCTACGCCACAGGCCTGCTGGGGGGCTGCATGGACATTCAGGACATCGCACATGCTCACAAAGACTCCAACCTGCAGCTGGTGCGTCAACAGACTAGATAGAGATAGATCTATACGTATTGACTGTATATTGATACATATTGTTTGCGTTCACCTTTCTATCTCTCTCTCTCTCTGTTCCCCAGCTAGAGCTGTGAGGGACACCAATGGTGAGATTTTTGTGTATGTGAGGTTTTTCCCCATACCACCACCATTAAGATAGCCTTATTCTGACTTTGGGGACACAGTTGGGATTTTTTTTGGTACCTCAACAATTCTCTCGCACATCTAGGTTGTATATGCTGGGCCCAACTTGTCAGGCGCTTATTGGCAGTGCAATGCATTTTTGCTCATATGACATACAACAGTAGTTTGATGAAGAAGAAGTAGTTTTTCCCCCCTCTTGGTGTGTGGAGGTCCCTAGTTGTCCTGTGACAGATGTGCAGATCTGCGTTTCATGTTCACCCCAGAGGTTTATAGTTGCTGAAATAACATCTTGAATCTTGTAACTGCAGGTGCCCATTATGCTGAAGCGCCTGCAGGAGCTGAGGATGATCCAGGAAGAGGAGAACCTGAAGAAGAGGAAGACCACGTTGGGTGAGAGCAGCGTCCGACACTTCGCAGCCATTGGTCTGAATAACTGCGCGGGCAGCGCACTGACCATCGTCGCACCTCCTCCACAGTCCGGCACGCCCGCGGACATTCCGGCTGCCTCCACACTTACAAAAACCGAGGACTCTTCTGCCACCTGCTCTGCAGACAGTGGCGCCCTCTGCAAAGAACAGCTCAAAACTCCTTCCAAATCCATGAATGGCAGTGCTGGTGGGGTGCCGTCAGAATCTCCAGTACAGAGCAACACTCCGTCACAGACAGCCAGCACTCTGTCCTCGCAGGCTCTCTCCCCCAGAACCACGGGCCAGGTGCCGAAATGGCAGACCACCGCTGAAGCGGAGAATGGTCCCATGTCGTGTGTGATGCCGGGACGAACTCCGAGCATGTCGCCTGGCAGGTACACGGACGAAGGCCCGTATCGCACGAGCCTGAAGCGCTCTCTCTCTCCTGCTCATTCCTTGGATTATGGTGTATCCAAGAGGCCTCGCATAAGGAACGACAGCTATGGCGGAGGTCAGATTAGTTTTACATTTGGGTTTGATTGCATTTCAGCATTGCATGCATTAGCAAAGATTTAGCGGTAAAACAGTGATACAAGATTTCACATTATTTGCTTATAGTATATATTTACTCTGTTGGATTGAAGTAAAAAAATTTTAAAAAATAAAAAATTTATATATACACACACACACAACTATGACTGGGGGCTGAATAAACAAAGAAAACATGTGCTTTTTCCTTTCTCTTAATGAAAAGATTCATTCCACAAACAAAAAAGATTTAGAGGTAAATATGATAGCTGTATGATTTGTTGAAAAGGTTACATGTAGAGGTGTGTTTTGTGTGCAAGCGTGTGAGAGACATTACTTTTCACTTAACTCTATGAGGAGTCATCGGGTCAGTGCTTTTATATTTTCAAGCAGTCTGTCTTAAGCTAGTTGAAATTGTCAGAGTCTATGCCTCTCCATATGACAGGTTGTATGCTGGGTATGTTCAGGTCACCCTTGGTACCGGTCACAGCTCAACCTCTCTTGGAAAAATTACCGGCTTTTAGCAGATGGACAAACTATTTTGTGTGTCTTCGCAGATCAAGGGTTTAAAGATTTAACCACTAGGCTGCCCCTTCCCCCCCCACCCCTCATAAAGTGAAAAATATTAACCAAAACACCTATGCATGCATGCACACATACGCACACACAGATACAACACACACACATGCTCATGCACGCGCATGCTCTAGCATGCATGCACACACACATATGCACACACACACTTTTGTCAAAAAATCACAATGTGAAAAGATGTTGAATTAAAGATCACACACACGCACACACACACACACACACACACACACACACACACACACACATCTGTGGTGCGACAGGACACCGATCAGGGTGGCTGACAAAAGTGGCGTGTTGTGTACATGTGCAGCGTTCGATCCTGACGCCAGCAACAGCAGTTGGGCAGAAATGGAGCCTTTTGTCATTGGCTTCTATTCCTTGAAACATCCCCTCACCACCACCATGAAGGCACGCCTGATTGTGCAGTACCTCATCACCATGGGCGATTATCAGGAGGTACTGTGGTGTGTGTGTGTATGTGTGTATTATATGTGTGTGTGTAAGAGTGGGTGGTGAGGGGGTGTTGGTGATTTTGGATGTGTCTGGGGAGGGGAGTGTGGCTGTGGGTGGTGTGTGTGCAGTAGCTGTTGTAGAATCAGTAGTAACTATAGTAGAATCATTAATAGCTGGAGTAGAATCAGTAATAGCTGTAGTAGAATCAGTAATAACTGTTGTAGAATCAGTAATAGCTGTTGTAGAATCAGCAATCACTGTTGTTGAATCAGCAATAGCTGTTGTAGAATCAGTAATGGCTGTTGTAGAATCAGTAATAGCTGTAGTAGAATCAGTAATAGCTGTAGTAGAATCAGTAATAGCTGTAGTAGAATCAGTAATAGCTGTAATAGAATCATTAATAGCTGTAAAAGAATCATTAATAGCTGTAGTAGAACCAGTTATAGCTGTAGCAGAATCAGTAATAATTGTAGTAGAATCGGCAATAGCTGAAGTAGAATCGGCAATAGCTGTAGCAGAATCAGTAATAGCTGTAGTAGAATCAGCAATAGCTGTAGCAGAATCAGCTGTAATTTAGTAGAATCAGCAATAGCTGTAGTACAATCAGCAATAACTGTAGCAGAATCGGCTGAATTAGAATCAGCAATAATGCAGTAGAATCAGCAATAACTGTTGTAGAATGGATAATAACTGCAGTAGAATCAGCAGTTACTGTAGAACTGTCAGTAGAACAATAAATTGCAGCTGCTGACCAGCGCCTTTGAAGGCCACGCCATGGACCAAATCTTCTTCTTCATCGATCTCAGCAAGAACAATGACGTGCGATTGGCCTTCGACATTCTCAGGGTACGTGGCTTCATATTTCAATATATCTATGTGACCCTCCACCACATAATCAGTGGCATTGCTCCGTAGGTAAATTTTTAGTTGCTAACATATTAATCTGCTATGAAAAAAGACTATTCAATGCAAAAAGTAGATTGAAAATCAATTTTAAGAAAAAGTTATTAAAGATTCCAGGAAGACTCCAGGAAGTGACAAAATGAGAAAATGAAAAATTTTGCATTGTTATTGGTGGTCAGGATGAGGGCTCGGGTGTTTTTAAGATGTTTTTTTAAGCAAAAGGAAACAAAATTACGCCTTGATACTTCAGTACAAGGTAGAAGAAAGCTTACAGTTTTATAATCAATCGAAATCTCAAAATCGTTAACCTGACCCCCATTTGCCTAAAATGGCTCACCGTTGAAAAGTGGGTCAGGTGCAGTGCGGCTCATTTTGTGGAGGAGGGTCACTTTTTGTGTCAACTTCAGTGACCAGTGAAGATTGTAGCACCAAAAAGAATCTGTTGATGTTTTATAGCTGCACATATCTAAGATACTGAAAAGTAAGACGACATTAATAAATAAAAAAATGTATGGAGAAACATTGTAACAGTATAATGATGTCAGAATGTGAAATGTTGTTATTGTATACATCATAATCCAATTGAAGTATAAATCATCCCATGAGAAATGACTACAAAATGTTATATTTTGGTGGTGTCATATCATTTACTGATATTTGCTTGCAGGAACAAACATGTGTATCTGCATGTACTATGCATGTTTTATCTGTACACATGCACACTCTCAAACACATGCTCAAGCCAGCCCCCCCAAAAAAAACACCCCAAACAAAACACAACCAAAACAACAACCACTTACATCTACACACGCACACACTCTCTCTCTCACTCACTCACTCACTCATTCGCTCACTCACTCACTCTCTGTAACATATACTCTCAAACAAGCACACACACTCAAGCACACACACACACTCGCACTCATACATACTTAAATATAATTTCCATCATCATCTTTTTGTTATCACTTTGAGTGTAGGGATGTTAAATTAAAGGAAAAAACATGTGACTGCACATAAGCAGGCACACACCAACACACACATGCACGAGTGCATGTATGGACACACACACACACACACACACACACACACACACACACACACACACCATCAGAAAGTAACAAAAACAATTATAAGACAGCCATTATTCAGATCACAGAACTTCCCCTATGGAGACGCCAGTGGCCTGTCATTATAAATAGTATCCCCACCTTCTGGAAATTTTGTGCTTGGAATTCCATCTTTTCTATCCCTCTCTTTGTTTCTGCCTTGTTCATTTTCTTCCTGTCACCTCCTCCTTGTCAATTTTCTGCCTTCTGGTCCATTCTTCTGCCTTCTTTTCCCCCCAGAAAGACTTAAAAGATAACAATTCTCTCCCACGACTGAAGTTGGATGCACTGGGCCTGACTTGTCAGGCGCTTAACGGCAGCACAACGCATTTTCGCTCATAGGACAGACAACAGTAGTTGTGTCTGAGCGTTTGACGAAGCAGAAGAAGATGACAACAGAATATTGAAATGGGCTGTGCCTTGTTATTGCAGTACCTGGCGACGCTGATCTGCCACAAGAAGTTCACCATCGAGTTTCTGCAGAGGGAAGGCGTGCAGCGACTGTTGCGGGTCAACCGTCCGTCCATCGCTGCCACTGGGGTGGCTCTCTGTCTGTACTACCTCTCCTACTTCGAAGACGCCATGGAACGAGTAAGTCATTGTGGTGAAAGAGAATGCAGACTGTACAATGATGGATGTTATCGCTGGGTGGTTAAAACCGTTTTGACTTCAGTTCTATTGGTCTGTGAAATCGTGGGTTCAAATCTTGGTGGTGGCGTCTGATGAATTGAGGATGGTGGTTTTTATGATTTCTCAGGTCAGTTTCAGGCACACGCTCTTGCCAGTGCTCTGATTCCTTTTTGTGCACATGCACATGCAGAAGGTCAAGTATGCAGGTTAAAGATCCTGTCATTCATGTTAGTGTTTGGTGGGTTATGGAAACACAAACATACAAAGCATGCAACTTGTACAGATTTAGTGAGCTGCTCTGATGTGGGAGTGTGTCGGCTGAGGTAGCAAGCAGACCTGCAAAATTACAAGCACAGGAGAAGACCAGGCACCGTGCATCCCATCCAGTAAGGGATTGCAGAGAGAAAAAGAGAGAGAGGGTGTTGTTTGCATCAGTTTACCTAAATCATTTGCCTTTTTTTTCATTCTTGTTATTGAGTGTTGGGCATTTCCCAGCTTAACACCCTGGGGGTTACCCAGAATATACACTCTTGTCTCACTCATCCCTCTGGGGAATCACTGCAAGACTGTAAGTACACACTGGATGAGAAGTTTGCCTGTATTACTGAGTGTTTCTGATGGTTGGTCGATGGTGCAGTTCCTTTATCAGATAGTTCCGCTGGGATTGTAACACAATCATACCAAACCAAGTGTGTATGGGTGTTTTTGAGTTTCTCACCATAAAAGGTACCCGTACTCTGATTTCAGAGAATTGTTTTGTCTTTTTAACAGAGAATACTGGTTTTTATGTTAAGAGCCTGTCATGATTGAAGACAATCTCAACATAACATGTCAAAGCAAAGCAACATTGTAATGTAGGCTTTGGGCACTTTGCTTGCATCAGTTATGATAAAGCTTCTGGCCCAAGGAGGGGGGAGGGGGGGTGGTAGTTAGTAGGCACATCTCTGAAAACCATAGAAATGACTCAGCAGCAGTGCAGGACCATTCTGGTTTGTGTCCTGATGGCATCTTAATTAATGTTTAAGCACTAAGTGGACTGCAGGATGCGAAAGGGAATTTATGTAAATGAATTAAACATATTCACAAGTAGAGAAGTATGAAAGAATGTGAGAATGTTTACAGACCAACAGACTTTTGGCCCAGGAACATAGAAGAGAAGAGACTGCCAAGGACATGATGAACTTGAAAAGAAGGAACAGGACAAGACTAATCACAGACCCAGCCAACCACAACAACCCTATGCCAGCTCATCCTACCGTAGAACAACGTTACAGAAAAGACCAAACATAGACAACCCTGAGCGAAGCAGACCAACAGATGACCCCCATTGGATCGCAGCAGATGATTGAAGAAGAGCCATGAAGCTGAAGTAGGAAAGCACCCCAGGAACAGAAAATCAGGACAGAGGAAATAGGAAGAATGAGGCAAGGAAAGGAAACTACAAGCAACAGAGAAAGAAAGAGAGGGAGAAAGAGGGAGAGAGAGAGAATAATGCATGCTCAATTATTCATGTCCATCACAATAGCAGTAGGAAAACAAAAATTCCCTATTCAGTATCCCCAAGACTATGCATGTGATTATATCACTTTGTAGTTCCTGACAGGAACAACTGAAATCTGATCTCCATAAATTTAAAAAAAAGAAAGAAAAAGAAAGTGGACTGCAGGAGTTGAGGTTAGAGCAGAAGTCTGGCTGTGTACGGTGAAATTATTTAAGCAATTACGTGTGAAATCAACAGAAGCAACCCCTTCCACTCTTCCAACCCCCCTCCTCCCATCTTAAAAATCCTAACAAAAAACAAACCAACACCCCCCCCCTCAATGAAAACACCAATCTAACAGAAGCAGAAAAAATAGTTATTGCAAAGTGGTTAACATTGTTGTGTATGTTTTCAGACGATATGTTAAAAAAAAGTGTGCTCTTTGGTTAAAAATTTTTTTTTTTTTAAACAGGTATGCCTACTGCCTGACCACGTGCTGTCTGACCTGATTGGGTAAGTTTGTCTTCACTCATGCATGCGTTTATGCATTCGTGCACATATGCATGTGCTTGCACATACACTCACACACGTGTACATTCACACTCATACACACTCAGACACATCACATTTTCACACACACACACACACACACACACACACACACACACACACACACACACACACACACACACACACACACACACAGGGGATGGGATAGCTCAGTGGTTGGAGCCCTCACTTACCCCCAGCCAAGTTAAGCAGCGTTGAGTGTGGTTGTCAGTTGGATGGGTGACCGTTTGCGCGCCTTGGCTTCAGTACAGTTCCCCCAGTTCACCCAGCTGTGAATGGGCACCAGCATCTTTAGGGTCAGGGAAGGTAAAACAGCGAGGGAGAGGAGATGGGCGCCGCCCTCAATATGCTGGCCCCAAGAGAAGTGAGGTTTCTGACGCCTCGCTCCCCTACGACCTTATAGATTATAGGACTTCTTCTTCCTTGTTTGTCATGTTTCTTCCAGGGGAGGTTTGACATTGATGAGCCTTCTCCATCTCTCTCTGTTTTGAGCTTCCTCCTTATTTATGCCCCTTTCTCTAAGATCATCTGCAACACAGGCAGCCCAGGTTTTGCTAGGTCTTCCCTTTGGTCTCTTTCTATCCACTACGAAGTTCATTGCTCTTTTTATGATGTGGTGGTCTGGTTAGGACTTCTATACCTATATGTACACACACACATACACACACATGCTTTTACTCACTTGCATGTGGACGGACTCACGCACGCATGCAGGCACGCGCGCCACACACACACACACACTGTCCTTCTCACTCATTCAAATCAGCAAAACTGTTTCAGGCCATGTGTTGCAGAATGTGTGATGTGATGTGGATGTGGAGATGCATGATGTGTGATGTGGTTTGATGTGGATGTGCAGGTACATTATGTGATGTGGATATACAAGTACATGTGTTGTGCATGTGTGATGTGGATGTGCATGTGCATGTACATGATGTGTGATGTGGATGTGTATGTACATTGTGCGATGTGGTGTGATGTGGATATATAGGTTCATGTGGTGTGTTGTGGGTGTGCAGGTGCATGATGTGTGATGTGGTTTGATGTGGATGTGCAGGTACATCATGTGATGTGGTGCGATGTGGATATACAGGTACATGTGGTGTGGTGTGGGTGTGCAGGTGCATGTGTGATGTGGTGTGATGTGGATATACAGGTACATTGTGTGATGTAGTGTGGTGTGGATATACAAGTACATTGTGTGATGTGGTGTGGTGTGGATATACAGGTACATTGTGTGATGTGGTGTGGTGTGGATATACAGGTACATTGTGTGGTGTGGTGTGGTGTGGATATGCAGGTACATGCGTGTTGTGGATGTGCAGGTACATGTGTGATGTGGATGTGCAGGTACATGTGTGATGTGGATGTGCAGGTACATGTGTGATGTGGATGTGCAGGTACATGTGTGATGTGGATGTGCAGGTACATGTGTGATGTGGATGTGCAGGTACATGTGTGATGTGGATGTGCAGGCACATGTGTGGATGTGGGGTGTGCAGGTACATGTGTGATGTGGATGTGCAGGTACATGTGTGATGTGGATGTGCAGGTACATGTGTGATGTGGATGTGCAGGTACATGTGTGATGTGGATGTGCAGGTACATGTGTGATGTGGATGTGCAGGTACATGTGTGATGTGGATGTGCAGGTACATGATGTGGCTGTTGGAGTGTTCCCACGACTCCAGTCGCTGTCACGCCTGCATGTTCTTCACTCAGGTCTTCTCCTTCCGCGTCCTGTTGGAAATGTTTGACAAGCGCGACGGGCTGCGACGCATATTCAACATGGTAAGCTCTCTTCTGGAACATGGGCGGGAGGAAAGGTGTGGGGGCTTACAAAATAAGGTGCTAGTCTTTGGGATGAGAAGTCAGAATCCTGTGACATATGCGGTTTATCACTCAGTGCAGGTAAAAGAACCCGCTCCCCTGCAGAGATGCCAGGGGCCTGTCAGTATGAATAGCATCCCCACCTTCAGGAAATTCTGTGCTAGGAACATCCTCTTTTCTGTCCCTCTCTATGTTTCTGCCTTGTTTTGTTTTTGTCATCTCCTTCTTGTCTAGTTTCTGCCTTCTTGGTCCATTCTCCTTTCTTTTTTTCCTGAAAGAACTTAAAAAGAGAACAGTTCTCACTCCCACTGAAGTGGGATGATGCTCTGGGCTTGACTTGTCAGGTGCTTTGGTTAGAGCTCCAAGGTTCACCAATGGTGAGGTTTTGCATATGCGACTGTTTTTACCCAGTATAGAGGCAGCTGTATACCGACTTTGAGAATGTACGCTGGGTATGTTCGTATTTCCGTAACTCATGGAACACTGGCATGAATGGCGGGATCTTTAATGTGTATATTTGATCTTCTGCATGTGTATATGTACAAAGGGAATGAAGGCATTTGCAGGTCTGCACTTGAAGTTGACCTGGGAGATCATAAAAATCCCCACCCTTAATTCACTAGATGCCGTTGAAATTTGAACCTTCATGGGCCCATGGGATTGAAGTTGAACAGTCTTAACCACTCAGCTGTAGCGTACGTCAGTTGTATTTTTCTGAACTTGAACACCAGAGAGCTAGGAGATCTTGTGTTATAACAGACAGTGCCACTGACATATAAACTCTTATTGACTCTCGTCTGTGTACACACATTAATGATGATCATCTTCACACATGCATTAATATCCTCAGAGAACCTTAATGGAGACAGTACTGATGTCATCTCCAGGGGAAAAGAAAATCTTCTCAAACACATGCCTTGTTGGTGGCTCAAACATGGGTTGGCAGATCACGAGCTCATGCTTTAGCCACTAGGCTAAACCACCCCCCAGGAAGGAAATGAACCTGGGATAGGCAGTGGAGTCAGTGCTGATGTTAACTTCAGGAGAATGTGTTCCTCAGAGGTGGTTCAAACTTGCACTGTCAGATAGCGAGCTCAACACTCTTAACCGCTAAGCTCTCCCACCCTCCTGCAGGAAGGAATCGAACCTGGGACAAGCATTGTAGACTGGTGCGTTACCTCTAGACCACCAAATCTGAGTAAACAGCATGTGATGCAGTTTGCAACAGGCACAGTTTTAATCTGAGATTTTAAAAAGTGGACAAGGTGACAGCCCTTATATTATGGCCTCTGTGGTCAGCAGGGTTATAAACAAGATTGCATTGGATTGGATGTGGCACTATCACTGATGCTGTCTGACTGTCTGTCTCACAGATCAGTACCCTGGAGATTCTGAACAGTGACTCCAACGCCAACTTCACGGAGGACCAGATCTTCTCCATGCGACAGTCGGCGCGTCACGTCAGCGGGTCGCTGAAGAAGTACTTTGAGGCCCACCTGGTCATCAAGGCCGAGGAGGTGCGGCGCTCTCACGTCCGCAGCGATGGCGTCTCCCCGCTGCATGAAACGCCGGCGTACAAGGTGAAGGGGTTGGGGGAGAGGGAAGAGTGTGTGTGGGTGTGGGGAGGGGGGGGGGGGGGGGTTGGGGGGGTGAGGGGAGGTGAGTGTGTTTGTGTGAGTGAGCGTTTGTGTGTGTATGTAGGGGTGGATGGACGAGTGTGTGTGCATGTACGTATATGTTTGTATGTATGAGTGAGTGAATGTGGAGGTGGGTGGGAGGGGAGGGGGGGGGGAGAAGGGGGGTTCTGGGTGGACTGGTGTGTATATTTGTGTGTATGTATGTGTACATTTGTGTTAACAAGAAAAATTTCATTGAAATTTTTTTTTCAGCAAACAAAATTGATAATAGAAACTACTTTATTTTAGAGGAAGTGGGGGGGGGGGAGTTATTTTTTCTTTTTTTTAATTGCTTTTGTATAATACATGATCCGTGCACCATATGAAGACACACATAGGGGCATGATGCTTCATGCATCAAAATTAGTTTTATTTCTATTTGCTTTACTTTATCATTGTTGGGTGTTCCCCAGCTGAACACCCAGAATATGCACTCTGACTCACCCCTCACACCTGGGAATCTCTGAGAGAGACCACACCAGAGGAGGAGTTTGCATGCATGTACGGCTGTTTTTGTGTGTCTGGCCATATAGGCAGCCGTACTCCCGACTTCAGACTTTTTATCCTATGATGGAAAGACCAGGTTGTGTATACTTGAAGGTTATCATGGATGAAGACAGACAAGTCTGTTTTGATATTTCAAAGGCGTGACATTTTAACGTAGGCTGTGACATTTTGCCGTCGTTGGTCAGGAACTGACGAAGCTTTTTGGCCTCGTGTTGATTTCAGCCGATGAAGCTGTCGTCCCAAGTGGTGTCGGAGAGCATTGAGATGCTGATGGAGTTTCTGCCCGTGCGTGCCCAGTGGGTTCCGGAAGTGACGTTCCACAAGCTGGGGGGTGTGGGCCTTCTCTTGGAGCTCCTGTCCCTGTGCCCCACCTGGAACTCCTACACTGGAAAGTCAGTATCGGTCAAGAGAGAGGACTGTTTAATTTGTTGTTGTTGTAGAAATGACTGTGACCCTCCCACCATGTAATGAGTCACATTGTACCAGAGGTCAATTTTTGATTGTTAAAGAAATGCTATTCATAGAAAAAAAACATAGAAAATTGGACAATTCTGTGAACAGTTATTACCTTTTTTTTCTTCTTCTTTTCCTCAGCTAGAGCTCCGAGGTTCACCAACGGTGAGATTTTGCATATGCAACTGTTTTTGCCCACAGTGAAGGTAGCTTCACTTTGACTTCAGGATAAAAGTTAAATATTATAAATTGAAAAGCTAGACTCCAGGAAGTGACAGAATGAGAAAATGACAAATATTGCGTCATAATAGGTGGTCAGGATGAGGGGTTGGAAGTTTTTATACACGTTTTTAAAGCAAACGGAAACAAAACCACACCTTGATACTGCAGCACAAGGTAGGAGAAAGCTTATAGTTTTATAATTGATTGAAATCTCAAAATCGACAACCTGACCCCCACCTGCCTAAAATCACTCCTGGGGAAAAAGAGGGTCAGGTGCAATTGTGACTCATTTTGTGGTAGAGGGTCACATATGCCCATAATCTGCCTGTAGAAAAAGGATGACTTGGCATTACCATTATCTGTGTGCTGTGTGCAGATTGATGATTTGATGTTAATCAGGCTGTCATCTGTGTGTTGATTGACAGTTGATGACTTGATGGTAATCCAACTAAAATCTAAGGATGGTGGCAGGATGGTTAAGATGTTCACCTGCCTAATAAATAAACTGGGAGGTTCTGGGTTCCATTCCCAGCCTTGCCTTTTCTGCCCAGTTTGATTTGAAAATTGACCTGAAGGTCAGAGTCCTTTGGACAAGACTATAAACCGAGGCTCTGTGTGCAA
This sequence comes from Rapana venosa, assembly GCA_028751875.1. Lineage (NCBI taxonomy): Eukaryota > Metazoa > Mollusca > Gastropoda > Neogastropoda > Muricidae > Rapana > Rapana venosa. Next base: position 35,945,394 of record CM054142.1, on the reverse strand, counting down.
ATGCATGCAGAACATCATCCACACACGTTAAAAACCTGTTCCGGAAGAGTAGGCCATTTTATGCTGGTAGGAACAGATGACAAAATTTAGAGAGAAAAAAAGCAAGCATGCAGGTTTCGTCTTTAGACATCATCTCTGAATTCAGAATGCAGCTACCTAAATGGTGGGGGGGGGGGGGAGTAGTCACATACGCAAAAAACTGCCATGGGTAAACCTTGGAGCTCTAGTGGAGGAACAAAAAGACAACAAAAATCAACCCAAAATGTTGTGTGTTGTGTGCAGACCGGAAACGATCAGAAATGCGCTGGACGTGCTGCATGTTCTGACGGTGACCCCCAAGTCCCAGCTGATGTTGCTGGGCTCGGTCAAGGAGGCCTCTGGCAGCAGCGTGCCCGCCATGAGGTGAGTCAGTCCGCCGTGCTGGCAGACACCAGGTCAGTGTTGAGTCTAGGCTGCGCCCTTGCGGGATTCCCGCAATTTTTTTCAAAACTGCCGCAAAACGATGTGGGCAGTGCGCCCCAACGGACGCCAAAAAATCCTGGACCGCGCTGTTTTTGAACCAACAGTGCGCCATCGCAACTGCTGTTTGTATAATCCCTAAAATTAAGTGCCATTTCTGCTGAAGTTCTCCATTGATGCTTCTGATTGGCTTAGCGCCCCCTTTTTTTCATTTTAGGGGGCCCTTGGGCCCCTATTTTTGAAATCCTAGAATCAACACTGCCAGTTCACTGGGGAAGATATTTCTCCTTCTTAAAACGCTCAGACAGCAACTATTGTCTTGTCATATGAGCGAAAATGCATTGCGCTGCCATTGTGCACCTGACAAGTCGGGGCCAGTGCATCTGTCCGGTGTGGGAAATAATTGTTATCTTTTATGTCTTTCTGGGAAAAAAGGCAGAAGAATGGACCAAGAAGGCAGAAAATAGACAAGGAGGTGGTGACAGGAAGAAAAGGAAGAAGGTAGAAACGAGAGGGAAAGAAAAGGGGGAATTGCTGGCTTAGAATTTCCAGAAGGTGGGGTTGCTTTTATACTGGCAGGCCCCTGGCCTCCCCAAGGTATTTTGAAGGGGATTTTGTCGGACAACACTTGCTAGCTGTGACAATTAATTGCAGTCATTTAACTGCGATTATCTTTGGCTCCAGGAATCTTGTCTGTTGCTCCTTTAAGGTGGGACATGGAGGTCGATACTGATCGATTTTGATTACAAGCTCATGTGAGAAGTCATACTAGATATTGAAAGAGCGTCGCTTGTAAAGCCTGAAAACCCATAAATCACTCAGTTCTATGAACTGTTGCTGTGGAAACAATCCGATATGGCTGCCAAAACTACATGTTTCAAACTTTGATACTGTTTTATCTATAACAAGTGCAAGAAACCCGTTAATAATAGACATGTTCTAGAATCTGAATTCTTGAAATTTTCATAAAGGGAAATCTCCAAATTTATATTGAGCAGTTTATTAACCCCCCCTCCCCCCCTTCCAAATCCCCATGATTTTGACCACTTGTTGACCCATATTTACTTAAGTATGGGTGAATGGTGTTGATGGTTGTGGTGTGTGTGTGTGTTTTAGTGTGATCATCAACCTGGCAGAAGGAGAGGCGGTGTCAGACACGGAGGTACAGAAGGGAGCCCTGCACATCCTCATCAACTGCCTTTGTGGGCCTTCAGAGCGAGTGAGTTGCCTGTCCTTTGTACTTCACCCCTCCTTACTCACACCCTCCACCCCCCCTTCCTCTCCCAGGCGTGTGTGTTAAGGCCAGAAATGGCAGTTGTTTGTGAACCACAATCATGTTAAAATGTGTTCCTTCTTCTTCCTCATCAAACTATGGTTGTCTATCAAAAGAGCATAAATGTGGTGCACTGCCATTTAGCACCTGACAAGCCAGGCCCAGCGCATCCAACTTCGGCATGGGAGAGAATGATCTTTTAAGGCTTTGTAGAAAAAAGGTAGGAGACTGGACCAAGAAGGCAGAAAATAGACAAGAAGGAGGTGACAGGAAGAAAAGGAACAAGGCAGAAACAAAGAGAAGGGTAGAAAAGAAGGAATTTCTAGCACAGAATTTGCAGAAGGTGGGGATGCTATTGATACTGACAGGCCCCCAGGCATTCCCAAGAGGGAATATGTGTTTGGTGGACATTGTAAGGTATCACCCAGGAGTCGCAACAATTTGAGAGAAAAGCATCGGTTGCCATGAAAATGGTTGCAGAGTGAATGATGGGGGAAAAAGTCATCATGATAAATTAAAAAAATTGTCATGTATACGTTGTTGGTTTTTTTGTATGTGTTTGTTCTGGAGTTGATTTGTTTGACATCTACTGATTATTAAAATTTTGGGCAATGTTTTATCTTAAAACTTCTTTTTTGTGTCCTTTAAAAATTTTTTTTAACCAAATAAACAACTGCAACATGAAAATTTTTCTTTAATAAAGCTGCCTTAATGCAGAAATTTGGCACTGTGTATGTAAAAAGAGCTTGCAAAGTTTCTAGTCTGTATATGTGTTCATTCCAAAGCCTTAGTGATTTGAGTATGGTCACTATTTTCCGGGGGCGGGGGGAGGGATAGAGTATGGTCAATTTGCAGAAGGAAGACACCAGAAAGTAAACAAAACACTATGCAGTTTTTGTTTGCTTATAAACTGTAGTCATCATTGACATGAGGAAAGCAAATTTATTTTGTGGAAAAGAAATGTTGTGTTGCATAAAGTAGAGGCCGAAGTGTTGGAAATACAAAAAATCCCAAAATTGTCAACCAAAAGCAAAAATCATGATGTTGGTGGGCTGTGTCCTGGCTTTATATGCAGCTGTACTGTATTCCCGAAGTTGGAATGCTGCAACCTAAATGATTGGAGAAAAAAACCAGTTGCATACACAAAAATCTTACTATTGGTGAACCTCGAAGCTCTCGCAGAGGAACCCCAAAAAAACCTCAACAAAAATGGAGCTGTGGTACTTTTTTGTTTTACCCTTTTTTCCCCCCTAGCATTGCTTGATCATAATGAAAATGTGGTGAGTGTTTGTAAATTGCTGTAACATCATTGGTTTGTGTGCAGCTGGGAGGGGGCGTAGGTCGCTACATGGGGTCAGGGTCAAAGCGCAAGGTCAACATGCGAGCAGGGGAGGATGTTCTCAGTCGCCTGTGGAGCTGTGTTCAGAACAACAATGGAATTATGGTATGCCTGGGTTTTTTTTGTTTTTTATGTATTATTGTGTGTGTTGTGCGGTGTGTGTGTGTGGTGTGGTGTGGTGTGGTGTGGTGTGTGTGTGTGTGCGTGCGCGTGTTTGTGTGGTGGGGTTGTGTGTGTGTGTTCATGCTTACACATGATACACATACATTGATATGTAGTTGACTAGATTGATTTTTACACTATGCTTTTCTATAGTGAACAAAGCGAAATACATGTTTTTTGTTGTGTGCAGTATTTTTTAAAGAAAGGTTTTTGGATTACTGCTGCTTTGCACGCACACACTTCACACACAACACACACACACCACATACACATCGCACACCACACCACCCACAACACAACACAGCACAACAAACACACACACATGCACACTCCCCCCCTCCAGGTGTATACTGACAGTGACTGATGTTGCTGTGACTTCAGGTGCTGATGAAACTGGTGACCATGAAGACGCCCATCACTGAAGCCGACACCATTCGCTGTCTGGCCTGCCGGGTGAGTCTGAAGCCTCCTCTCCCAGTTGAGATAGCAGGTGGGATTGATGTAGAGAACTGCCGGATAGAATTGAGAGCTGGTGAGAGTAATCGCAAGACTGAAGGAAAGTGTCCACCTCATATTTATATCGGCTGTGACAGTTTACTCTTAGGGTGTGTGTGTGTAGGGTGGTGGTGGTTCCTTGACTACAGTTCTGAGGTTCACCAACAGTGATATTTTTGCTAGCTGTTTTTGCCCACCATTAAGGTAGCTGTATATGCACGTGTTTTTGTTTGTTTGGTTTTTTTGTTTTAAATTGTCATCCAGTCTTACCTGCGCAAGATGTTCTGGATGCATTCACACACAGAACCTAAGACGAAAGATGGGAGGGATCATGCATGGGAGGCCCTGAAGACTGAACCAGCCTCTACAGGCTTACAGCTAATGATGAACAGAAAGCGATGAAGGTGGAACATAAAAGAACCAACAACAACAACAATAATAGCAAAGTCCAGAAGAAGGGGAACACCAAAGAAAAGACAGAATACTACCCAAAAGAGAGAGGGAGAATAATGCATGCTCCATTCATGTCCATCACAACAGCAGTAGGAAAGCAAAGATTCCCGCTTCAGTACCCCTTAGCCTACAGATGGGATCTTATCACTTCGTAGTTGCAAATTGGAAAAAATGAAAATCTGAGGCCTGGAGATACGGCACATATTATTTTGGCAAGGTGGAAGGAAATGTAACCAGACTGACTTTGTTTCTGTGCAGGCTCTTGTGGGATTGTCTCGTTCGGAATACGTGAAACAGATCCTCAGCAAATTGTCACTTGTCAACAGTGGATCACTGCAGAGTAAGTCCTTTTGTTGGGAACAGTCAGTGAAGTATAATATTCTCCCACCCCAACCCTCCCATTTTATTTTTCTTCCCCTGTGGGGATGCTGGGGACATGTCAGTATAGATAGCATCCCCACCTTCTGCAAATTCTGTGCTAGGAATTCCCCCTTTTCTATCCCTCTCTGTGTTTCTGCCTTGTTCCTTTTCTTCCTGTCACCAACGTCATGTCTATTTTCTGCCTTCTTGGTCCATTCTCTTGCCTGAACCGCAGCACAGCTTATTTTTGCTCGTATGACAGACAACAATAGTTGTTGTATTAGCGTTCAATGAAGAAAAAGAATTTTTCTTTTAGAAAAAACCCTCACCCAACTGAAATTCTGCATTTTTTAGGTCTGCTTTTTATTTTTTTGTTATGCATTTTGTCTTTTTATTGTTGTTTTTGCTTGTGCTGTTTTGTTGTTGTTTTGTGTGCAAAAGTTGCGATGAAAGAAGAGAGAACTGCCACTTTTGCTTACTTTAGTGGGCAACTTTGTGGGCTTTAAGTTAACTTGGATATCGTAAAATTTCCACCCTGAATTCACCAGACAGTAAAAATCCCCACCCTGAATTCACCAGACAGTAAAAATCCCCACCCTGAATTCACCAGACAGTAAAAATCCCCACCCTTTATTCACCAGACAGTAAAAATCCCCACCCTGAATTCACCAGACATTAAAAAAAATCCCCACCCTTTATTCGCCAGACAGTAAAAAAAATCCCCACCCTTAATTCATCAGGCAGTAAAAATCCCCACCCTTAATTCACCAGACAGTAAAAATCCCCACCCTTAATTCACCAGACACCACTCCTGAGATTTGAACCCACCACTACATGGACCCACAGGATTGAAGTCAAACAGTGTTAACCACTCAGATATAATAGAGCCATCAGTGCCAAATGTGACATGCTGAATGCTAAGATGAACATGTTTGTGTATGTGCTGTTGTTGTGTGTGTGTGTGCGCGGTTGCGCACGGGTGTGGTGTGTGGTGTTGTGTGTGTGGTGTTGTGTGTGTGTTGTTGTGTGTATGTGTTGTGTGTGTGTTGTGTGTGTGTGTGTGTGTGTGTGTGTGTGTGTGTGTGGACACAGACCTGATGAAGGAGCCCATACTACAAGACAGACGCCAGGAGCACGTCAAGTTCTGCAAATACGCCAGCCAGCTGCTGGAGAGGGTGTCTGGCAAACAGGCCAGCACTCTGGACGCCTCCCTGGAGGACATCCGCAAGGTAGGCTGGCTAGGGAAACAGATGGGGTTTAGCGGAAGGTAGGCTGGCTAAGGAATGAAGTGGAAGCTAGGCTGCCAAGGAATCAGATTTATTGGAGGGTAGGCTGGCTAAGGAATCAGATTTAGTGGAAAGTAGGCTGGCTGAGGAAACAGGTGGAAGGTAGGCTGGCTGAGGAATCAGGTGGAAGGTAGGCTGGCTAAGGAATAGGGTTTAGTGAAATGTAGGCTGGCTAAGGAATAGGGTTTAGTGGAATGTAGGCTGGCTAAGGAATGAGGTTTAGCAGCAGGTAGGCTGGCTAAAGAAACAGATTTAGTGGAAGATAGGCTGGCTAAGGAATGATATTTAGTGGCAGGTAGGATGGTTAGGGAAACAGACTTGGTGGAAGGTAGGCTGGATAAGGAATAGGGTTTAGTGGAAGGTAGGCTGGCTAAGGAATCAGATTTAGTGGAAGGTAGACTGGCTAAGGAATCAGATTTAGTGGAAGGTAGACTGGCTAAGGAAACAGGTAGAAGGTAGGCTAACTGATGAATCAGGAAGAAGGTAGGCTGGCTAAGGAATAGGGCTTAGTGGAAGGAAGGCTGGCTAAGGAATGAGGTTTAGCAGCAGGTAGGCTGGCTAAAGAAAGATTAAGAAGATAGGCTGGCTAAGGAATCAGATTTAGTGGAAGATAGGCTGGCTAAGGAATCAGATTTAGTGGAAGATAAGCTGGCTAAGGAATCAGATTTAGTGGAAGATAGGCTGGCTAAGGAATCAGATTTAGTGGAAGATAGGCTGGCTAAGGAATCAGATTTAGTGGAAGATAGGCTGGCTAAGGAAACAGATTTAGTGGAAGGTAGGCTTGGCTAAGGAAACAGATTTAGTGGAAGGTAGGCTGGCTAAGGAAACAGATTTAGTGGAAGGTAGGCTGGCTAAGAAACCATTTAGTGGAAGGTAGGCTGGCTAAGGAAAGATTGTGTGGGGTTTAGTGGACTTTCTTGTGAAAACTATCTGATGTTACTTTGTGTTTCCTGTCCTCTGTGTGCATATGTTAGATGTTGGTTTGTGTTGGCAGTGTTGATATTACCCTAAGGGATTTTTTTGGGTGGCGGTGTAGCTACCCTCCTTATACAATCCTATAATGCTTTCGGCACTGGGGAGTGGCTGATGATGGAAAATATGAAAAAGGAAAACACATATGTGATGCCAATTGATGGTGCTATTCACACTTTTTATGTAAGGGAAAAAAACGTAACAAAGATTTTGTTTCTTGGTTTGGAAAAAGTTTATTATTTTTGATTAATTTTTGTTGCTGTTTAAGGGGGAAAAATGTAATGCTTAAGTTGCAAAGATTTATCTGTTGCTTTGTTTAAAAAGAAAGAAGTTGATTTCAGTAAAAGTTGTTTTCTTTGTTTCTAGGCAGACATTGTGGCGGAGACGAGAATAATGTATCGAGAGAAGGAGCTGATGCAGTTGATACATGACCATCTTGTGCAGAAAGGTGAGATCTGGCCGCCAGGGTTTCTCTGAAATAGCAGTCGTCATGCCTTTCTCATTCTCTCTCTCTCGCTCTTTGTGTTCTCTTACCAGGCGTGGTGTGTTGTGCCAGATCTTCTCCTGTGCTTATGACTTAGCAGGTCTGCCTGCTGGTCTCAGTCAACACATTCCGACTTCAGAGAGTAGTTCATTTCATTGTTCAGGCTGCATCGGGTATGTTCAGGTTTCCATCGCCCACCAAATGCTGACATGAATTATGGGATCTTTAACTTGCATATCAATTTGATCTTCTGCATATGTGTATACACAAAGGGATTTAAGGCACTGGCTGGTGTGCACTTGAAGTTGATCTGGGAGATTGTTAAAATCCCCACACATCTTAATTCTCCAGACACCGATGCCAAGGTTCGGACCCACAACTTGTGTGCCAATGTCATTATGTGCCAGTGTCCTTGTGTGCTGATTTATCTTGCAGGGATGTCATTGTGTGCCAGTGTCCTTGTGTGCTGATTTATCTTGCAGAGATGTCATTGTGTGCCAGTGTCCTTGTGTGCTGATTTATCTTGCAGAGATGTCATTGTGTGCCAGTGTCCTTGTGTGCTGATTTATCTTGCAGGGATGTCATTGTGTGCCAGTGTCCTTGTGTGCTGATTTATCTTGCAGGGATGTCATTGTGTGCCAGTGTCCTTGTGTGCTGATTTATCTTGCAGGGATGTCATTGTGTGCCAGTGTCCTTGTGTCCTGATGTATCTTGTGCTGAAGTCATTGTGTGCCGGTGTCATTGTGTGTCGATGTCATTGTGTGCTGGCGTTATTGTGTGGCAGTGTCATTGTGCTGATGTCATTGTGTGCTGGCGTTACTGTGTGCTGGTGTATCTTGTGCTGAAGTCATCGTGTGCCAGTGTCATTGTGTGCTGAAGTCATCGTGTGCCAGTGTCATTGTGTGCTGAAGTCATCGTGTGCCAGTGTCATTGTGTGCTGAAGTCATCGTGTGCCAGTGTCATTGTGTGCTGAAGTCATCGTGTGCCAGTGTCATTGTGTGTTGGTGTCATTGTGTGCTGGTGTCATTGTGTGCTGATGTCATTGTGTGCTGGTGTCATTGTGTGCTGATGTCATTGTGTGCCGGTGTCATTGTGTGTTGGTGTCGTGTGCTGTGTCATTGTGTGCCGGTGTCATTGTGTGCTTGTGTCATTGTGTGCTTGTGTCATTGTGTGCTTGTGTCATGGTTTTTGAAATCTGTTGTTCATTATGTTTAAGGAGAGTTGCATGCCTGTAAATGATTGAGTGCAAGCGCTTCGATTTGTTTGTTTTTTACAAGATTCAGCGCTATATAAATTCCATATATTATTATTATTATTATTATTGTGTGCTGGCGTTATTGTGTGCTTGTGTTATTGTGTGCTGGTGTATCTTGTGCTGAAGTCATTATGTGCCAGTTTCATTGTGTGCTGATGTCATCATGTGCTGGTGTTTTTGTATGCTTGTGTTATTGTGTGCTGATGTCACTGTGTGGCGGTGTCATTGTGTGCTGGTGTCACTGTGTGTTGATGTCATTGTGTGCTGGCGTTACTGGGTGGTGGTGTCATTGTGTGTGGCGTGTCATTGTGTGTGCTGGTGTCATTGTGTGTGCTGATGTCATTGTGTGCACCACAGTCATTGTGTGCCGATGTCATTGTGTGCACCACAGTCATTGTGTGCGCCGATGTCATTGTGTGGCGTTGTGTGCAGGGTTCATGGAGACGGCAGGGGTGTTGCAGAAAGAGGCGGGGTTACCGCGACCTTCCACCCCGCCTCCCCCCCACCCAGCCAGCCCCCACATCTTCTCCCCTGCCACCCCCAAACTGGTCAGTCAGTCAGTCAATCAGTGTATGTGTGTGTGTGTTTGAAAGAATATTGTGTATGCATGCCATAGAAAATCTTGCACACACATTCAAACCTGTTCCTTTTTTCGGAAGAGTAGGCCATTTATGTGCTGGTGGGAATGGATGACAAAATTATATTTGTAAAAAACCAGCATGTGCACAGGGACTGGATGTAAAAAAAAAGCATGTGCGTACTTCTTCCATTATCCTCGAAATAAAAGAATAAATGAATAAACAGATAGGTGCTTGTAGTACTTGGGTATGCTGGACTTGCATGGTGTACTTTAAGCCTATATTGTTGAGTTATTGCTTGGGATACAAAAGTGATATGTGTTATTATTGTACATCTGTATAAATGTATAAATGATGTACGTGTGCTCAGATGTTTGTATGGGGGGCCAGGATAGCCTATTGGTTTGAGTTTTGCGCTCGTGATGTGATGGCCTAAGTTCAAGCCACCACCGAGGCATCCATTTGAGGGGATTTTTCCTGTGGAGTTAAGATCAGTACTGACTCCTCTCCCCTGAGAGTTCTTTGGATGCAAATGTAAACTGAGATCCTGTGTGCGAATGTACGAAAAACATCTTGTGCACATTTTAAAACCCGTTCTACCTTTAGGAAGAGTAGGCCATTTTGTGCCGGAAGTAACATGACAACATTTTTAAACCGCATGCATACTGGTGGTGTTTTGACATCATTCCCAAAGTCAGAATGCGGCTACCTTGATGGTGAACAAAAACAGAACTTTGCTTGCACAGAAATCTCTCCATGGATAAACTTTGGAGCTGTAGCTGAGGAAGTATAAAACAAAAAAATCTATAATGTTGCTTAACATTTGTGTTTGTGCGCTTCGAGCTAGAATTTCTGAACTGTATCAAAGGGATCTTTGTGTTATCATTGTATATCAGTATACACAAACCAACCATGTCAAACAATGTTCAGACATTGTTAAAGTTTCTTGATATGTGTGTTGTGTGTGTGTTGTGTGCCCTTCAAGCCTGAAGTTGTGTGGAGTGTTACAGGATACAGAAGTGACGTATGTGTTGTCATTGTACATCTTTGTGTGTGAGTAAAATGTTTTAAATATATATCTCTTCATCTTACTCGTGGACGGTTTGTGTGTGTGTGAGTGATTTGAATGTAAACGCTTTGATTTTTTTGCTTGACAAGATTCAGAGCTATATAAACTCCAAACATTATTAGTATTGTTGTTGTTGGTATTATTGTTGTTATTATTATTATTACTATACATGTAAGCATGATGTACGTGTGTGCAGACTCGTCAGCTCAGTCAGCCCACCCCGGGTCATAGTATGTCCATGCCTGTTGTCAGTTCTACCACTACCACCACCACACCCACCCCCACCCCCCATCACCCGCCCTCCTCCATACCTGCAGGGGTTACCTCCCTTGACCACCCGGTGTCCTCATCGGCGGTGATGCCCTCCCCTGGTCCTCTTCGCTTCACCGTGCATCGGAACTCTACCAACAGTTCACCTAGTCAGCATAAGGTGTGTGTATGGGGAGGGGTGTGTGTATGGGTAGGGGTGTGTGTGTGTGTAGGGGGGAGGGGGGTGTATGTGGTGTGATGGTGGTGGTTGGTGGGTGGGTGGATGTGTGAGGGTGGGGGTGGCAGGATTTTTAGTATTTTTAGAGATGATGACTGAAGGGGAAGACTGATCCCCAAAACACTGTCCAGTCTAATTGGTTAAGATTTTGTTTAAAGGGTGGGGACTTTTACAATCTCCCAGGTCAGTTGAACTGTAGACCTGCCAGTGTCTTGGCTCCCATTGTGTGTGCCTGTGTGTGTGTGTACACAAACACACACACACGCAGAAGATCAAACATGCTCATTAAAGATCCTGCCACTCATGTCACTGTTTGGTGGACAGGGTTAAACATACCATGCATGCATCCTGTTAAAAAAACAACAACCCTGAGCTGCTCTGAAGTTGGCTGAGGCCAGCGGGCAGACCTCCTGCAAGAGTGGGCAAGCCCAGGAGAAGACCAGGCACAACGCACAGTAAGGGAACGCAGGGAAGAGAGACGGAACATCAGGGATTTTTTTATTTCTTTTTTTGTTTGTTGGTCGCACAGCCGGGTTTTTCGCGGAGTCGCTTCATGCGGGAGAGTGGACACGGCACTGTGTACCGGCCGCGACCCAGCTGCAGTGCCAAGGGGGGAGAATACAACATGTCCCTGGACAACATCGTCACCGAGTACCTCCGCAAACAGCACGCCTTGTGCCGCAACCCTGTGGCCACCTGTCCCCCCATGTCGCTGTTCGAGTGAGTTGTCGTTGTCGTCGTGTTGTTATGGTTGATTGTCCTATGTGTGTGTGGTTGTGGGTGGGTGGGTGGGTGGTGGTGGTGGGGGGGGGGTGATGAGTGTGTGGGTGTGTGTGAGAAAGCTAGTGTCTGTGGAGTGTAGATGTGAGTGCGTTTGTAGGTGTGTGTGTAAGAGAGAGAGAGGGACAAGAGAGGGACAGACAGATGATATGAGTTTATATGAATGTGAGCAAGTATGTGTGTGTATAGATGTGTGTGTGTGTGCATCAGTACATGTATGTGTGTGAGACAGACAGGCAGATGACAGACAGAGACAGACAATGTGTGTATATGAGTATATATATATATGTATATGAGCAAGTGTGTGTGTGTGTGTGTATATATATATATGTATGAGAGTACACACATGTGTGTCTTTTTATTATGTATGTATATATATATGTGACCCGTTTTTACGAAATGAGTCTTAACTCGCACACAGTGAAAAGGAGAGAAGCCCAAAAAAGGGAAGGTGCTGTCCACTTTGCCAATTTTGACTTTTAATCAAAAATGGAATCTGTAGCCATTAAATTTCCTATCTATATGTTTGAAAAGGTTAGATTTGATTTAAAAATGTGTTTTTAAACAATTTTTATCGACCCACCCTACAGCAGTTTTCCAGTGTCCTTCATCATTACGACTGTGGTTTCAGTCATCTCGTTATCCTTACCCCTGACAGGGTCCCACACATGTCATACACCATTGGAAAGGCTGTGATCTATATTTTCCATTTCACGAAGCCTTTACTTGAAATCTAACCAATCAGAAATACTGTTTCGAGTTATTTAGGTATAAACAAAACCTGAAAGCTCGAGAAGATCGACCAATGAGAGTTGAGTACGCACACCGCCTGTAGTAACCAACAAGCAGCTGGTCTATGATTGGTTGGGCGGGGTTTCACCGGCGACATCTCTGTTCTATTTTTAGAAACGCATGGCTGGGAAACTTTGCTGTTTGCAAAGAATAATGGGCATTATGGCTCATTTCTAGCTGATCTTCCACTCTGCCAATAGCAGATCAGTACAAACCAGGTGTATTATTTACCAAATATTCTGCTGCATCTTGTGAAGACAAAAAAATAAAACGATCGTGATCTTGATAAAAGCCCCGAGTAACCTCGGCTTGAATGAAATGAACTGAGATCTGTGTGTTAGGGTTCAGGGTTAGATGTAGAAGTGCTGGTACCTGCATGCAATGTTAATAATAATGGGTATGCATACAGATCAAACTGCAGATCTAGACTGTTCAGATGACACTACTGGGGAGACTTTTAGCATTTCAGCTGTTAGTGCATGACTTGAGAAAATGTGGGAGCTGTTTTAAACTTACTTGACTGTCATATGTGTGTGTGTGGTTGTTGTTGTTAAACTGAATGAACTAGTGTGTGTGTGTGTGTTTTGTGTGTGTGTGTGTGTGTGTGTGTTGTGTGTGTGTGTGTGTGAAAATGATCAAGTCAAAATGATCTTTATTGAGAGTAAAAGATTAAGTTTATACAGCTTTTTTTTCATCCTTCCCCCACGCACGCACGCGTGCGTGTGCGTGTGTGTGGTTTTTCTTCTCTATTTATAAGGATCATTTTCTTTCAAGGGTAATGAATAAGTAATCTGTGTGTGTGTGTTTTTCTTTGATTGTTTTGATTCAAGGAAAATGAATGAGTACTCTATTGTTTTTTTACATGCAGTCTCTGTGTCCCAGGGGGGTGGGGGGGTGTTGTGAGCTAAATATCACGGCAATGACAGTCAATATATACATGATTTTTTTTGTCTGATGCTGTGAAATGGTATGTTTTAACACCATGCCAAATTTGGCCATCATCAGTTGAATAGAAGTACCCGTTGCTAAGGTGTTAGTTAGCTAGAGTGGTGAAAAACTTTAAACCCGATTTTCTCAGAATGTGAAATCGCTGTGTCACCCATTTCAAACGCCCATAACTTTGTCAGTTTTATAGGTAGAATAATGTATCATACATCAAAAGAAAGGTAATGATCTGTAGATTTCAGAAAATGTAACAACTCAATTTGACCCAATTATACCTTAAGACTCCTTTTGTAAAAACGGGTGACATATGTGTGTGTGTGAGTGTCTCCATAAATGTGTGTGCACATGCACAAAATCCATGTGTGCATATGTACATGCATGTGCACTTGTGTGTGTGCGCGCACATGTATGTGTGTGTGTGTGTTGGCTGAAACTGTAATGATGCATTCTGTGTGTGTGTGCAGACCTCACAGGTGTCCTGAGCCATTGGGTCGGAGAGTGGCTCCCCTGTCCATTACTGCTCGAATCATGAACAGAGCTGTTAGTTCATTTCTTGTACTTCTTTTTTGGTTTGTTTGTTTGTTTGTGGATTTTGCGTGTGTGAGTGTGTTAGAGAGAGAACACTGAACACTGAAAGTAATTTGTTGCCATTAACAATACAGTCTTTTTGGCAAGGAGCACAGTATGAACGCAATTTAAACAATATGCTTTTTGCAAAAAGGAAATAATGAAAACCGAAAGAGGAAAAGGAATCTCCAATAACTATATTCAACTGAATGCATTGTTATCATACATGAATTGTTATAACAAGCTTGCACACACACACACACACACACACACACACACACACACACACACACACACACACACACACACACACACACACACACACACACAGAAATAGTGTGACAGAAATAAAGATAGGTAACAATGTATAAGAGTGTGTGTGAGAGAGAAAATGTTTATGACTTTGTGTGTGTTGGGAAGAGAGAATGAGAAAGAGGAAGCATGTTTTTCCTGTTCTTATATTATATTTACTCTTTTTTTTAAAACAGATTCTGCCTCCCTACGGCGGGATAGATGGTGCCAAACTGAACAGAAAACTGTTTTTCAACAGGTATGCTCCATCTGTGTTCCCCTGTCTTTCTTGTCCTGTCTGTTTGCTAGGAGACCAGTTTGTTTGTGGAGGGTTGGAAAGGGAGAGGTGGGGAGTTGTTTTTGTTTTAAGTTGTAAAGTAGGGGGGAACATGTATGCAACCGTTTTTGTCCACCATTAATAGTAGCTGCATGAACGAAAAATATATTTATATTCATTTTTCAGATGGGTTTGGCCAGTGTGTTTAGGTTTTCCCCATGTGGATGCTGGGGACCTGTCAGTATAAATAGCATCTCCACCTTCGGGAAATTCTGGACTTGGAATTCTCTTTTTTCTATCCCTCTCTTTGTTTTTGCCTTATTCCTCTCCCTCCTGTCTGTTTTCTGTCTTCTTGGTCCATTCTCCAGCCTTTTTTCCAGAACTTAAAAAGATAACAATTCTCTTCCATGTCTGGTGTACAGGGCGTGACTTGTCAGGCGCATTACAGCCGCATTTTCACTCATATGACAGACATCAATAGTTGCTGTCTGAGCGTTTGACAAAGAGGAAGAAGAAGTGTGTTCAGGTTTAATAATCTAGTCTTAGTGGACAGTATAGCAATGACCATGTTGTGGGTAGTTTGTTGGGTTGTTCTGGTTTGTTTCTGCCTTATTAGATAACGTCACATGGCTATTTTATGGAAAGTGTGTGGTGAGGTATCTGCTTGATCCCATAGTAGATGATGTGTTACCTCCATTGTGTTGACAGTGTGTGATGTGATGTGCAGGTTCCAGGTGTGTCAGACGTATAGAGACAAAGATGATGACAACTTCTCCTGCTGTTCCTTCACGGTCAGTCCTTCCCCCCTCTCTCCTCCCTCCCTCCCCCAACTATCATGCTCTCTGCAGTCCTCTGTCAGTTGTACACCTGTGTTTTGTGTATGTACTATTTTTATGTTTATTTGTTCCTTGGCTACAGCTCTGAGCTTCACCAAGGGTGAGATTTTGCGTATGCCACCATTTTTTCATACCTTTTAAGGAGGCGCATTCTGAATTTGGGAATGATGTCTAAACATGACTCCAGTGTGCTTGTGCGGAGCAGGTTTTGTCATGTGCGCGCAGTGTTCTGCATGTATTCGCACATAGGACTCTGGGTTGTAGTCTCATCTGAAGGATTTACAGGGAAGTGGAGTTGGCACTGATGTTATCTTGAAGGAAAAAATCCCCTGGAACAGGTGTCTTTTGCTGGTGACTCAAACCTGGGCCGTCAGATTGTAAGCTCATGTGCATAGCTTCTGTGAATGCTGAAACACGAAACAAAATTCTCTCTAATTATTTGCATACTTATCAGACTTACTGCATCGTATGGTGTTGTGTTGGACATACAATGGTGTGAAAGGAAGGAGTGTGGGTGCAGGAAGAAGGAAGGAGGGAAGGGGTAGAGAGAGAGAGCTCTGAGAGAGAGAGATGTGGTGTTGTTCAGAAACAATGGCTCGATTGTGTCAACAGATCTGCATTGCTCACTGTATAATTCTTTTTTTCCGTTTTAGTTTTTTGGTTTTAAAATTGGTATATAACATTGAGTGGTGTGTGTGTGTGGTGTGTGTGTGTGTGTGTGTGTGTTGTGTGTGTGTGTGTGCAGCATGACGAGAAGCACCTGATGCTGGGGACATACTCAGGAGACATCAAGTATATAGAAGTGTACGAATGGATGGTAAGGGCTCTGTGTGGGTGGGTGGGTGTGCATGCGCACGCATGTATGGGCACGCTTGTGTGTGTGTATGTGCGTGTGTGCATCACTATCTGTATCTTCCTCACTGTCCTTCTGGGTTATTGTGGCTTTCTGTTATTTGCTAGTGTTGAGTGGCCTGCTTAAGCACTTTGGGGGGGGGGAAGAACCCAGAATATGCACTCTGTCTCACTCATCCCACCTGGGAATTACTTGTGAGACCATCAGTACACTCTGGATGAGAAGTTTGTAGAGGCTGTTTTCAAATACCTCGCCATATAGGCTGCCATGCTCCAACTTCAGAGTCAAAAAAGAATATTTCTGATACTGTGAATGAAAAGAATGATTTTTTTCACATGCAGTATTCTTGAATTTAACCCGCCTGTATTCAGGAAACAAAACCTTTACTGTATTCGGACTTTTTTTTTTGTGGTGCACATTTTCAAGAATCCCCTTTGAGGATGCCGGGAGCCTGTGAGTATAAATAGCATCCCCCTCCTTATGGAAATTCTGTGCTAGAAATTCCCTCTTTTCATTCCCTCTCTTTGTTTCTGCCTCGTTCCTTTTCTTCCTGTCACATCCTCCTTCTTGTCTATTTTCTGCCTTCTTGGTCCAGTCTCCTGCCTTTTGTCTTGAAAGACATAAAAAGATAACAATTCTCTCCCACGCTCAAGTCAGATGCGCTGGGCCTGACTTGTCAGGCGCTTAACGGGCAGCACAACGCATTTTCACTCATATGACACGCAACAATATCTGCTGTCTGAGTGTTTGATGATGAAAGAAGAATCTTTCTCTCTTTCATGACGGAATCTGGGAGAAAACCTGCAGCGTGTCTCTCATTCCTTGTCTTGTGTTACTGCTTGATGATGTCAGAAATCATGAAAAATGTTGGGGAGAAAAAAAAGTAAAAAGGATTATGGTGCTGTGTGGATGGACAGGAGAGGCAGACGGTGCAGTGCCACAACGCCCCCATCGTGAAGATTGAACCGGGCCACAGCGGTCGTCTCCTGCTAACCTCGGCCATGGGGGTCACGCAAGAGTGTGGGTTGTGGAACTGTGAGAATGGCCTCGCCATAGAGTGAGTGCCTTTTGTCTTTGTGTGTGTGGGAGTGTGTGTGTGTGTGTGTGTGTGTGTGTGTGTGTGTGTGTGTTAGTGTGCATGAAGGTAGATGGGTGGGTGTGGGAGGTGTGTGTTAGTGTGTGTGTGTGTGTGTGTAGTGTGTGTGTGTGTGTGTGTGTGTGTTAGTGTGCATGAAGGTAGATGGGTGGGTGTGGGAGGGTTGTGTGTTGTGTGTGTTGTGTGTGTTGTTGTGTGTGTGTGTGTGTGTGTGTGGTTGTGTGTGTGGTGTGTGTGTGGTGTGTTAGGTGTGGTATGAGGGTAGATGGGTGTGGGTGTGTGGTGGGTGTGTGGTGGTGATGGTGGGTGTGGAGGTGTGTGTTGTGTGTGTGTGTGTGTGTGTGTGTGTTAGTGTGCATGAAGGTAGATGGGTGGGTGTGGGGAGGGTGTGTGTTGTGTGGTGTGTGTGTGTGTGTGTGTGTGGTGTTAGTGTGCATGAAGGTAGATGGGTGGGTGTGGGAGGGTGTGTGTTAGTGTGTGTGTGTGTGTGTGTAGTTGTGTGTGTGTGTGTGTGTTGTGTTGTGTGCATGAAGGTAGATGGGTGGGTGTGGAGGGTGTGTGTGTTATGTGTGTGTGTGTGTGTGTGTAGTGTGTGTATGTGTGTGTTGTGTGTGTTGTGTTAGTGTGCATTGAAGTAGATGGGTGGGTGTAGTGGGTGTGGGAGGGTGTGTTTGTGTGTGTGTGTGTGTGTAGTTATGTGATATGTTTGTGGTTAGTGTGTCACATGTGTGTGTGTAGTGTGGTTTCTTTGTGTGTGTGTCAGTGTTGTGTGTGATTCTAAGTGTGTGAATATTTTGTGCATGTGTGTTTGCAAAGTGTAAGTGTGTGCGTCCATGCGTGTGTATGGTGTAAATATGTGTGTGTGAGACTATGTAGTGTAAGTGTGTGTATTGGGAGAGGGTGGGATTGCATGCAGACAGTTCTTTGTGTGCACGAGAACAAAAAAACCCCACATAGATGCTGCCTAGATTAAAAAAATTTTTTTTTAAAAACCCATTGATTTAAGAGGAAAAGAGGTGTCAAATGTGAGTTTAATTGGAAAAGGTGTTGTGAAGGTGGTGATGTGATCAGCTGATGACGATGGTATGATAATGGTGGTGGTGGTGGTGTGTTGTGAACAGACGCAGATTTGATGACCAGTTGGCGGAGTTCAGCAAGGTCACTCAGGACCGCATCATCGGCACCAACAATGAAAAGGCGAATGTAAGTGATGTTGCGGTTTTTGGTTCCGTTTTTTGGGGTGGTGGGGAGGTTGGTTTGTTTGGTTTTTGTTTTGTTTTGTTTGTTTCTTGGCTCTAGACGTCTGAGGTTCACCATGGGTGAAATTTGGGCATATGTGACCATTCTCATATGCAATTGTTTGCCCACCATGAAGTTAGCTGCATTCTAACTTGTGGGGAGCTTTTATTTATAATTTTGTCCCCCCCCCCCCAAGTCGGAATGCGGCTACCTTCATGTTGGGCAAAAACAAGTCACACAGCTACACAAAATCTCACCATCGCTAAACCCGAGAGCTGTAGCTGAGAAACGAAAGAAAAAATATTTATTTTTAAAAAATGTGTGTCTATTCTGTTCCTAGCTCAAAAACGCTTACTCTGTCCTGTGTACTCGTGTTCAGTGAGATAAGTCTGTAATAACTTGTGTGGGCTCTGTTGTACCGTGTTCCTCCCCTCCTCCCCCTCCCCCCCCAAGATCTACGACGTGGCCACGGGTGTGCGGCTGATGACGCTGTATGATTCCTCCAAGGCCAACAACTACCGCGCCAACCAGGCCACCTTCTCCCCCACGGACGAGCTGGCGCTGAACGACGGGGTGTTGTGGGACGTGCGCACCTGCAAGCCCCTGCACAAGTTCGACAAGTTCAACCAGTACATCAGCGGCGTTTTTCACCCCCACGGCCTGGAAATCGTCATCAATTCGGAAGTGGTATCCTTTCCTGTGTCCCTCCCCAGCTTCTGGGGGTTGTTGGGAACTGAGCTGTCTGTTTTCTGAGCTGTCTGTTTTCTGAGCTGTTTCTTTAACTTCTTCTTCATCGAACGCTCGGCCAGCAGCTGTTGTAAGAGCAAAAATGCATTGCTGTGCCGTTAAGTGCCTGACAAGTTAGGCCCACCCAGTGCATCCAACTTTGGCGTTGGAGAGAACTGTTATCTTTGAAGTCTTTCTGGAAGAAAAAGGCAGGTGAATGGACCAAGAAGGCAGAAAGTAGACAAGAAGGGGATGACAGGAAGAAAAAGAACAAGGCAGAAACAAAGAGAGGGATAGAAAAGAGGGACTTGCTAGCACAGACTTTCCAGAAGGTGGGGATGCTGTTTTTACTGACAGGTTCCCGGCATCCCCATGGGGGAGCTGAGCAGGCTGACTGACATTTGGTTTAAACAAAATTGTATTCAAAGTAAATCATATGTATACACACTTATAATAGAGCAGCAACAAGCCAAAGGCCTATAATGACTGACAGTTCTGGCGAAGCGCTCTCCAGAGAGTTGTCGCTTTTAGGGGAGAGTCAAGACTTGTGCATATTTTTATTCTTGGGGGGATTTTTTTCTGAATTTTTTGTTTGGAATTGATGAATTGTGTTTTTGAGCTGTCTGTAAACAGATAAAAAAGAGATTAAAAATTTTTTTTTATAGCTATTTTGGGATGTTTTCCTTTTATTCAGTTATTTTTAGGTACCTTTGAATAGAATTATTTCTGTTGATCTCTAAATATATAGATATATATATAGATATATAGAGATATATATATAATCTGGACATAGATTCATTCTTTCATTTTAATTCTCTTTAAGTAGATGCTGATGATTGATGATGATGATAATGATTGCTGCGTGGCGAGGTGTTTGCCATAAGACTCCTTGACTAGGCCTCAGTGGGACATGCGGACGTACAAACTGATCAACACGGTGCCTGCTCTGGATCAGTGCCAGATCAAGTTCAACCACAAAGGCGACGTCTTGTTTGGTATGTGGCGTATCCTTTTGGTTTTTCTTTTGAAATGTTTTTGTCGTCTTCTTTTTTGGTCGTTCCATCCCCCCCCCCAATCTGTTTTCTAGGAGTTCTGTGAGGCTTGTGTTTGGCTGAAAACAAAAATGGGGGGTGGGGGGGGGGGAATTTCTTTTTATAAAGAGGATTTGTTTATGCAGTGTTTCTATGAATCCTGTTAATCATTGTCACAAGGTTGTTGTTTTTTCTGTGTGTGTAATGTTTGTGTGGGTGGTGTATGCGAGTGTGTGCATGCATGCTGGTGTAAGTAATGTGTGTGTGTATGTAAGTAATGTGTGTAGTGTGTGTGTGTACATGTGCGTGCGTGTGGTGTGTGTGCATGCATGCATGCGCGCGCACGCTCACGTGCTTGTGTGCATGCGTGTGTGTACGTAAATATGTGTGAATGTGTATGTCATATATGTTAAAAACATGTTCAAATTGTCTCTACATTGTTCTATATCCTCAGCACCCCAGAAGGGGATGGGATTTTTTTTTTATCATTGATTTGTTGTTCTTCAGTTTGAGTGAGGTCTTTTCAGTAAGAAGGATGTTTGACGTGGTTGTTGATTTTGTGTGCAGCCATTCGTGTGGATGATGACATGGACAATGAGGACACCCCCCGCACCCCTTTCAGCTCTACCTTACGAACGTTTGATGCCACTGATTACAGCAGTATAGGTAGGTACACCAAGGGATTTTTCTTTGTGTGCGTGTAAGTTTGTGTGTAAGTTTGTGTGTGCTAGTGTGTGCGTATGCACGTTGGGGGAGGGGTGTGTGAGTGTGTGTGTATACACATGTTTGCTTATGTATGTGAATGTGTGTGTGTGGTTGAATTCATCTTTCAGTTTTTACTATTTTTTGTTGTTGACATCATCACTAATATATATATATATGTATATATACATATTACTAGATGCTAGCATTGATATATAATATATATTCCCTTGGTTTGCAGGGCTGGGAAAGTTAATCCGTGAATGAAACGTTAAATGAGTAACCGATGGTTAATCAGAAAAGAGTGGAGAGATGAAAAATGTTACTAACTGTATCACCGGCCAGACTTATACCTACCCTCAGTGTTTCCTTGTTGTTGCAGGCACGCTAGGTCAGGTAATCAAATGTTAAATCATCGATGATGAATGGTGATGATAATAATAATAAATGGAACTTATTAAATTGAACTATATAAATTCCATACATTATTATGATGATGATGATGATAATAATAAATGGAACTTATATAGTGCTATTATCTTGCAAAGACAAATCAAAGTGCATGCATTCAACCTAATCTTAAAACCTGGAAAGCTGGATGACACAGAACATATTACAGCTACATGCAGATAAAACCGAAGCCATGCTCGTAGGGACCAAAACAAACTCTCTTCCATTACAACAGCTTCAATAGAACTCGACAATACATCAGTCCCTCTATCCACTGCTGTGAAGGATCTAGGAGTTGTTATCGACAACACACTCTCTGTGCAAAAATCACTCAGAATGATAAAAGAGTGAAGACCTAATGTGCTAGCTGTATCACCAGCCTGACGTATTCACATCCTCTGTGTGTCCTTGCTGTTGCAGGCACGCTAGGTCAGTTAATCAAATGTTAAATGATTGATGATGAATGATAAAAGAGTGAAGACCTAATGTGCTAGCTGTATCACCAACCTGACGTATTCACATCCTCTGTGTGTCCTTGCTGTTGCAGGCACGCTAGGTCAGTTAATCAAATGTTAAATGATTGATGATGAATGATAGAAGAGTGAAGACCTAATGTGCTAGCTGTATCACCAGCCTGACGTATTCACACCCTCTGTGTGTCCTTGCTGTTGCAGGCACGCTAGGTCAGTTAATCAAATGTTAAATGATTGATGATGAATGATAAAAGAGTGAAGACCTAATGTGCTAGCTGTATCACCAGCCGGACGTATTCACACCCTCTGTGTGTGCTTGCTGTTGCAGGCACGCTAGGTCAGTTAATCAAATGTTAAATGATTGATGATGAATGATAAAAGAGTGAAGACATAATGTGCTAGCTGTATCACCATCCTCTGTGTGTGCTTGCTGTTGCAGGCACGCTAGGTCAGTTAATCAAATGTTAAATGATTGATGATGAATGATAAAAGAGTGAACACATAATGTGCTAGCTGTATCACCAGCCTGACGTATTCACACCCTCTGTGTGTGCTTGCTGTTGCAGGCACGCTAGGTCAGTTAATCAAATGTTAAATGATTGATGATGAATGATAAAAGAGTGAACACATAATGTGCTAGCTGTATCACCAGCCGGACGTATTCACACCCTCTGTGTGTGCTCGCTGTTGCAGGCACGCTAGGTCAGTTAATCAAATGTCAAATGATTGATGATGAATGATAAAAGAGTGAAGACCTAATGTGCTAGCTGTATCACCAGCCGGACGTATTCACACCCTCTGTGTGTGCTTGCTGTTGCAGGCACGCTAGGTCAGTTAATCAAATGTTAAATGATTGATGATGAATGATAAAAGAGTGAAGACCTAATGTGCTAGCTGTATCACCAGCCGGACGTATTCACACCCACTGTGTGTGCTTGCTGTTGCAGGCACGCTAGGTCAGTTAATCAAATGTTAAATGATTGATGATGAATGATAGAAGAGTGAAGACCTAATGTGCTAGCTGTATCACCAGCCAGACGTATTCACACCCTCTGTGTGTGCTTGCTGTTGCAGGCACGCTAGGTCAGTTAATCAAATGTTAAATGATTGATGATGAATGATAAAAGAGTGAAGACCTAATGTGCTAGCTGTATCACCAGCCGGACGTATTCACACCCTCTGTGTGTGCTTGCTGTTGCAGGCACGCTAGGTCAGTTAATCAAATGTTAAATGATTGATGATGAATGATAAAAGAGTGAAGACCTAATGTGCTAGCTGTATCACCAGCCGGACGTATTCACACCCTCTGTGTGTGCTCGCTGTTGCAGGCACGCTGGACCTGAAAACCCGCAACATCTTTGACCTGTGCACTGACCGCAGTGACAGTTACATGGCCGTCATTGAGGTGAGGGCTCGTGTGCAGTGTGGGCTTCGCTGCTGGGTGTTGTTGAGTGGTTGTCGGCCATCTGTGGTTATTTTTGGGGGGTAATGGGGGTGCCCAGATTGGGGGGAGGGGGTGTAATTGTGGAGGTTTTTTTTCTTGTATGAGTGGTTCCCCCCCCCTTTTTGTTTTTTAATAGTTTCTTTGCTAGAGTTCCGAGATTCAGCAATGGTGATATGTTTGTATTGCTACATATTGTTCACCCATTCTTAAGATGTGCCTACCCACATTCCAACTTCAGGGATGATAGGTAAACATATGGCACCTGTGTGCATGTGTTTTTGAAATTTTTCTCATCTGTTCCCACCTGCATGCATGCAATGGCCTACTCTTCCAAAAGGTAGAAGGGAATTTAACATGTACAGAAGATGTTCTTTGTGCATTTGCACAGGGTGCCTCGGTTTATAGTCCCATCTGAAGGACTTTCAGGGAGTGGAGTCGGTGCTGGTGTTATATACAGGGGAAAAATCTCCTTGACCAGGTGACTTTGTGGTGGCTCTAACCCAGGCCATCAGATCACAGGCTCAACCCTCAACCTCTAGGCCCCCACACTAGGTTAAAGTAAAGGTGTTGCCATAACCTGTGCGGTCATTGGGAAGCGAGGCCTCAGCTTTTCTAGGGGCCAGTATTTTGAGGGCAGTGCCCATCTCCTCTGGCTGCTTTATCATCCCTGACCCTAAAGAGAGTAGGTACTCATGTACAGCTGGGTGAACTGGGGGACTGTACTGAAGCCAAGGTGCATGAACGGTCCTCCATCCACTTGGTAACCACGCTTAATGATGTTTTAACTTAGCTTGGGGAAAGTGAGTGCTCTGACCACTGAGCTATCCTGTCCCACCTCTATGGTTGGTGAAAATGGTTGCATACACAAGAAAAGGTCACCATAGGTAAACCTTGGAGCTCTAGCCAAGGAACAAAGAAGACAAAATGTAAAAGAGAAAAAGGTGTGACTCGTTTCCCATCTTGACTGTTTTCAGCAGAACACACAGGTTGCAGAAAATGGAGCAGAGGAGAGCATCTGTCGCCTGTACCAGATGCAGAAACTGAGGGATGAAGAGGATCATGTAAGTCAACTCCTCCTCCTCCTCCCTTTGCCTTCTGGCCTCTTTGTCTCGTTTTATTCCTCTGTGGGGATTCTGGGAGCCTGTCAGTATAAATAGCACCCACTCCCTCTGGATATTCTGTACAAGGAATTCCCTTCTTTGCTATCCCTCCCTTTGTTTCTGCCTTGTTCATTTTCTTCCTGTCACCTTCTTCTTGTCTATTTTCTGTCCTCTTGGTCCATTCTCCTGACTAAAGATATAATGATTTTCTCCCACGCCGAAGTGGGATGTGCTGGGCCTGACTATTTAAGTGCTTAACGGCAGTGCAAGGCCTTTTTCGCTCATATTACAGACAACAACAGTCTCTGCCTGAGCATTCGATGAAGAAGAAACACCAGTGTGGTGAGTTAATGTGTGAAGAAAGCGCATGAAATCTGACGGTGTGATGTAACTGACCCTCTGTGGTGACTTTGTCCACAGGAACAAGAGGAGGAAGAGGAAGGGGAGGCGGGCGAGGATGATGATGATGATGACGATGATGATGACGACGATCCCAGCTTCCTGGAGCAAGGCTCGTCGCAGTCAGAGGGTAACGAAGGTAGTCTGTAACTACTAACATTACTAACACAGGAATGTAGTCTCTGACTACTAACAATACTTAACAACAGTAATGTAGCCTGTAATTACTAACACAGTAAGAAAGGTAGTGTAAAATTACTAACAATGCTGCAGTAGTCTGTGATAATCAACTACTTAAACAATGTTTTTTTCCTTTTGTCCCTTTGATAAACTAAACGCAGCCAAAATGTGGTTCCATAGGCGACTTCTTTAGAGTCAAGGGGTCAGACAAAAGAACAAATGAAAGCATTCTTGATGAACTCTCAGTGCAAAGATAAATGTTGGCTGAAATTGGTAAGCACAGACTAAGATATGTTGGTCAGGGGAACAGAAACACAGACTAACCTGATGACTACAGTTCTCCAAGGCAAGGTTGAGGAGCAGAATGAAAAGAGGCACACCACCACCACCAACATCCTACATTGCCAGCATCATTGAGATAGGGGGTCAAGGAGGGCTACAGGAGATCGTAGAACTCCGCAGAGACACAGAGATAGACAACGAGCCCTGTAGGAAATTGTGTGGAGCTCCTACCAACCACAGCAATGCAGTAGACTTACAGACAGCTGTATCCATGCAGTAGACTTATAGACAGACAGCTGTATCAATGCAATAGACTTCTAGACAGACAGCTGTATCCATGCAATAGACTTCTAGACAGACAGCTGTATCCATGCAGTAGGCTTCTAGACAGCTGTATCCATGCAGTAGACTGCTAGACAGACAGCTGTATCCATGCAGTAGACTTCTAGACAGCTGTATCCATGCAGCAGGCTTCTAGACAGCTGTATCCATGCAGTAGGCTTACAGACAGCTGTATCCATGCAGTAGACTTACAGACAGATGTATGCATGCAGTAGACTTACAGACAGATGTATGCATGCAGCAGACTTCTAGACAGACAGCTGTATCCATGCAATAGACTTCTAGACAGACAGCTGTATCCATGCAGTAGACTTCTAGACAGCTGTATCCATGCAGTAGACTTACAGACAGCTGTATCCATGCAGTAGACTTCTAGACAGCTGTATCCATGCAGTAGACTTCTAGACAGACAGCTGTATCCATGCAGTAGACTTCTAGACAGACAGCTGTATCCATGCAGTAGACAGACAGCTGAATCCATGCAGTAGACTTACAGACAGACAGCTGTATCCATGCAGTAGACTTACAGACAGCTGTATCCATGCAGTAGACTTCTAGACAGACAGCTGTATCCATGCAGTAGACTTCTAGACAGCTGTATCCATGCAGTAGACTTACAGACAGCTGTATCCATGTAATAGAGTTCTAGACAGACAGCTGTATCCATGTAATAAGACTTCTAGACAGACAGCTGTATCCATGTAATAGACTTCTAGACAGACAGCTGTATCCATGCAGCAGGCTTCTAGACGGACAGCTGTATCCATGCAGCAGGCTTCTAGACGGACAGCTGTATCCATGTAATAGACTTCTAGACAGACAGCTGTATCCATGTAATAGATTTCTAGACAGACAGCTGTACCCATGTAATAGACTTCTAGACAGACAGCTGTACCCATGTAATAGACTTCTAGACAGACAGCTGTGTCCATGCAGCAGACTTCTAGACAGACAGCTGTATCCATGCAGCAGACTTTTAGACCGACAGCTGTATCCATGTAATAGACCTCTAGACATTGACATGTATCCATGTAATAGACTTCTAGACAGACAGCTGCATCCATGTAATAGACTTCTAGACAGACAGCTGTATCCATGCAGTAGGCTTCTAGACAGCTGTATCCATGCAGTAGGCTTCTAGACAGACAGCTGTATCCATGCAGTAGGCTTCTAGACAGACAGCTGTATCCATGCCATAGACTTCGAGACAGCTGTATCCATGCAGTAGACTTACAGACAGATGTATCCATGCAGTAGACTTACAGACAGCTATATCCATGCAGTAGACTTACAGACAGCTGTATCCATGCAGTAGACTTACAGACAGCTGTATCCCTGCAGTAGACTTACAGACAGCTGTATGCGTGCAATAGACTTCTAGACAGACAGCTGTATTCATCCATAGACAGCGGTATCCATGCAAAAGACAGATGGCTGTATCAATGCAATGGACTAATAGACAGACCAAAAAACAACCTCCCCCCAAGAAAAACCAAAACCCAACCCAACCCAACCCCTCCTGAATTACTTACAGTTTCAAAACAGAACTGAAGGAAATGAAAAATGGACAGTAGAGTCAGCAGCATAGCTCGGTCTGTGTTGTGTGATGTGTCAACTGAAAATGTGTGACATCGTGAGTTTCTGGGGAAAATGTGTGTGATGTTTCATATGAAATTCTGCTTTTGTGTTTCATGATTATCGGGATGTTGTGATGTTTCAGATGAGGATGTTGTGATGTTTCAGATGGGGGTGTTGTGATGTGTTTCATGTGGGGGTGGTGTGATGCGTTTCAGATGGGGGCTGTTTGATGAGGTGGTGTGATGTTTCAGATGAGGATGTGATGTTTCAGATGGGGGTGTTGTGATGTGTTTCATGTGGGGGTGTTGTGATGCGTTTCAGATGAGGGTGGTGTGATGCGTTTCAAATGAGGGTGGTGTGGTGCGTTTCAGATGAGGGTGGTGTGGTGCGTTTCAGATGAGGGTGGTGTGCGTTTCAGATGAGGGTGGTGTGGTGCGTTTCAGATGAGGGTGGTGTGGTGCGTTTCAGATGAGGGTGGTGTGGTGCGTTTCAGATGAGGGTGGTGTGGTGCGTTTCAGATGAGGGTGGTGTGGTGCGTTTCAGATGGGGGCTGTTTGATGTTTCATGTGAGGGGTGTTGTGGTGTGTTTCATGTGAGGGGTGTTGTGATGTATTTCAGGTGAGGGTGTTGGGGTGTGTTTCAGATCAGGGTGGTGTGATATTTCAGATGAGGGTGTTGGGATGTTTCATGTGAGGGTGGGTGTTGTGGTGTGTTTCAGGTGAGGGTGTTGTGATGTGTTTCAGATCAGGGAGTGCTATATGTTTCACATTGTATGCGCCGTGTTTCATGTTACGCGTTGTGTGTTTTAGATGAGGATGGAAACGATAACAACGGCGATGAGGATGGAAACGAAAACGGTGATGTGGACGACGAGGGGCCCCTGGTGATGGAATTCACGCCCAGCAATTCAGAGGAGGAGGAGGAGGAAGAGGACAATGATGACAATGATTTTGATGATGATGACATCTTGTTTGCTCTGGTTTGATCTGTCAGAAAAGACAGAGAGAGAGAGAGAGTGTGTGTGTGCGAGAGAGAGAGAGAGAGAGAGAGAGAGAGAGAGAGAGAGAGAGTGAGAGAGTGAGTGAGTGAGTGAGTGAGTGAGTGAGTGAGTGAGTGAGTGAGTGAGTGAGTGTGTGTGTGTGTGTGTGTGTGTGTGTGTGTGTGTGTGTGTGTGTGTGTAGAGTATACATAATAACATGTTGGTAACTGTACCATACATGTTAAGGTCTGATGTACGAAGAAGTCGCATCACTTCGATCGGTGCTTTATGATGTGACAGAAATCTGTGTGGATGAATGATTGGTGGCAGTGCTTTGTGAGGTAGAATCAGTAACATGGAATTCTTTTATATCAAGAAAAAAACAACTATCGTGAAGTTGAATTATTGTCAAATATATATATGAAAAACCATTCAAGAGATTTGCTATTCTTCCTCCTCTCTCCTGTTGTCATATGTCGTTTTATATCGTAAAGAGAAGGAGAAACAAAAATCATGTGAATCAGATGATATGAATGTCATGTATGTTACCAATAGTAAAATCTGATGTACATTTCCTGCCATGAAGTCTGAAGAGTGTCTGGCCAGCTTCCTCCATGTTTATGAAGATGTTTTATAAAAAGTTTTTATTTTCTGTGCTGAAAACTCCCGTTTTTACCCCCAATGTGTACATTCACAAGCAGCTGAAAATGGAAAAATAGGTACATGTGTATGTTGTGGGGTTTTGTTTTCTTTTAGATATATATAGATGTATAAGTATGTATGTGCATGTATCTGCCAAAAAATAAAAGGAAGTGTAGTTATTAAAATGAAATCAGAATCGCAAAGTGGAAAAGAAAAAGTTGACATATTGAAGTTAGAATGTACCACACAGAATATCACATCATTCAATGCTGGTTCCATCCAGAAATAAAATTTAAAAAAACACATACCAAAAATCTTCGTCTGTGGCATTTGTCATTTATTCAGGGAAAATGGAATGGTGGTTGTTGCTGCTGTAAATATGAAAATGATTGTTGTGTATTGTAGAATGTTTGTGACGGTTTACCATTAGCGTCAAATCTTACAACTTCATTTGTATGGATGTATTTTAGCTGTATATGGGTACTGGTGAGTCAACAATTTTAAATGCTTTGGAAATAATATTGAGAAAAGAAAAAAAAGAAAAGAGTCCTTTGGTGTTGACATGTTGGTCGTGCGAGTTTCTCTCTGCCTGTTTCCAGTCTGTCTTATCTGTCTTTTTCCAATGTTTTCCCCATTTTCTTCTTCTTCATTAAATGCTCAGATAGCAACATATTGTTGTCTGTCATATGAGCGAAAATGTGTTAAGCGCCTGACAAGTCAGGTCCAGTGTATCCAACTTCAGCGGGGAAGAGAATTGTTATCTTCTAAGTCTATGTGGGGAAAAAAGGCAGGAGATTGGACAAAGAAAGCAGAAAATAGACAAAGCGAGAAAAGGAACAAGGTAGTCTAAACAAAGAGAGGGATTGAAAAGAGGGAATTCCCAGCACAGAATTTCCAGAAGGTGGGGATGCTATTTATACTGACAGGCCTTTGGCATCCCCACAGAGGAATTTTTTTAAAAAAGATATTTTCTCAAATGTTATGTGTGTGCTTTGAATTATTTGAAGTGGGGTAGTCCTGCTGTGTGATCAAATGTGTGCAGTACATGGGCCTGGCCTGCTCATGTTGATTTATTTTCATACCCCTGTCGTGCATCCGCAATTTTTTTTAACAGAAACTTTGATGTGATTTGTTTGATGTTTTGATGATGTGTGACATTTAAAAAAAAACGTGGTTGTGATCGACATTGGAATGTAGACTTGTAGCTTGTGAACATGACGGGCTGTGTTCAGTTGTGGTGGGTCTTTTCGTCGCTGCGGGAAGACGAGAAAGCGTGGAGTAGTCGCCGTTTGTTTGGAACTTACGATTGTGTCGAATCTTGACGGCGTGTATCTAGAGACTGTGCTCTGAGTTCAGTAGAAACAGAGTGGCATCATCCTACTCAATGTAGAACCATTCCTTTTATGTCAGTTTGCAAGAAGCGCTGTGACTCATATTTGAAGAAGTTTCTTGCTGGCGTTTTGAGTGCTGAAGATGATGAATGAATGTGTGTATGATTGATAGAGGGCGTGGAAACCTCCACAACCATTGCCCAAGTGGAGGGTGAACTGTCAACTAGTCGGGTATTGTATACCACTTTTAGTCACTGCTCATTTCGCTGCCTGAAATTCAGACTGCTCTTCCTTGGAAGAGCGCGCATGTGGAGAGCGTATTGCCACAAGAGCAGCGCCACCCATTATTTGCTTTTCCTGTTTACATGTGTATTTGTTTCCCTACCAATGTGAGTGTATGAATGCATAAGCATTTGTGTTTTAATGGTAATATAATTCTGTTTTAAGAAATGTTTCCTTTTCTTGTTTGCATGTGTATTTCTTTCCCCATCAGTGTCGGTGTACAAAAAGCATTTGTTTTATTTGGTAATGTAATTCTGTTTTAATGACGTATTCTGTATTCTGACTTGCTTGTGCAATGCTGACAAGGTTTTAATTTCCAGTCCTGTTCAAATAATTTACAAAACAGACTGATGTCTGAAGTTATTAAGGAAGAAAAAAACAAACTTAGTGGGAGCAGTGACATCTGCGTATTAATCTTTTCTCACACACAATGCTTAGTTTGCTATTTTTTTGCCGACAGAGTATTTTTTTAATTGTCTGTCTTGAGTTTTCTGTGAGGTTTGTTTTAGATATTTTCTCTTGATAAACACCACATATTCCGTGGGTTAATACTCAGCACAACACAACACAACAGAACACAGTATAAAACTTCTCTGTCAAACGCTCAGACAGCAACTATTGTCTGTTGAGTGAAAATGCGTCATGATGCTGTTAAGCGCCTGGTAAGTCAGGCCCAACGCAGTCGACTTCAGCATGGGAGAGAACTGTTATCTTTGAAGTCTTTCTGAAAAAAGGCAGGTGAGTAGACCAAGAAGGCAGAAACTAGACAAGGAGGTGACATGAAGAAAAGGAAGAAGGCAGAAACGGAGAGGGATAGAAAAGAGGGAATTCCTAGCTGAGAGTTTCCAGAAGGTGGGGGTGCTGCCGTTTATTCTAACAAGACTAGACTAGTTGGACTAGGGACAAGATAGCTCAGTGGTCAGAGCCCTCACTCCCTCCAAGCCAAGGGTAAGCAGCACTGAGCATGGTTACCTCACAGATGGGTGACCGTTCATGCGCCTTGGCTTCAAGTACAGTCCCCCAGTTCACCCAGCTGTAAATGGGTACCTGCCCTCTTTAGGGTCAGGGAAGGTAAAGCAGCAAGGGAAAGGAGATGGGTGCTGCTCTCAAAAGGCTGGCCCCTAGAGAAGCTTAGGTCTCTGACACCTTGCTCCCCAACAACCGTATAGGTTATGGGAACACCTTTACCTTTACTATTCAAGTTGGCCGAATGGTCATTTTTGTTTGTGTGTTTTGAGAGTTGATGAATAGACTTGCAGAAACTGCTTTTAGAAAGAAGGTGGGGTTTTTTTTGTTTTATGTTTTACCTGCATCGTGCCTTGTCTATCAGAAAATGGCAGTGTGCTTGATCCCAAATTTATATTTGTCACGTCATTCCAGCGTCGTGGATGTGTCTGTCGTTTGTATATCGCACCAGAGACTGCGAAATGCTTGATAAAAATGGCGCAAGAAATGTTGCTTTTGGGTGTTTGAAAAATAAATGCTGATTACCACATAGAAAACCAATGTCCAATATATCCGAAATGTTGCAACTTTATGTTAATATCCAGCTTTTGCTTATCTTTTCCTTTATATATATAGATATATATATATATGTGTGTGTGTGTGTGTGTGTGAATTGAGGTTCATAATAGGCAAATCTTGTGAAGTGGATATGTTGTTTTTTTGTTGTTTTTTTAAAAGTCGTGTGACTTGAAGCCTGTCATGGGTAAATGTTGTGGAGTGGGTATAAACTGCTGTATGGTATGCTTTCATTAATATGTTTGATAAATATGTCGATATTATAATCAGTCTGTTCAGCGTGGAAAAAGGGCGCAAGTCTTGGAGACACAGGGTCAGAATTCTTCACTGTAAATCTCAAAAAAAGTGAATCATGGAATCTTGTATATATTGCCTTTTTTTGTGTCTTTCTTTTCTCTACATATCCAAAAAAATTGTACCTTCCAGAATGGAGCAAATGTTCATTTTATTTCTTGTTTTTTTTTCTTGGCTAGAGGTCTGAGGTTCACCAGTGGTGAGATATTTTTGTATGTGACCGTTTTTACCCCCATCATTAAACTAGCTGCATTCCAACTTTAGGGGGTACAGTTGGGATTGGAACCTATCAATTTTGCCAGGACGGTCTGGTGGTACCTTCCTGTTCTCTCTGATATTCAACTATCGGTGGTTCCTTTGACGTGCACAAGCTGGTAAGCACGCAGGTCCCACTGGTTTGGAGTCTTCTTCGAAAGACTTGACATTCAGTTTGATTTATTTTCCTGTCAAACTGAGAAGAAAGGGCAAGGCTGGGAATGGAACCCAGAACCTCTCACAGGTTACTTGTTAGGCAGGTGAACGTCTGAACTGCCCTGCCACCTTCCTTCTGGGTGTTGGTGTTTGAAATGTTCTGTGTTTTGCTGATGGGGGAATGTTTATAAGGGCCTAGGTGTTTATGTGAGGAAACATCTTGAGTTTCCCTTTTATGTACATTCTTCACTTAATTTTCATGCACAGGTACTCCTCTTCACACTCCCACTCCTCTGAGCTAGCTCTGCCTTCTTTGTGCTGGTAACCACTGCTGCATAAAACCAAGTACATTTTTTTCCAGTTATTACTTCTTTATTTGTTTTTTTTTGGGGGGGTGGGGGAAGGGATAGCTCAGTGATCAGAGCACTCACTCTTCCAAGCTAAGGATAAGCATGTTTAACTCTTGGAGGAACATGTGCCTTGGCTTCAGTACAGTCCCCTAGTTCACCCAGCTGTAAATGGTACCTGCCCTCTTTAGGGTCAGAGAAGGTAAAGGTAGAGGAGATGGGCGCCGCCCTGAATATGCTGGCCTCTTGAGAAGTTGAGGTCTCTGACACCTCACTCCCCAATAACCACATAGGTTATGGGAACACCTTTACCTTTTTTCTTTCCTTTTTTTTTTCTTTACATTTTTGGGATATATTTCCTCCACAGTTTTGCATTTAAAAAACAACTCTTTTGTGTATTCATTGATTTTTCTTCTTCAGAAATTGCATTTTTATCAAGTGTTATGGCCTCAAAAAACCCCAAAGTCTTACACAATCTTTTCAGCCCAGAGTGAAGTACCATTTATTATATAATTATTTACCTTGAAGTAATTATTCCCAGTTTTTGAACTGTTTAGGACTAGGTCTGTATTGCGCCAACTTACCAAGGGCATTACAGAGATCATTGCTGCTAGAGCTCCCAGGTTCACCAATGTTGAGATTTTGTGTATGCAACGGTTTTTGCCCACCATGAAGGTAGCGACCTTCCGACTTTGGGGATGTATGCAGGGTACGTTCCATGTTTCCGTAACCCACCGAACGCTGACATGAATGACGGGATCTTTAACGTGCATATTTGATCTTCTGCATGTGTCTATACAAGTCAAGTCAAGTCAAAATTTTATTTCCAGATGGTACACGAATTAAGGCACTGGCAGTTCTGCACTTGAAGTTGACTTGGGAGAGGGTAAAAAGCCCTCCCCCCCTTAATTCACCAGATGCTGCTGAGATTTGAACCCATGAATCTGTGGACCCATGGGATTGAACTTGAAGTCGAATGGTCTTAACCTTGCTACCCAGAACAAACACGCCAGCCTACACAAAGTTGCTGCCAGTGTGTGTGTGATTTTTTTATTTAATACAAAGTAAAGTCCTTCAGTTGAGACTATAAACTGAGATCCCATGTGCGAATGCACGCAGAACATCTTGCACACACATTTTAAGCCCATTCTGCCTTTCAGAGGAGTAGACTGTTTCATGCCGGTAGGAACGGATGACAACATTTAAAAATGCATGCACACTAGTGTCAGATTTGGAGGTCATCCCTGAAGTTGGAATGCAGCTACCTTTATGGTGAGCAAAAACAATTGAGCACACAAAATCTCACCAGTGGTGAACCTTGGAGCTCTGCCAGAGGGATAAAAAAAAAGAGACTGGAAACAAAAATTCAGCTTCCAGAGCCACCTTGTCCCTGTACCTTTGACTAATGTGTGTGTATGCCAGCTGATCACTACTATAGGCATCTGGGGCTTACAGATATGTTTACTGGGATAAAGCAACAACCAACAAAAAAAGAAAAAAGTTTGAGTGTTAGTTATCATTTTTTAAAAACACGCCTTTTTTCATCGTTCATATGTGAGGTAATTTCCGTGCCTGCTGTGTGGGTGTGAATGCAAAAGCATTGCAGGTATTTATTTAGCGCTTCAGATAGTGTAGACCAAATTTCTCAAAGAAAAAGACTTATGAGACTCCGTTCCACTAAATTACCAATACCTCTTGTCTTTGCAATCTTTTTTTAAAAATTATTATTTTTGCCTCTGCAATCTATTCTGTTCAACTGCGTGTTTCTGAAAAAGGACATTACAGCAACTTGTACGCAAAGGACAATGCTGCACATAAGTTGATATATAAACACACGTAGTTCACTTAAAAAGTTGTAAGCCTGTAATTGAGAGTGCTCCAGTTGTACATTGTTAAGAGCTTTAAACCTCTCCCATGTTACTTACATGCAATATTTGAATGTTCAGGGAGAAATCCTGTAAATTCACATTTAAAACACAGCAACAGCAAAACCCAGAAGAAAAAAAATCCTCTGAATTCACTGTTAAACTCCATCCAAGAGAATTGCTTTAACACTTAATCTTCATTTAGAAAAGAACAATTTAATTCATTCAAACTTCATTCATGAGAAGAAGGGGAAAGTATTTAAGTTCACATCTAAACTACATTAAAAAAACAGCACAAAAATGCCTTTAAAAGCACACATAAACTTAATTAATTTAAACAAAAAACCCAAACAAACCCCAAACTGCTACTCACTGGAATTTCCCACATGTTTTCTTGCTTCAAAAATGAAAATCCGCAACATCCAGTGATTGTATACATGTACATGTTGTTTTTGAACGTCTCGCTTGTCTCAAATCATCATCAAGAAGGTTGCAATTAAGAAACTGCCTATGTTAGCCCATGACGATGAAAACAGACTTATTGAAGACATTCTTTCCTGTTCCTCGGCTAGAGCTCCAAGATTCACCAGTTGGTGAGATTTTGCATGTGCGACTGTTTTTTCCCCACCTTGAAGGTAGCCATAGTCTGACTTCTGGGATTATGCTGGGTATGTTTGTGTTTCTGACCCCATTGAGCACTGACATGAATTGCAGGATCTTTTTGACATGCGTATCTGATCTTCTGCATGTGTATATACGTGAAGGGAATTAAAGCACTGGCAGGTCTGCACTCGAAGTTGACCTGGGAGGTCATAAAAATCCCCACCCTTAGTTCACCAGACGCCTGCGAGCGAACCCATGACTTCATGGATCCATGGGATTGAAGTCAAACAGTCTAAACCACTCCGCTATAGCGTCCACCATCAAAGATATATACTTTAAGTTATGCCTTTTTATTTTTTGAGAGTGTAGGCCAAGTTTTGATCCCCATGATGAAAGTCCTCAGGTATATTTGCAATGGTAGCGTTTCCTCACCACTGCAGGTGTCTGTATCTCTCAGGCCTGGTTGACACCAGGATATATTATGATAGGTAGTGTAGAGTACAGCTGTTGTCTCATCGCTGGCGCCCTTTCATAGCATCTTGATGTCATCATCCTCATCGCCATTGATCATCATGCGACGCGTAGCTGATCACCAAAATATGCTGAAAGTGAAAAGGGCATTTTAGATACTGGATTGCATTTAACTGGTCTGTTTTATTCTGTTGGCATTTTCTTGATGCTGTTTTCAAAGAAATGGATGTGCATGTGCTGGTATCACAGTTTATCATTTTTGAGGTGGTTTGTGCGTAAATCGTTGAAGAATAGGGTACATGCTTATAATATATGCATGTGTCGGCTAATTATAATTTACTTTCGCATCTTTGCCGAGCCAGAAAAAAAAATTATATACATTCATACATACATGCATATGTATATATGTGTGTGTCTGTGTGAGAAATGTTGTACTGCTGGTTATATGATGTGTATGCTGTGGTGTTTGAAATGTATTTCTAGATTACTTTATACACACACACACACATATATAAATATATATATATATATATATATATATATATATATATATATATATATATATATATATATATATATATATGTGTGTGTGTGTGTGTGTTTATATGTCAGGCTTGAAAAGATAGACTTACTGAATCTGTCAAGTCTTCCTTTGCATCGTTCAAGAGGCACTGGTAAAAGATACCATGACAATTATAGACTATAGTGTGCAGATTTGGAATGCAGCCACCTAAACGGTAGTGGGAAAAAATGGTCACTTACACAGAAATCTCTCCATTAATGAACCTCGGAGCTCTAGCTGAGGAACAACACACACACAAAAAAAAGAGTATATAATAGCTAATGAAAGGTTGTGGGGGATGAGGGATTTGAACTCTTGATCTCATACTGCCAATCTAGCTGTCAGGTATTTTTATTTTTTCCCAGGGGGCCCCAAGTGAACCCCATTCAGTGTACTGAAGATTCAATCAATACCTGCCAAACTGGAATGCGGAGTCCCGCAGGGATCCGTTCTGGGCCCTGTTCTTTTCACTCTCTACACTGCTCCACTGTCACATATAATAAACCGTCACCAGATCAACCATCATTTCTACGCTGATGACTCTCAGATTCAAAGCAGTGATACTCCTGAAAATCTGCCTTCTCTCTTGACAAATATGTCACACTGCCTCCAAGATATTCAAAACTGGATGATTCAAAACAAATTACAGCTAAACGCAGATAAAACGGAAGCCATGATTGTAGGAACCAAACACAAACTCGTCCATGACAACAGCTTCAATAGAGTTTGGCAATATAACAGTTCCTCTATCCACCACAGTCAAGTATCTTGGCGTTGTTATCGACAACACGCTTTCTATGCAAAAATTCATCACCCAGACCTGTCAGTCATGCTACTATCAATTACGGCGTATTAGTGCAATTCGAAAGTACCTGTCCACTGATGCAACATCTAAACTTGTCACATCTCTCATTCTTTCACGTCTGGACTATTGCAATTCTCTTTTGGCTGGTCTGCCAGCATCATCTATCTACTCCCTTCAACGAATTCAAAACTCTGCTGCTCGACTTGTTCTCAAAAAGAAAAAATCTGAACATACTACTCCTCTCTTGCGATCTCTCCACTGGTTACCTGTGCCACAGAGAGTCAAGTACAAGATCTGTACCCTCTGTTACAAATGTCTCCATAAAACAGCACCTTCCTACCTCTGTGAATGTCTTCACCTGTACACTCCTTTTCGTTCCCTCCGCTCTGCTGCAGATACCCTGTGCTTACAAATACCTAGATTCAACCAGTCCACCGTTGGCCGTCGCTCTTTCTCTGTTTCTGGTCCAGCGATCTGGAATGACCTCCCTCTCTCCCTTCGCGAAAAGCCTACTTACAACACTTTTAAATCCAGCCTCAAGACATACCTATTTCAAACCTAAGACCTCCCCCTACAGTTTCATCTCATAATTATCTGTCCTTGCCTTCAGTGGCCAAAATTCTCATCACCCTGCTGAAGCATATAACCTGTGTGTATGTGTGTGTGCGCGCGTGTGTTTGTGTGTATTTGAACTTTTTAAACTATTAATTATTGTTGGTTGCATGTGTAGGAGTGGAATGGATGCAAGCGCTTTGATTTGTTGTTTTTTTTACAAGATATAGCGCTATATAAATTCCATTTATTATTATTATTATTATTATTACTGCCATAATTATCCTACAAGGTAACCACATGATTTTATGTTGTGTTTTGAAATGTGAAGGTTTTTTTTTTTCTGTCATGGACACTGTTTTGAAATGTGAAGATTTTTTTCTTGTGAAGATTTTTTTTTCTATCATGGACACTGTGTTTGCAGTGGAACAATGTACTATTGGATCAGTGAACTGCATAGTTTGGGGGTGTTGTGTGTGTGTGTGTGAAAATTTGCTGTTTTGTGTATATTTTTGAAATGACAATCTGTAAATAAAGGTGAAGTGTATATCTATAATTATGTTACTTTTTGGTCTTTTTTGTTTAGCAGTTATGCTACACTACTCTATGCTATGATGCACTACACTGCACTTTGTTATGTTACACTATGCTATGTTGTGCTGCGCTACGCTACGCTGCTCTCCACTCCACTCCACTCCACAACACTATGCTACACTACATGTTATGCTATGCTATGTTGCACTACACTATGCTATTCTGCACTGTACTCCACACCCCTACACTGCACTTCACTATACTAAACTACACTATGCTAGACTGCACTGCATTACACTGCACTACATTACACTGCGCTGTACTGCACTACACTAACACTATACTGCACACACTACACTTCATTGCTACACCACACTACCCGACATTGCTACACCACACCACACTGCACTACTTTGTACTGCACTACACCACACTACTCAGAACATCTTGCGCACATGTTAAAACCCATTCCGCTTTTTGGAAGAGTAGGCCATTGTATGTCAGTGGGAATGGATAACAAAAATGACAAAACTTTATACACACAAGGAATGGATGTTAAATTTTATTTTATTTTTTAAAGCACATCAGTGCTTATTCCACTATCTTCGGAATACTATCCTCGAAATAAAAGAAAAAACTACACTACACTACTTTGTACTACTCTACTCTATACTACACTACATCACACTACACTACACTATACCACACTGCACAATACCGCACCACACTACACTACACTAACACTATACCACACTGACACTGCACCCACACCACACTACACTATACCACACTACACTATACCACACTACACTGCACTACACTACGCTATACAACACTAACACACACCCACACTACACTATACCACACTACACTGCGCCGCACCACACTACACTATACCACACTACACATGCACCGCACCACACTACACTATACCACACACACTGCACCTCCACACTACACTATACCACACTACAGTGCACCACACTACACTATAACCATACCACACTACACTGCACCACACTACACTATACCACACTACACTGCACCACACTACACTATACCACACTGCACTACACTACACTATACCACACTACACTGCACCCTCCACACTACACTATACCACACTGCACTACACTACATTATACCACACTACACTGCACCACACCGCACTACACTATACCGCACTACACTGCACCACACTACACTATACTGCACCACACCGCACTACACTGCACCGCACCCCACTACACTATACCACACTGCACCGCACCACACTACACTACACTATACCACACTGCACCACACCACACTATACCACACTACACTGCACTGCACCACACTATACTACACTGCACCACACCACACTATACTACACTGCACCACACCGCACCACACTACACCGCACCACACCACACTATACTACACTGCACTGCACCACACTATACTACACTGCACCACACCACACTACACTAACTACACTGCACCACACCACACTACACTATACTACACTGCACCACACTACACTCTACCACACCGCAACCGCACCACACTACACTATACCACACTACACTGCACCACACTACACTGCACCACACTATACTACACTGCACCACACCGCACCACACTATACTACACTGCACCACACCACACTACACTATACCACACTACACTGCAGAACACCGCACCACACTACACTATACCACACTACACTGCACCGCACCACACTACACTACACTAACCACACCGCACCACACTACACTATACTACACTGCACCGCACCACACTACACTATACCGCACTACACTGCACCACACTACACTATACCACACTACACTATACCACACTACACTGCACCACACTACACTATACTACACTGCACCGCACCACACTACACTATACCACACTACACTGCACCGCACCACACTACACTATAACCACACTAGACTGCACCACACTACACTACACTGCACCGCACCGCACTACACTGCACCACACCGCACCACACTGCACCACACCGCACCACACTACACTGCACCACACTACACTACACTATACCACACTACACTGCACCACACTACACTACACTATACTGCACTACACTATACTACACTGCACCACACTACACTACACTATACCACACTACACTACACTATACTATACCACACTACACTGCACCACACTACACTACACTATACCACACTACACTGCACTACACTATACCACACTACACTGCACCACACTACACTACACTGCACTACACTATACCACACTACATTAAACCACACTACACTGCACCACACTACACTACACTACACTTTGTTACTTTGTGCTGTACTACTTTTCACTACACTACACCGCACTGCACCAGCCCCCTCGAGTGTTCTTGGGGAGGCTCATTGGGAAGACTGGGATCACACAGTTGAGCTTCATCCACCTTATGGATGCGATCTTGAAAGTTTTCCTCAAAAGTACCTAACCAACACTGCAGGTGTCTGTATCCCTCAGGCCTGGGAAATGGTCGCATACGCGAAACTCTCACCATTAATGAACCTGGGAGCTCTATACTAGCAGAGAACATATAAAAAACAAACCAACTCATTCTGTAGAATCAATGTTTTTGGTTTTGGTTTTTTTTTATAACGGAACCAAATCTTCCAGTTTTTTGCTGGAGCAGGGGTCACTCAGTGGAATTTCTTGGCAGACATTCTTTGCATTGGAACAAATTGGTAAAAAAAAATTTTTTTTTAAAGACAGGGGGGGGGGAGGGGGGGGGGGCAATGGGAAGAAAGAAGAGAGAAAGAAATATGAAAGAGGAAAGGGAAGAAAGGGGAAAAAAACAACCTTCAACAACAAAAAAGAAGGGGGAGCGAAAGAAAAGGGACCCAATTCCTCACCATCCACCCTTCCCTCCTCCAAACCTTTAACCTGCGGTGACCTCACAGTCAGGAGTTCAGAGGTCAAGGTTCAAAGGCGGCGAGCGGCCTTGCAAACAGGATATGTTGAGGTTTGAGACAGTCAGTAATGGGTTCCTTCCCCTAACAAAAAACAAAAACAAAAAATCAACAACAAAAAAAGACCAACCTCAAACCAAAAATGATTTGTGTCGTAAAGTGGTTTTTGTCTTAAAGTGGTACAGGCTCAACGGAGATCAGAACTCCTCCCAGGTTCTGAAAACTTGCAAGAGAAAACCTTTATTTTCCCGGATCCCCTTTCCTTCACAAGGTTGGCTGCTAATTCACAGACTACAAATCGCAAAGACAAATGATTCCATAATTATCTGACGATCTTTTTTCTTTTTTGTCTTTGTGCGAGCGTAGGAGTAGGGAAAAAACAACCGATTTCGCGGCGGAAAATTAGGGAGCATTTATTTATTTATTTATTTATTCTTTTATATCGAGGATAATGGAATAAGCACTCGATTGAGTTCTTTCTGTCATATTTCTGATTGCCATTATTTTGGCAGCCGTGTTTTTATTATGTGTGTTGAAAGAGAACATGTGGCTAGCAGTTTTTAAAAAATCCTTTTCAGTTACGTTTGAATGGGTTCGCACAGATGAAGGCCTTAATCCAGTTAGCCGCAAAAAAACCCACACCATTTAATGACACCACAGATGGCCGACTCTTTACCCAGACTGTAGAGTGGGGTTTTTGGTTTTAGTAAGATTGTATGTGTTTATACACTGGGCCTCTGTTTATTGTTGTTGTTGTATTCTTTTGTTTATGTATTCTTTTATATCAAGGATAATGGAATAAGCACTCACGTGCTTTTTAAAAAAATCCAGTCCCCGTGTGTATGCGGTTTTGTAAATTTTGTCATCTGTTTCCACTGGCACACAATGACCTACTCTTTCGAAAAGCGGAACAGGATTTAACGTGTGCTCAAGATGTTCTGCATGCGTTCGAACGCGGGGCCTCGGTTTATAGTCTCATCCGAAGGACTTTGACATTCAGTTCGATTTTTTGGGTCAAACTGGGAAGAAAAGGCGAGGCTGGGAATCGAACCCACAACCTCACAGTTTACTTGTTGGCAGGCGAACGTCTTAACCATCCTGCCACCTTCCTTCCTTGTTGAACATTCCCCAGCTTAACACACTGGGGGTCACCCAGATTGATTATGCATATGCACTCTGACTCACTCATCTCACCTGGGAATCACCATGAGACTGTAAGTACACACTGGATGAGAAGTTTGAGTGTATGACTGTTTTAGAGTACCTCGCCACATAAGCAGCTACACCGGAATTTTGGAGGATTTTTTGTCTCTTTTTAAAGGAGGAAAAGAGGCAGACCACCAACATCCTACATTGCCATCATCACTGAAGATCAGTAGTCTGGGAGGAGGGCTACAGGAAATCGCAGAACTCTGCAGAGACAGAGAGAGATGGTGAGCCCTGGTGGCATTGCGTGAAGACCCTACTGACGACAGCGGGGATGGAGACAGTTGAGTTGGAGACAGTTGAGTTGAATCCTTTCTACTCTCTGTCAACATAACTCTGTCAGCGGCAGGATAATAGACAAAAACAACAACAAAAAACCATAAAATAGGTAACAATGGAGGTGATAGGAATTTAAAAAAGGAACAAGGCAGAAACATAGGGATAGAAAAGAGGGAATTCCTAGCAAAGAATTTCCAGGGGATGGGTATGCTATTTATACTGCCTACTCTTCCGAAAAGCGGAATGGGTTTTAACGTGTGCGCAAGATGTTCAGCAATCTGGGCTGTCAGCTGGGTGGCCCTAGATTCTGTCTGGATTTTCGGTGTCTTCTTCTATGTCTGTGGTGTCCTTAACTGGTTTTCTTGTTGCTAACTGGATTTTTTTTTTTTTGGGGGGGGGGGGGGGGGGGGGATGAGGGGGGAGGGGGGGGGGGGGGGGGGGGGGGGGGGGGGGGGGGGGGGGGGGGGGGGGGGGGGGGGTTGCTCCGGGTTGCCTTGTGGCTTGCGTAGCGACGTTTTTCACCATTGAGAAGCTTTGCGTAGCGCCGCCATTGCTCGTCTTTGGGGATGGTATCTAAATACAATGCCTGTGTGCATGCGGTTTTTTTTTTTTTAATGCCATCCATTTCTTACTTTCTTACTTAGGCCCATCACTCCCACTGGAGCATAGGCCGCCGACAACAGTCCTCCAGTGTCCTCTGTCCTGGGCTATTCTCTCCAGCTGTCTCCAGGTATATCCCATCTTCCTGGTTTCTGCCTCAAGGTCACGTCGCCAGGTGTTTCTTGGCCTTCCTCTTTTTCGTTTTCCCTGGGGGTTCCATGATAGTGCCTGCCTTGTGATGTTGCTGGCTGGCTTTCTCAAGGTGTTCCCGATCCATCCCCATCTCCTGCGCCGGATTTCATTCTCGGCTGGCAGCTGGTTGGTACGTTGCCACAGGTCTGCGTTGCTGATGGTGTCGGGCCAGTGGATCTGGAGGATTCGTCTCAGGCAGCTGTTGATGAAGGTCTGCACTTTCTTGATGGTGGTCTTTGTTGTCCTCCATGTCTCCGCTCCATCCAGTAGGACTGACTTGACGTTGGAGTTGAACAGCCTGATCTTTGTGCGGGTCGACACCGCCTTGGAGCTCCAGATGTTTTTCAGCTGCAAGTACGCTGCCCTCGCCTTGCCAATTCTTGCTCTGACGTCTGCGTCTGTGCCGCCCTGTATGTTAATGATGCTACCCAGGTACGTGAATGTCTCCACTTCTTCCAGCTCCTTCCCATTTAGTGTGACTGGGTCCTCACTCGCTGCGTTGATCTTGAGAATCTTGGTTTTGCCTTCATGGATCTTGAGACCAACCTGTAATGAGGTGGCTGCTAGTTCTGTAGTCTTGTCCTGCATCTGTTGGCGGCTGTGGGAAAGCAGGGCCAGGTCGTCTGCAAAGTCAAGATCATCCAGCTGGTCCCACAGTGTCCACTGGATTCCATTTCTTCTGTATTCTGTTGATGTCTTCATCCATCCATTTCTACCGGCACATAATGGCCTACTCTTCCAAAAGGTGGAAAAAGTTTTAAATATGTGTGCAAGATGTGCGTACACACACACACACATACACACGTACGCACGCACGCACGCACGCACGCATAGGGCCTTTGTTTATAATCTCATCCGAAAGACTTTAGGAGGGAGTGGAGTCAGTAGTGATGTTAACTCCAGGGGAAA
Source organism: Rapana venosa (assembly GCA_028751875.1). NCBI lineage: Eukaryota > Metazoa > Mollusca > Gastropoda > Neogastropoda > Muricidae > Rapana > Rapana venosa. The sequence goes on along the minus strand of CM054142.1, from coordinate 35,901,003 downwards.
ACCCCTAACACGGGTGTCTCCGTGATGGTTCGATCACGAGCAGTCAGATCCCGAGCGCAATGTTCTAACCACTAGGCTACCCCGTCCCCACTGGATTTACGACATAACGTTTAACTGGGCGAACCGGGTCCAAACGTATATGGAAAATGCTTTTCAAAACTACTTAACACTTCGTTCTGTATCAATACACAACACTTCGTTCTGTATCAATACACAACACTTCGTTCTGTATCAACACACACGACAACACGACCCAAAATAATGGCAAGGTATAGGTATTACATTATTGAAAACTCAGCCGAGACCGCAAAAATAGAAACGAGCAACTCCCTAACTTTCCCTGGGAGAAAAAAAATCTGTTGTTTTACTCCCCAGTTCGCACACTCACACAAAGACAATAGGAATTTCTCAGATCTGGAATGGTTTGTCTTGTGATCTGCAGTCTGTGATGTGCATTGACTGCAGCCCACCTGGTGAAGGAAAGGAGGAGGGAAGTTTCCACAGTTTGTCTCCAGACCAGAGAAGGAATTAGTATCTCCATTGAACCTGTACCACTTTATGACAACCACCACTTCACGACACAATGGTCGTCTCTGGGAGGCAGAGGTGTGTGTGTGTGTGTTGTGTGTGTGTATGTAGTGTGTGTGTGTGTGTGTGTGTGTGTGTGTGAGAAGGGGGGGGGGAGAGGGGGGGGATTAGCTTTGTGCTGTTGACCTCTTTACTGCTGCTATTTATTCTTCTGCGAACCCCCCCCCCCCCCCCCCCCCCCCCCCTCCCCCTTTCCCCCCCTTTCTTTTCTTGCAAGATTTCGTTTCTGTGAATCTGGGCTTTCACGTGTCTAGACAAGTTGTAAATATATATCTAGAAAGATGGGAAGGGGGTGAAGGGTGTAGAAAAACTGACTCGTAAAATGCCAAAGAAAAACACGGAGCAGATCTTCGCATGTCATGAGATTTTTTCATGAAAGACAAAAGGCTGCGTCATGGATTTCAATGTAAAAAAAAAAAAAAATCCGCTCTGTATGTGTGTGTGTGTGCGTGCGTACGTGCGTGCGTGCGCGCGCGTGTGTAACTATTTATTTATCCATTATTTCAAAGATAGTGGAGTAAGCACTCATGTGCTTTTTTGTTTGTTTGTTGTTTTTTTACATCCAGTCTTTATGTGCATTGCATGTGGTCTTGTAAATTTGTGTCATCTGTTCCTATCAGCGCCTTTGTTTCTCTATGAAAATGTTGATTGGCTGGTCCCCGGCCCCCCCCCCCCCCTCTACATAATTTCGTCACAGACAACTCTCTTGTTGCCGTTGGTTCTTCTACGTGCACCAAACGTGTATTACACACAAAATCTCGGTTTATCGTCTCATCCGAAAGACTAGCACGCAGACCGCACCTCAAGGTCTAGTGGATGAGGAGAAGAAAGTTCGGGTTTAAAACGGGGATCGGACCCTCGACTTCTCCCTCTCTCTCTAGACGGGTGTGTCACCTATAGACCATCAGTCCACCAGAATTACATTTTTTGGGGGGTCATTTGTTTTGTTGTTGTTTTGTTGTTGTTGTTTCTTCTTCGTTGTGAAACGCTCAGACAGCAACTATTGTTGTTTGTCATATGAGCGAAAAATGCGTGACTCTGCCGTTAAGCGCCTGACAAGTCAGGCGCAGCGCATCCGACTTCGGCATAACAGAGAATTGTTATCTTTTAAGGTTTTAAAATTTTTTATTTAAAAGGCAAGAGAATGGACCAAGAAGGCAGAAAAAACAGACAAGAAGGAAGTGACAGATAGAAAAGGAACAAGGCAGAAACAAAGAGAGGGATAGCAAATAGGAAATTCCTAGCACATAAATTTCCAGAAGATTGAGGATGCCATTTATACTGACATACCCTCCTCGGCATCCTCACGGGGGGAAATTGTTGTTCAAAACTGGAGTCAGTACCAAAAAAAGGGGATTTTTTTTTCGTTCCTCCGCTAGAGCCCCGAGGTTGGCCAATGGTGAGTGAGGTTTTTGCGAACGCGACCGTTTCTTTCCCCCCCACCAGTAAGGTAGCCGCATTCCGACTTCGGTGATGCAGTTGGGAATTGAACCTACCACTCTTTGCCAAGACAGCCGGCAGGTACCCACCACACCCCTGCTCTTTCCGATTTTCAACTCTTGTGGGATCTTTTGACGTGCACAAATCTGAGAGCACACGGGTCTGACCTGCGTTAATATCTCCTCCTAAAGACTTCAGACATTCAGTTCGATTTTCCCGTCAAATTGGGAAAGGGAAAGAAAGGGCAACACCGGCTGGGGAAACGGGACCCAGAAGAACCTGACGGTTTTACTTGTTGGGCAGCAAGTCTAAATAATTAAAAGGTTTAAATACCGTCCCCCACCCCCCCTCTACTGGAAGTGCAGAAAAGGGGAAAGAAGAAGTTTTTTTCAGAAAGAAAAAAAAAAGAAAAAAAAAAAAACGAAGAAGAAGAAGCAAAAACGTGGGAATCCCCCCAAGACATTACATAAATTGTTAGCAGGACCCACGAACTTGGTGTAAAAAATTTCCACATCCCGGATGTATGTCAAATGGGAACTATTCTACTTTTAAACCCCCAAAACCCCCCCCCCCCATTCTCTTTTCTTTTCTCTTTTCCGCTCGTCTCTCTCTCTCCCCCCCCCCCTTCCCCTTCTCTCTTTTTCTCTCCCCTCTCTCTACCCCCCCCCCCCTCCCCCCCCCCCCCCCCCCCCTTCTCTTTCTTTTTTCTTTTTCCCCTTTCCCTGCCTTCCCCCCCCTTCCCTCGCTCCCCCCCCTAACCTCTTACCTTTCCTTTTCTGTTCTTTTCCCCCCAAGAAAAAAAAAAGAAAAGAAAAGAAAAAAAGGGGGGGTCCCCATTTTTACCCCCCCCCCAACACGCATGTGTGTCTGCAGACTGTGTCAGCCTTGTTGTAGCAAATCCCCAAGAAACAAGTCAATGAATTTTGGGCCTTTTCTTTTTTTCTTTTTTTTTTTTTTTGGGGTTTTAAAAAAAAAAACAACCAGCACGCATTTTGAAGGTCACACTCCTATTTGCCCCGGGGTCAAGTATCGTTTTGTCTTCTTTTTGGGCTCGTTTTAAATGATTTTCCCCCCCGAAGTGGAAGGCGGCTACAAATGGTGGGGTTTTGTGTGTGTGGGGGGGGGGGGGGGGGGGGAGTGGGGGGGGGGGGGGGGGGGGGAGGAAGAACCGGTGCAGGGAAAAAAAATTTCACCTTTGGGTAAACCCTTGTAATTTGAAACCCAAAAGGAAACACAAAACAATATTTTTTTTGGGGGGGGGGGGGGGGGGGGCTTTTCCAGTATAAAAAAAAGCATCCCCACTTTCTGATTATGGTGATGGGTGGGTGATGGTGCAGTCCCTAAATCGGATAGCTCCGCTGGGACTACAGTATAATCAAACCCAAACCCTGGAAATTCTGTGCTAGAAAATGTCTCTCTTTTCTATCACTCCCTTTATCCCCATATGGGGATGCAGTGGGGGTCAGTATAAATGGAAATTCTGTGCTAGGAATTTCCTCTTTTCTATCCCTCTTTTTGTTTCTGCCTTGTTCTTTCTCTTCCTGTCACCTTGATTTTCTGCCTTTTTGATCCATTCTCCTGCCTTTTTTTTTTCCATGGAAAGATTTAGAGTATAACAATTCTCTCCCATGATGAAGTCAAGTGTGCTGGGCCTGGCTTGTCAGGCGCTTAAGGACATTTTCGCTCATAAGACAGATAACAGTAGTAGCTGTTGGAGCGTTTGACAACGATGAAGAAGAAGAATACTCCCTTTGTTTCTGCCTTCTCTCTTCTCTCTCTCTCTCCTCTTCTTCCCTCTCTCTCATCTTCTCTCTCCCCTCCTCTCTCTCCTCTCTCTCTCTTCTCTTTTCTCTCTCTCTTTTCTCTCTTCTCTCTCGAAACGAGTATAATCTAAAATGAGTGTTGATGGGATCGCATACTGTTTTGGGATTTATATATTGGATATTATCTCTGAAATACACACACACACACACCTCTCTGTCTCTGTCTCTCTCTCTCTCTCTCACCTTTTATCGTCCGCTTATAGTCATATTTATATCCTGAAAAGGGATTCATATTTTTATATTTTCAATACTTTATTGGACTTGCCTCTGTACTTAAGTTTTAATGAGTGCCCTATTTAAATATCTTAAAATTTATTTGTAAACAAGTATGTGAAACCATTTGACAATGTGTAGTTGTTTATCTTTATGACTTATTAAGTTTGGGTTGTGTTATTTTTCTTGGCTTTGTTGTTGCTCTTGTTCTTGTTGTTGTTGTTTGTCTGTTTTTCTCTTTTTTATCATCTTTTGTTGGTTTGGTTTTTCCTTCTCTTTTGTTTGTTTTTTGTTTTGGTTGGGGTTTTTTTTTGGGGGGTGGGGGTAGGGGGGGGTTATTTTTAGGATTTTCTTTTAAAATTGCTTGTTTTGGGGGGGGGGGGGGGTGGGGGGTGGGGGAGGGGTTGTTGGGGGGGAGCTGTTTTGAAAAGGGTTATTTCCAATTGTTTTTATTGCGGGGACTGTATAAGTATTGGGTTATTATTATTAAGTTTGTACCCCTAACGGGCGGGGCCCTGGATGTAAAAAAGTACATTTTGTGCTTATTCATTATCCTCGAAATAAAAGAATTTGTCATTGTCATTGTCATTGTCATTGTCTCTCTCTCTCTCTCTCTCTCTCTCTCTCTCTCTCTCTCTCTGTCCACAGGTGGACAAAAAACTCGAACAGTCTTAGGTTCATATATAAAATTATATATATATATATATATATATATATATAATATATATATTTTATATATATATAATATATATATATTAAGGGCTGGGACTGGATGTAAAAAAGCACATGGGTGCTTATTCATTATCCTCGAAATAAAATAATTTGTCATTGTCTCCCCTACCCTCTCTCTCTCTCCTTTTTCTCCTTACCAAGTCCATTCTCCTGCCATTTTTCCCCCCAAGAAAATCTGTCTTTTTTTCCCCTTTTTAAAAAAAAACAAACTTTCTCATGACCTGCCCTAAAGTCGGCATGTGTCGGTTGAGGCCAGCAGGCAGACCTCCTGCAGAGTTACAAGCACAGGAGAAAACCAGACCCTTCGCATTCTACATAATGTGATCGTACAAACAAACAATTTTGAAGATACTATGAAGAATCTGCACTGTGTGGTTGTTTAAGAGGTTGAGGACACAGACTTATGGCAGGTAGTCATGAGGAAGCTGGACAGGATCCTCATCTGAGGATTGCTCGTCTTCCTACGCTGGTGACCCTGCGCATGTACATTGTGTGTAATAAGGAGGCTAGCAGACGACAGAGGAAAAAAGAAAACCCACCATAACCAAGGGGAGCAAAATGTTTGTTGAAGAGTTTCATAAATCGAAACGTTTTGCATCCGTTTTGTGCTAAACGCACGACTTCTGTGAGTTACGAGCCACTCTTTTCAATGACTATGCGGTTTTTTTGGTGTGTTTTTTTGTTGGTGGTGGTGGTGTTTTTTTAAATAACTTTTTTGCTGATTCAGTGGTAAGGGTTGTACATGTGTTTGGAATTACACAAAACTAAATAATATAAACTACAAAACCAAACAAAAACTGTGACATGAAAAAAAGGACTCAAAAACTCTAAACAAAGGAAAAGGAAAGAAGACTGCAGCCAAAAGGGAGCACACAAAAATAATAAAAATAAAAAATCAGCTAGGCCTATTCCTTATTGTTCCTTTTTTTTAAAGTTGCATTCTTGTTGAAGTTAGAATGTTGATTCCATCTGTTTTCACACACACACACACACACACAAAAACCACCCCTCAAGATTGTCTGGGAATGTGGCTTTGCTTAAAGTGTGAAATATGACTCCATTATTTTTTATGGTTATCCCCCCTCTCTCTCTCTCTCTCTCTCTCTCTCATCTAGTGCCGTTTTTAGACAATGATTGATCCATTGCCATTGGCAAGGAGGGAACGATCCTAATTATACAATCTAGTGATAAATATCAAACTTATGGACAAATTTCTTAGCTTACATGACGTCCAATCTTATCAAGGGATATGCATTTTAAAAGAGTGCAGGCTAAAAATTCAGACTACTGGGTGTGTCAGACATAAATGTTTATAAACCTAGATACAGAATCTGATACAACATGCTCTTAACGTAATAAAGCAACAGAAGATGAAGTACATTTTGTTTTATGTTGTCCCGCCTTTAAAAAAATGACATTAGGCAAAAATAATTTCCAGCAAAAATATACCAACCAGCCTAATGCGTTTAGACTCGGTTTGCTTCTAGGATGTAGTAATCCTAACATGAGCAGCAATTCAGCGTTATGTAACCTGTAGAATAAGGGAAACTGTGATGTGATGAGGGGTTTTCTTACTGTGGATTTGTTTGCATTTGTTCGTCACAGCTGTATCTTACCCTGTATTCTTATCATTTTTCAATGAATTGATCAGCAGCTGTCTCCACGTATGAGACAATGACCTCTTTATGTTCTCTCTCTCTCTCTGGGTGGGGTAGCCATGCACTTGTCTGTGTGTGTGTGAGTGCCCTTTACACGTGCATCTGCACAGAAACAGGACTAGATCACAATCATTATTTATATTTTTAAAAATCTATTTTATGTAAGGGGAAAACAAAGATGACGCACATTTGAATTCATACTCTATGCAAAGTAAAGCAAGGAAGGATTGAGGAGTTAAAACCCCCCCGACCTTGAATCAAATAGGTCAGTTTATAAATACTTATTTTCATTCATCCATTCAGTTACAAGAAAATAAATTTTAAAAAGTTTTTAAAAAACACACCCGCACACTCAGGAAAAGGAACAAGGTCGTTGATTTAATGGTTAGTGTTATGGCACAGATTCCTGAAGGGAGGCCATGTTTGCACAGAGAGGGTCACGTGGTTAGGAGCTGTTTGACAAAAGGAGTAGACTCCCTTGGTAGCCCTCTTGTCTGCGGTTCGGAAAGAGGGAGGGGGGGGGGGGGTAGGTTGGGGTTTAGGGGGTGGTGGTTTAAAGGGTTATGGTGAGGAGGGGGAGAGAGAGAGAGAAATAGAGAGAGAGAGAGAGAGAGAGAGGAATTGGGTGGGAAGGCGTATGATATAGAGTAACTAAAAACGGTCAGAAGCCATCCTACCTTTTCCCTAACCTCAGACGTCTCTTTATATCGGCTCCTCTCCTCCCTCCTCCCTCTCCCTCCCCCCCTCCCCCCCCCCCCCCCCCCCCCCACCCACACCCCCCTCACACACACACACCCCCTCCTCCTCCTCCCTCTCCTCCTGCTCCTCCCTCCCTCCCCCACTCTCTCCAACCCTCCTCCACCACACTAGCTCTCTCTCCCACCTCCCTCCTCCCCCCCCACGCTCTCCCCCCCCTCTCCCCCCCCCCCCCCCCCCCCCCCCCCCCCCCCCCCCCCCCCCCCCCCTCCAAGCCCCTTCTCCCTGTTCTCTCTCTCCCCCCCCCCCCCCCTCCCCCTCCCCACCAACTTCCGCTTCCAAGGCGTGTGAACTAGAGCAGTGTTTCCGGTCTTGGAACAACGACCTGGGGGGTGAGGGAGAGAAAGCTTGGAGATAGTTAGTTCAACCACGGGTAGCAGAGTAGTGTAGAGTAGAGTAGAGTAGAGTAGTGTAGGGGAGAGCGGTGAAATAGCCACACCACCGGTTTGCCCGCCTGTTTGGGACGGGAAAGCCTAGTGGTTAGTAGAACATTGCGCTCGCAATCTGACGGACCCCGGGTTCGATTCCCGTTCAAGGGGGATAGTTTCTCCTGGAGTTAACATCAGTGCAGACTCCACTCTCCCCAACAGTCCTTCGGATGAGACTATAAACCGAGGCCACGTGTGCGAACGCACGCAGAACATTTTGTGCACATGTTAAAAACCCGTTCCGCTTTTCGGAAGAGTAGGCCATTGTGTGCCGGTGGGAACGGATGACAACATTTTACAAAACTGCATACACACGGGGAGTGGATTGCAAAAACACCCAAGTGCTTATTCCATTATCCTCAATATAAAAGAATTTTTTTAAAAATTACTACAAGACTATGCATACATAGAATAAGAAGAAAGGTGGCGAGGCCGTTTATAATAGCCTATAATTATGTTGTTGTTGTTGTTGTTTTTGGGGGGGTTGATGTGCGTTTCCCAGCTATACACCCTGGGGGTCATCCAGAACATGCACTCTGCCTCACTCATCCCACCTTTGAAATAGGAAGTACACTGGATGAGAAGTTTGCGTGCATGACTCTTTTTCAAGTACCTCGCCATAATTACAGGCAGCCATACTCCGACTTCAGAGGATTTTTTTCCTCCTTTAACAAAGGAGAGTGCAGGTTGTTATGTTTAAGAACTTGTGTCATGGCTGAAGGCAATCTCCCCCATACAAGACGTTCACTTGTTGCCTGACAAGTCAACCAAACCGTGAGGTTCTGGGTTCCATTCCCAGTCTATGTCCTTTTCTTCACCCCCCCCCCCCCCCCCCCCCCCAGTTTGACGGGAAAATTGAAGTGAAAGTCTATAATTTAGGAATGGTGGCAGAATGGTTTAGACGTTCACTTGCTGTCTAACAAGTAAACCGTGAGGTTCTGGGTTCGATTCCCAGCCTTGCCATTTTCCCCGTTTGACGGAAAAATCGAACTGAATGTCAAAGTGTTGGTGGAGAATCTGAACCAGTCGAGGCCCGTGTTGAAAATTGAAAAGAGGTACCTACTCCCAACAGTCCTGGCAAAATTGGTAGGTTGAATTCATCCCCTAAGACGGCATACGATGGGGGGAAAACGGTCACGAAGAAAAAAAATTCTCACTATTGGTGAGCCTTGAAGCTCTAGCCGAGGAATGACCCCCCAAGAAAAAAAAAAAAAGTCACGGAATGTATCACGTATTTGGTTGTTGAGGGGTCCTCGACTTAACTTAACATTCTGAGGGTCACCCAGAGTATCTTTGATTCAGGCAAACAAAAACAAAAACAAACAAAAAAGAAAAGAAAAAACACACAAACTTTGATAATTTATTATTGATAAAAGCTCGATTCTGAGGCATACGTTAAAAATGCTATGTCGTAAAATGTCATGTTGAGATTACCTTACCTTAACCTTAATTCTCTCTGTGCCAGGAGGCACACAAGGCTTGAACATCATTCCTCCACTGGTTCCGGTCTGCAGCTGTGCGTCGTGCAGCGTTCCACGTGCTCCAGCCTGCGCCGTTCCGCTCTACTTCTACCATTCGTCGCCATGTTGTTTTTGGGCGTCCCCTTTTCCTTCTCCCTTCAGGGTCCATCCGAGGGCAACAGCACAGTCGTCACTCCTGTCCTTTCTTAGGACATGTCCGATCCAGTTCCATCTCCGTCTTCTAATCTCCTGGCTGATTTTTTCTGCTCCTGCTATTTCCAAGACTGTCTTGTTGGAAATGTGTTCTTGCCATTGGATCTTGAAGATCCTCCTCAGACATTTGGTTTGGAAAATGTCTAGTTTCTCTTCTTCTCCTTTCGTTAATTTCCAGGTCTCACATCCCTAGAGAAGAACTGACAGAACAAGGCTCTTGAAAAGGGATGCTTTGGTTTTTCTGCCGATGTCTCCCATTTGCCAGATGTTGGATAATCGTTTCATCTGCGCACTGGCCAGTGCTACTCTCTTCTTGACATCTGCTGTTCCTCCTCCGTCTTTGGTGACGTTTGCTCCGAGATAGGTGAAGTTCTCCACCTCTTCAACTTCCTGATCTCCAACCCTCAGACCGTCGATGTTCCTGCTGTTTACTTTCATGGCTTTGCACTTCTGTCCATTCAGCTTGAGTCCAACCTTTGCTGCGTTGTCTTCCAGTCTTGTAGTTTTGTGTTGTAGATGGTTCATGGTTGATGAAAGGAGGGCGATGTCGCCTGCAAAGTCAAGGTCTTCTAACATATTCATGAAGTCCCATCTTATCCCAGTTCTCTTGCCTTCCACTGTTTTTCTCATCACCCAGTCTATCATGAGAAGGAAGAGGAATCCTGACATGCAGCATCCCTGTTTCACCCCGGTAATCACTGGGAACCAGTCTGTTGTTTCGTTGTCAACAATGACGGAGCACTGAAAGTCCTCGTACATTGTCTTGACCATCTGGGTGAGTTTCTGTGGGATTCCATACTGATGCATGATGATCCAGAGACTGTCTCGGTGTATGGAGTCAAAGGCCTTTTCAAAGTCAATGAAGTGTATGTACAGTGTCGCGTTCCATTCGTTGACTTGTTCCAAGATGTTCCTGAGTATAAATATTTGGCCGACAGTTCCCCTACCCTTTCGAAATCCAGTTTGTTCCTTTCTGAGAGATGTGTCTACTCCCTCTTGTATTTTGTTGATGAGGATCTTGCTGAGCACCTTACTGGCCAAGGGTAGTAGTGTAATCCCACGCCAGTTTCCACACTCCTGAAGATTTCTTTTCTTTGGAATCTTGCATATGAGTCCTTTCGTCCACTGTGTTGGTACTGTCTCCTTTTCCCATACGAGGTCAAAGATCCGTTTCAGTTCCTTGCCGGTCTGTTCAATGTCTGCTTTTAGCATCTCTGCTGTGATCTGGTCTGCTCCTGGTGCTTTTCCGTTCCTGAGGGTCTTCAGTGCTTTCTTGGTTTCATGGATGGTTGGTTCTTCTGCTGAGATTAGTTCTTCCACCTCCCCCTGGTCATCTTGTGGTGGTTCATTCGGTGCATCCCTGTTGAGAACTTCCTGGAAGTGTTATCTCCATCTCCTCAGCCTGGCCTCTTGATTCTTTAGCAGCTCCCCGTTCTTATTCTTCACTGCTGCTGCTGGTCTAGTGCCTTGGTTGGTGAGCTGTTTCACAATGCTGTACAGTTCTTTCTGTCTCCCATTCTCTGCTGCGTTCTGCGCTCTCTCTGCTTTTTCTGACATCCATCTCCTCTTGCCCTCTGTACGCTTCTTTTCACCTCTTTGTCTTTTTCCTTGTATGCTTCCTTCATTCTGTTCTGTATCCTCTCCGAGTGTGTACTGTTGATTCTGATCTTGATGCGCTTCCTCTCATCGACCAGCTTCCAGCTGTTCTCACTGATCCATGTCTTGCTCTTCCCCTTTCTGTAGCCAAGCACCTCTTCTGCTGATTTGATGTAGGAGTTCTTCTGATGTTCCCACACCTCTTCTACATCTTCAGTTTCGGTTCTGTTCTCTTCGAGCTTGGTCTTCACTGCGTTGCAGAACTTCTTCCTTATATCTTCGTCCTTCAGTCGTTCAACGTCCAGTCTTGTCTTGGTTTTGTTGTTGTTTCTGCGTGAGCTGAGTCGTATCTTGATCCTCGTCTTCACCAGGTAGTGGTCGCTGTTGGCATCTGCTCCCCTCTGTACTCAGCAGTCTTGTACTGATGATCTCCACTGTCCGCTGATCAATAGGTGGTCAATTTGGTTTTTCACTCTTCCGTCCGCTGATGTCCATGTTACTTTGTGAATGTCTTTGTGTGGGAATAGAGTTCCTGTGATAACTAGTCCATTCAGCTGGCTAAACTCGCATAGTCTCTCTCCATTGTCGTTCTGTCTCCCACGTCCATGAGTACCCATTGTCCTTTCGTATCCAGTGTTGTCATTTCCCACTTTTGCGTTTAAGTCTCCCATGATAATGATGATGTCGTTCTTGTTGCACCCGTCCACTGTGTCCTGGAGTTGTTGGTAGAACTGCTCTTTTTCCTGGTCTTCCCTCTCGTTGTGCGGTGCGTACACATGTATGACTGTCATCCGTCTGTATTTGGTGTAGAATCTTGCTGTAATGATCCTCTTGTTGACAGGTGTCCATTCCATGAGAGACTTCACTGCGTCCTGGCTCATCATGATGGCGACTCCTCCCTCGTGTAGTTGTTCGTCTCCACTGTAGATCACTGTCTGTCCTGACGCTAGCTTAATTTTTCCAGCTCCTGTCCATCTGGACTCGCTGATTCCAAGAATGTGCAGTTGGTATTCTGTCATCTCTCTCGCGATCTGTGCTGCTGCACCTCCTCTGTACATCGTTCTAACATTCCAGTGTCCGATGTTAAGGTTATTTTGGGGGCTTGCAAAGGACCTTGTCGGACGGTGAGCTTCCCGCAGGCTTTCACCCATCGTCGTCATGATGCCAGTGCCGGCGATCCCCGCTCCCCCCAGTAGTATGTTCTTTCGAGCCAGAAGGCCCATAGAGCCGGAGCTTATCCCGGTTTCTGTAGCGTTAAGCGAACTGATGGTTTTTCACCACCCCTGTGACAGGACGCTAGTCTGTCGCCAGATACTTCCCCAGCAGAGCTGGTACCCACTTGTACACCTGGGTGGAGTGAGGAAAATAGGAGTAAAGTGTCTTTCCCAAGGACACAACACCGAGCCGAGCGGGGATCGAACCCGCGACTTCTGGATCACGAGTTGACCGCCTAAACCACTCGACCACGGTGCCTCCTGCTCCCCCCAGGACTTGATTTAAAGTGATGTTCATAGTTTCTGTAACTTGCGTTGTTTTCCGGGAGTAGGTAGTTGGCCTTCTGCCCAACCCCCATACTTGGAGGGCCAGTGGTTTTCTGTCAGGGTGGCCTTCCCTTAGACTGCGTTGGTCCACGGTGCAATCTCCCATCCGCCACCCGGGAGACGCGCCTCTACGCCGTGCAGTCCCAGCGCGAGGTGTTGAGATTATCTTCAGCCGTAACAGCCTGCATTTTTCTTTAAAAGGAGAAAATCCTCTGAAGTCTGGAGTATGGCTGCCTGTTTCAGCGGGGTACTTGAAAACAGCTATACACGCAAACTTCTCATCCTCCCGTGTGGACTTTCAATCTTACGGTGATTTCTAGGTGGGATGAGTGAGTCAGAGTGCATGTTCTGGGTGACCCCCCCAGGGTGTTAAGCTAGAGAACACACAACAACAACGACAACAACAACAACAACAACCTGGAATATGCACTCTGGCTCACTTCTGGCAATCACTGTGAGACTGTAAGTCGAATTTGATGAAAGCCTGTGATACGACTCGTCACCTTACACTGATTGACCTTGATTTCTTCTTCTTGTTCGTTGTCAAACGCTCAGGCAGCAACTACTGTCTGTCATATGAGCGAAAATGAGTCGAGCTGCCGTTAAGCGACCCGACAAGTCAGGTCCAGCGCATCCGACTTCCATATGTGAGAGAATTGTTATTTTTTTAAAGTCTTTCTAGAAAAAAAAGGCAAGACAGTGGACCAAAAAGGCCACCCCCAACACCCCCCCCCCCCCAAAAAAAAACAACCAACAACACAACAAAAACCCCAAAACAACCACCAACAAAAAACAAAACAAAAAAGAAAAAAAAGGAAGAGGTGACAGGTAGAAAAGGCACAAAGCAGAAACAAAGAGAGTTATAGAAAAGAGGGAATTTCTAGCACAAGATTTTCACAAGGTGGGGATGCTATTCATACTGACAGAGCCTGCATCCCCACAGAGGAGGAGGCCATAGTTTAATTGCGTGACATTATTGGCCATTCTAGTTATCTACCTGCATTCCAGGTGTGCCCAGTTCATTTGTGATTAAAGGACGGACGCTGGCTTTTTAGTCGTTTGTTTGCTTGCTTTTATGTTGTTTTTCATTCCTCGGCTAGAGCTATGAGGTGCACCAATGGTTATATTTTGCGAATGCGACTGTTTTTACCTACCAGTAAGGTAGCCAAGCATTCCGACTTGGGGAATGAACAATTCTTTCAAGTATATGAGGTTTTATTTAATGGTTCAATTCTTATGTAATTTATCATCAACTATTATTGACACTTGAAAACCTTGTTCGGTTTCTGAAAATTTTACGAAGTTGTGAACATGTTCTGGATTTATACCTATTGTAATTAGTACATTAATGTTCAAATTAAACTTACTGATTGTTTTGTAAGTGGGCAATGCGCGTTTTTACAAATGTGAGCGCGAATCTTTCAATTTTATGTTTCTCTTTTTTATTTCTCCATTTGTGGGTGGAGCCATGGCTTTTTCAAAGTAAAAACTTCTATAGATGTAAAATTGGGAAAATTATAGTACTAGTGGACTTATTTTTTATTTATTTATTTTTATATCGAGGATAATGGAATAAGCACTAATGTGCTTTTTTATATTTTTTACATCCAGTCCCCTTGTGTATGCGGTTTTGTAAATTCTGTCATCTTAAACAGGTGCAGGTAACCAGACATCTTCTTCGTCATTATTTTTTTTTAAAAAATTGATGTATCCGAGATTCCAACAGCAACAACAAAAATCCACCAGAAGATGAAATCTTTGAAACGCAGTATTTGAGGATTGTTGAGTAAGGACCATGCCATTGGCCTGACCTGATTGGACTTTTTCGGCTCCTGGTTGAGCCCTTGTCAGAGGTCCCGGTGGTGATTGAAGCTTCACTCTCGAAGGTTTCTTACTGCGAGACACTTTTCATAATTTATTTTAGCAGCGTCAGTCGCATTCACAAGAAGTAATTGATATTCTTGTGACCTACCCACAGCTGTCATCAAAAGATGAAAACAATGAGAAGAAGAAACACATAATTATAAAGGTAAAAGTGTTCCTATAAACTGTACGGTCGTAAGGGGAGTGAGGTATCATGTCAGAGACCTCAGGTTCACTAGTTTGTTTGTTTGTTTTATTCTTTTATAATAATAAATAATAATAATACATGGAATTTATACAGCGCTAAATCTTGCAAAAAACAAATCAAAGCGCTCTCATTCATACTATTCTTTCACATGCATGATAATGGAATAAGCACTTATATGCTTTTTTTACATCCAGTGGGTCAGCATATTGAGGGCAGTGCCCATCTCCTCTCCTTCACTGCTTTACCTTCCCTGACGCTAAAGAAGGCAGGGTACCCATTGACAGCTGGGTGAACTGGGGGACTGTACTGAAGTCAAGGCGCACGAACAGTCTCCCATCCACTTGGTAACCACGCTCAACGCTGACCACGCTCACCACATTCGCATCATCAATCACAATATCATAATACGATTAAGTATGGCAGAGGCGATCATCTAATTTGTTTTATATTATTACTTTCCTGGACATAGTTTTGACATATTTGGAAAGAAAGAAAATATCTGGAAACCATGAGGGGGAGGGCGGAACTAACAGCAGGAGGAGAAGCGCAACACAGAAGGAGAAGAAGATGAGGGAAGAGAGGAAGGGGGGGGGGGGGGGGGGGGGGGGGGGGGGGGGGGGGGGCGAGAAGCAGGAGGGGTGGAAAAAGGGGAGAAGAAAAGAGCAAGGAAACTACAAGAGAAAAGAGGAAAAAGGGGGAAGAAAAGGGGGAAGGGGAGAAGAAGGGAAAAAGAAGTAGTAGAAGAGAGAGAATAGTAGTAGTGTTAGTAGTAGTAAGTAAAGTAGTATAAAATGTGTAGTAGTTAGTAGAAGTAAGTAGTTAAAGTTGAAGAAGAAGAAGAAAAAGTATAGTATAGTAGTAGTAGTATAATACAGAAAAAAAAACCCCCCCCTCCCAAAAGTGTATAACCTTTATGTTGGCGTGTGAAATGAAAAATTTTGAAAAAAATTTTTTGCAAAAACTATTGTTGTAACTGCTGCATGTGATGGGGAAAAAAGGGGAAATTTTTTTTTTTTTTAAAAGGGTTTTTAAAATTTCTGTATTTAAATTTTAGTAGTGGAGTTAAAAAAAAAAAAGCAGCAGAGAAGGGAGCAGCAGCAGCAGCACAACAAGGGAAGAAAAGAAAAGAAAAAATGTTTAAAATAAAATTTGGGGAAAAACCACACACACGCGCGTGCAGAGAAAAGGGAGAGAGAGAGAGAAGAGAGAGAGGAGATGAGAGCACATCAATCAACAGAATACATAAGAGGTCACACACCACACACATACACACCACACACACACACACACACACCGAGAAGAAAACCCTACCCACCCCACCCTACCCTACCCTACCCAACCCCACCTCACCCTTTAAATTTTTTTAAATTTTTATTTTATTTTATTGTTATCGACAACGGTCGGGTGTCAGACACACAGGGAATTACAGTGATCAAGCGTCGTAGCGAAAGTGTGTCAGGGGAAGTAAGTCTGGGCTGGCGTCGTCATTGTGTTGTCTGCCCTAACCAGCTGCTGTCATAACCTCACGCTCAACCGCCTGTCACCCAGGAGGAATGGTCCCCTATATTGAATAACCCCATCAACTAAAAGCAAACAAAAAAAACCACAAAAAAACAAAAAAACGAGAGAGGAGGAGGAAGAGAGGTGTCTGTAGGGCAGGGGGTGAAGGTAAGGGTTTGGAAAGGGGAGGGGGGGGAGAGAAGCGCATTTGCCAGGGGTTTCATTAACGACCTCAAATATGGTTTTTACCCAACTCCCCTAACTCCTCCCCCCCCTCCCCCCAAATAAAAAAAAGAAAAAGAAAATGGGGGGAAAAAATCACACGGAACAGTGCATACACATTCCAGTTTAGTTCCACCCCATTCCCATTCTATCTTTTCTGCTATACCATCATTCAAAAATTTATTCTGGGGTGGAATGCGGCTACCTTAAATAATGGTCGCATAGGCAAAACCTCACCATTAGTAAACCTCAGAGCTCTAGCCGAGGAACGAAATAAAACCTAGCCAAAGTTTAACAGATTAAAAAAAAAAAAAAAGACGATTCTATTTAAAGAATTTAAATGTTAAAATAATTAGATCTAATTATTGCATACACAACAAAAATAACATAGCTTCCACACATGCATACATGCACTTACATTTTAGCTCGTGTGCATGCTCACACACACACACACACACACACGCGCACATATATTTTTTAAAAATCATTAAAAACGAACTTTACGTCGATTGTCGCCCTTGATTTACTCGTAGGCTAAGAGGGACATTTCGTGTGTGATTTGAGAAAGTAATCGTCTGCAGTTTCATTTTCTATTTTTTGTTTTGTTTTATTCAGGGAATAAGAAGTGTGGCTTCTGCCCCTGTAAATACTCACAAAGCATTTTACTGCAAACGGGGATACCAACAAGATGGCGGTGAAAGTAAATAAGATATTAAGGTAAACAGTTTACAATCTTTCTTTCATTTCATATGCTCGTTATTCTCTTCATCCAACTGATAGGCATAATTATTTTGTCACCTTTGGGTTGGATTTCAATAGGTCCTATTTTTGTTATAGTAAAAAAATAAAACAAACAACAACAAAAAACAACCCCAAGCAAACCCTGTAGCTTTTTATATCTACTCTCTATGTGTTAAGGACTGAATTTTTTGTGACCAGCATATTTGTTTGTCTATACTAGTACAGCCCGTGAACTTAATAACATACAGCCGGTATTATAACATTGCATTGTAAAATATGTGTAGTAGCTGTTATTGTGTGACAGGGCTAACTTGTTGTTGTTGTTATTGATGTTGTTGCTGCTGCTGCTACTGCTGTTGTTGCTCTTACCTGTCTGTGTGTTAACTTCAGCATTATCAAAGAGAATGGTTTTCGGAACAAAATTCGGTCGGCGGCAATTGTCATATTCTTGTGAAGGGATCTTTTCAGTATATATAAAATAAATAGTGTCTCTGGCTTCTGGAAATTCTTTACAAGAAATTTCCCCTTTTCTGTCATTCTCCTTGTTTCTGTCGTTTTCCTTACCCCCCCCCCCCCCCCTCTCTCTCTCTCTCAATTTTAGTCTTCCCAGTCCATTCCCTTGCCTTCACTCAAGCAAATCTTACACATGTTTTGTGGCATTTTTCTTCAGAGCTGCTCTGATTGCAGAATGTCGGCTTAGGCCGGCAGGCAGACCTGCAGAGTCACAAGCGCAGGGGGAAAAAACCAGGCACTGCACATCCCACCCAATAAAGGAACGCACATGAAGAAAAAGATGAATACTGAAGAAAAAGAAGAAGAAGAACAAGAAGAACAAGAAGAACAAGAAGAAGAAGAAAAATTGCTAAGAAGAAAAAAAGAAGACGAATTGCCAAGAAGACAAAGAAGAAGAAGAAGAAGAAGAAGAAGAAGAAGAAGACGACGACGACGACGACAACGACAACGACGACGAACGAAGAAGAAGAAGAGAAAGAAAAAACACGCCCTTCACAGGAATCCTGCTTCAGTTTCTGGTCTCGTCTGCAAAACTGGCACCCAGACCATCCCTCATGCAAGGTCTTGTGGATGGAGAGGAAATCCGGCTTTGAGTAGGGGGCTCAAACCCCAGAATTCTTGCGCGTTATATGCCGGTTTGTTATCATGTGGGTTTTTGTTGGATTTTTCTTTTTGGAGATCAGATTTCAGTTGTTCCTGTCAGCAACTACGAAGTGATATAATCACATGTATAGATAGTCTCAGGGAAACTGAATAGGGAATTTTTGTTTTCCTACTGCTATTGTGATGGACATGAATAATTGAGCATGCATTATTCTCTCTCTCTTGTTATCATGTGTTGATATGTGTATTATGTATGATTGAACTGACAGTATATTGTCTATAAAATTATGTAAGTGATGTATATATGTGGGCGGGATAGCGTAGTGGTAAAGAGTTGCGCTCGTGCTCTGTATGTCCAGCATACCTCCCCCCCTCTGTCTCTCTCTCTCTCTCTGTCTCTTTCTGTCGCTCCCATGCCCTCCACCTGCCGCCACCCTCTCCCTTATGCTAGATTGATATATGGACAGGTGTAGAGGTAGATTAATAGATCGATATATATATATATATAATATGCAATATATATACACACATACAGCAGACACACACCACACACACACACACACACACACACACACACACACACCACACACACACACACAACACACAACACAGACTGATAAATAGATAGAAAGGTAGACAGACAGATAGACAGACAGACAGATAGAGATAGATTGATAGATAAATAGACAGACAGATAGATAGACAAATGGATGGATAAATAGAAGGATAGATAGATGGATACTGAGATATAATTATGGGGGCGGGATAGCGTAGTGGTAAAGAGTTGCGCTCGTGCTCCGGTGGCCCGGGATCAAGTCCCTTTTGTGGGGATTTTTCCCCCTGGAGTTAATACTTTACTCCCCCGAAAGTCATTCATATGAGACTGTAAACCGCGCGAAAGCAGGCAGAATATCTTGCGCACACATTAAAGTCCGTTCTGCCATTGGAAAAAGTAGGACATTCGTGCCAGTAAAAAAACAGAGGACAAAAATAAAAAAATTATTGTAACAAAAACCGCACAACACTGGTTAGTGACGTGTTTAGACATCATCCCCGAAGTCGGAATGCGGCTACCTTATTGGCGGGCAAAAAAACCCCAGTCCATTTGCAAAAAAAATCTCACCATTGGTGAACTTTGGAGCTCTAGCCCGGGAAACGGAACCAAAACAAGTTACAGCAAATGTAACTGGTAAATGTTTTGTTGTTGGTTGTTGCAATCTTGAACGCAACATTACAGAGTTGGGAGGAGTCCTTTCCTTTCCACTTCCCTGCAGTTGCGCACCCCCCCCCCCCCCCCCCCATTCCTCCCCTCTGACTAGTAACTGTGCATTGCGGCCCTAACCAGGCCATGCAAACAAAAGGGAAGGGGGGGGGGGGGGGGGATAAGGAGGTGACAGACAGGAAGAGGGTGGTGGTGGTGGTGGTTGGAGATGGCGACATTCCGCTGGTGTTGCGAAAAAAAGAAAGTTGGGAGGAGAAGTGTAGAATCTTACAGGTTGAAAATGTGGTCACGGGGGAAGGGGAAGGGAGAGGATGAGGGACGAGAAGAGGGGGAGGGGAGGAGGAGGAGGGAGAAGAGCTTTTGCTGTCTTCCCTCTTGTGCACTCCCACGCCGATGATCGTGACTGCCATTCATAAATCGTTTTACAACCAACCACCAACCTGCCGCCGGGGTACACGGGTAGCGCAACGGTTTGGGAACGCTATACGAACGCGTGCACTAATAATTATATTATATCAATGGTCCTGAAAAACAAACAAACCAAGCAAACAAAAAAACCCCACCCAACATCAAAACCAGTTTCATTCTCCAGACATGTGCAAGGCGAGGCCAATCCAGGCAAGGCAAGGCAAGGCAAGGCCGGACAAGACAAAGCCAGGCGAGGCAAGACAAAGCAAGGCAAGACCACAAACCAAGGCAAGACTAGACAAGGCCAGACAAGGCACGGCCAGACAAAGCAAGGCAAGACCAGACAAAGCAAAGCAAGGCAAGACCAGACAAAGCAAGGCAAGACCAGACAACTCAAGGCAAGACCAGACAAAGCAAGACAAGGTAAGGCCAATCAAGGCAAGGCAAGACCAGACAAAGCAAGGAAAGGCCAGGCAAAGCAAGGCAAGGCCAGACAAGCCCAGGCCAGGCCAAACAAGACAAGGCAAGGTCAGACAAGGCAAGATAAGGCAAGACAGCTGGCAAGGCCAGGCCAAGATAAGGCAAGACAGCTGGCAAGGCCAGGCCAAGATAAGGCAAGACAGCTGGCAAGGCCAGGCCAAGATAAGGCAAGACAGCTGGCAAGGCCAGGCCAAGATAAGGCAAGACAGCTGGCAAGGCCAGGCCACGATAAGGCAAGACAGCTGGCAAGGCCAGGCCAAGATAAGGCAAGACCAGGCCAAGATAAGCAAGACAGCTGGCAAGACCAGGCCAGGCAAATCAAGGCAAGGCCAGGCCAAGCCAGGCCAGCCAAGTCAAGGCAGGGCAAGGCAAGGCACGAGAAATGACTGCAAGCTGAAAATATTCAGAGAAATAAATGAACTAGATCGTCCGCTCCAAAAATAATTACACACTTTTAGAATGGAGACTACGAAGGAAGATGGCAGGACGGTCTAGACGTTCACCCGCCCAACCAGTAAACCGTGAGGTTCCGGGTTCCATTCCCAGCCTTGCCCTTTCTTCCCAGTTTGACGAGAAAGTTCGAACTAAATGTCAAGCCTTTCGGAGGAGACTCTAATCCAGCCGGACCCGAGTTGTGCACGCCAAAAGAAGCCAGGACAGTTGAAAATCAGAAAGAGCAGGGAGATACCTCCGACTGCCCAAAATGGAGTTCAATGTCCCAGGACAGTTTCGAAAGGGAGGGGACCGTCCGATGTGGCGGAGAAAGGTGGGGGAGGGGTTGCAGGGGTTGGGCGAGTCGGTGGGGGGGGTGGGGGGGGGGGGGAGGGGGGGGGGGGGGGGGGGGGGGAGGGTGTAACGGTCACATACCCCAAAATCTCACCACTGGTGAATGTTGGAGCTCTGGCTGAGGAACGAAAAAAAAACTTATGGTAATTCTTTGCAAAAGGTGATGTTCCTTCGATTTTTTAAAAGTTATAAATCATTCAGCTATTTCGTTTTGCTTATTTTTTTTTCAAAGTGATATAATAAATAATGACTAGAACGCCCTTTCTTTGCGAAAGCTGACTCCGTATCCAGCTGCGAATGAAAACAGTGTTGAAAGAAGGGAGGAGGAAGGAGGGGGTCAGGAAGGATTAACATACAGATGGTTTTTTGGGGAAACAGAGAGGAAGAGAGGAGAAGAGAAGAGGAGAGAGAGAGAGAGAGAAGAGAGAGAGAGAGAGAGATTAAAAATAGTTCAACTTGAACGATCATTCAGGGATTGATGTGGCGTACACCAAAATTTGACAGGAACTTCGAACAACCAATCGGAGAAAGAGGACGACTGGGGGATCCACTCAGGTGAACGGGGTTCGTGCTAGGCATAGAGGGGAGATCACAAACTGACAGAACGAAAAAAAAGAAAGTAAGAAAGAAAGAAAAAAGAAGGAGCAAAGGTGCTGAATAAGGATGACAGAGGGGAGGGGGGAAAGGTGGAATTTTTTTTCTTTCTTTCTTTCTTTCTTTTTTTTAAAGGCAGATCTAGATCGGGAAACTGCTTACTCGGCATGTGCTGAGGAATTCATGGGGTTTCATACTGTGGGTACTATGTTTGATAGATAATGGAGGTCCTTCACACTAGCTGGGACATTTTTTTCCCTTTTTCTTTTATCACCGATACAGGTGTAAACACGCCCACCATTCAGAAACATAGTGACTTCGCATTTTCTTCCCCCCCCCCCCCCTTGTTTTCCTTAGCTGGAGATCTGAGGTTTACAAATAGTGAGGTTTTGTTGCGCGTGTGACCGTTTTTACCCACCAATAAGGTAGCCGCGTTCCGACTTCAGGAAGGATACGTAAACACGACACCAGTGTGCGTGCGTTTTTAAAATTTTGTCTACAGGTATGAAATTAACGTAATCTTCCGAAACGCCGAACGCGTTTAACGTGGCACAGTGGTTAGGGCTTTGGGTTTCAGGTGGGAAGGTCGCGGGTTCGAACCCCGTAAGAGTTATGTTATTGTTTTCGGACTCCAGCCAGCTCCTATCTTGCTAGAGTGAGCGTTCTATGGGCTCATTAGGAAGACAGGTACCACAGTGTCGAGCTTTGTCCACTTTACGGATGCGATTTTGACGATAGGAAGTGTAGAGCACAGTCCTATCAAGTAGTCTCAAAGCATGTGCACTTCCATAACAGCATCATTAAAATCATCTTCATTGCTATTGATCGTCATGCAATAAAAGAAAATTGTCTCTGATTCGGTGGCACCGGTTGCTCTGGTCTTATGGTGACCTCAGTTCTGGTTTTCCCCGTACACTTCTGTGCCTGTGGTGGGTTCGTGTCAAAACTTTCGGGTTCGATTTTGACACTTTCGGGTTCGAAGGTTCACGGGAGAAGGACGTTGGATGGATGCTGCGGTGGTCGCCACCCCGGATGGGCGTCCCACCCAGTCTGGCTCCGCTACTTGGCTATTACTGTCGTCAGTAGGGGGCTTGGTGGGTGGTGTCCTGCGTATGTTAGCTCGGAACAGGCACCACTGAACACCATGAACTTGACCTAGCAGTAGTGCGGGGCCCCTATAGCTGGGTGGCCCCTCGGCCTTGAGGTTAGTGCGTTAAAATAAAAAAATACAAACCCGCATGTTTCTTTCTTTTTTCTGTTACTTTCTTTTCTGCTTCTTTTTTCCCCCTCTTCATTCATTAATTCCTTCATTCATTCCTTCCTTCATTCATTCACATTCATTCATTCATTCTTTCTTTCTTTTTGCCTTGCTGGTATACCAGCTGCAGGCTTGAAAATCAAAGATGTAAAAAAAAAAAGGTAACGGTGTCCCATAACATATAAGGTCGTAGGGGAGTGAGGCGTCAGAGACCTCACTTCTCTAGGGCCAGCATATTGAGGGCGGCGCCCATCTCCTCTCCCTCGCTGCTTTACCTTCCCTGACCCTAAAGAGGGCAGGTACCCATTTACAGCTGGGTGAACTGGGGGAACTGTACTGAAGCCAAGGAGCGCAAACGGTCACCCATCCAACTGGTAACTACGCTCGACGCTGCTTAACTTGGCTGGGGGAAAGCGAGTGCTCCGACCACTGAGCTATCCCGTCCCCTCAAAGATGTAAAAACTTAAAAACCAACGACAACAACAACGACAACAACTGAGGTCCTTTGCACTACCTCTGAAAAAGAATGGAAAGCGCTCTGAACACTCCAATCATCACATCATCATCATCATCATCATCATCACCACCACCACATCATTATTATTATTATTATTATCATTATCACCATCATCGGTATAATTAGTTATCATCATCATCACCATCAGCAGCAGCAGCAGCAGCAGCAGCAGCAGTAGTAACAGAAGTAATAGAAGTAATAGTAGTAGCGGCAAGAGCAGAAGCAACAGCAGCAGCAATAGTAGCATCACCATCATTATCATCATCATCATCGGTATTATTATTTATCATCATCATCACCGTCATCATCATCATCATCATCATCATCAGCAGCAGCAGTAGTAACAGAAGTAATAGTAGCAGCAAGAGCAGAAGCAAAAACAACAGCAGCAGCAGCAGTAGCAGCAGTAGTAGCAGCAGCACCAGCAGCAGTAGCAGCAGCAGTGGAAGTAGTAGTTGTTGTTGCATTAGCTCTGTGTGTGTGGTGTGTGTGTGTGTGTGTGTGTGTGTGTGTGTGTGTGGTGGGGGGATTGATTGATTGATAATCTTAGATCTTAATCTTATACATAGATATGAACGTACTTTTGTTTTTCATCGGGCCCTTGCCCAGTTAAGGGATTATTATTAGTATTGGCAAACAATACTTTTAAACAAACTTATACAACAAAAAAAGAAAAGAGTTATCGTTAAAAAGCATAACACACGAGAGAGAGACAGACAGACAGACAGACAGTCAGACAGATGTCCTTTCCTTTGATCTCCATTAAATCAGCAGAGATTATTATTTATGATCATGAAATTTAAAACAAAAAGCAACAACAAACAAAAACAAATAAAGATGAAACCCCCCCCCCCCCCCCCCCCCCCCCCCCCCCCTTTCAACACCCCCTCAGCCTAACTTTTGCTTTATTTCATTTCAAAACAAAACCAAACTAAAAAATCACATCCTCGCTTAAACATCTTTTTTCTTTTTTAAAGCACCTCTACCCTAGAACACCCACCTCCCCTCCCTCAAAATTTATTTATAAAACAAAACAAAAACAAAACCCCCACCTCCAAAAAAACCCCCAACAACCCACCGAGCTTAAAAAAAAGAAAACAGAAATTCGTGCCGCGGTGGCGCACACTACTAGGCCTCTATATACTATTCTAAGCGTCAACACAGCGCGAGTGAGTTTTTGCCTCTGTGTGTGTGTGTGAGAGAGAGAAAAGAGAGAAAGAGTGTGTGTGAGTGTGTGTGTGTGTGTCTCTCTCTCTCTCACAGCTGATCGCAGTGCTCCCCTGCTTACTAGGGCCTACTACTCCCCTTCATTCATGAAGACATTCTCCTCGTTGTGAGGTCCAGTCTCCGAAACTCTACCACCCTGCCCGCATCCCCAGGGAGGTCCCACCGCCCGCGGTTGTGCTCCGAGGCAACCTCACATCTGGATTCGGGTCCTGGCCAAATTTCGTGAACTTGGGATGTGTGGAAGCTGGCCCTGGAGACTTTCTTCGCTGCCTTCCCACGGAGTCGTTCAACGGCCTCTGTAGGCTATAGGCTAGGTCGAGTCTAGGCTAGGCTAGGCCTATATCGCGGATATATTTATTCGTCTGCGCTGGGGGTTTGTTGGAAGTCGTAGGGGCAAAGTAGGCCAGTGTGTTTGTTCCAGTTTGGAGGGCTAATTCGGGGAGCCCACAGGAGCGGAGGAGGGAGGGATTTACACGAGGAGAAGGAGGAGGAGGAAGGGGAGGAGGATTTGTTGTAAAAGGGTAAGTTAAGCAAGTTTTCGTGGTGTGTGTGTGTGTGGTGTGTGTGTGTGTGTGTGGTGTGTGTGGGTAGTGGTGGTTGGTGGTGTGTGGTGTGTGTGTGTGTGTGTGTGTGTGTGGTGTGTGTGTGTGTTGTGTGTGTGTGTGCGCGCGCGCCAGTGTGTGTGTATATGTATGTGTGCTGGGTGGTACGATGTGTCCAGAGGTATAACATTCTGTGATGTGATGTGTGAATCACATACAAAGCGCGCGCGCTAGTGCGCGTGTATGTGTGTGTGTGTGTGTGTGTGTGCTGGGTGGTACGAGAGTGTCCAGAGGTTTAACATGCTGTGATGTGATGTGTGAATCACATACAAAGCATGAACTCAAGACCAAAATGTAATCTGTATGTGTGTGTGTGTGGGGGGGGGGGGGGGAGGAGGGAGGAGGGGGAGGGGGGGGGGAGGGAGGAGGGGGGGGGGGGGGGGGGGAGGGAGGAGGGGAGGGGGGCGGGGAGGAAGGTTAGGGGAAGGAAGGAAGAAAGAATGAAGTACAGGTTTGTTTTCTTAATTTAACCCTCCTCCTCCTTCCCCCCTCCCAGTCCCCAATCTTCTCTCTCCCACCACTTTCGCGAGTGACCAGTTTAATTTAGTATATATATATAATAATAAATCAGGAATGTTCAGCAATTTCTTGCTCTGAAAGCTCTGTTTAAAAAAATAGTTTTAAAATCTTGCTGCTTTTTTTGAGAGACCGAAAAGGAGCGAGGAATGTTTGCAATGATTTCGTCCGATTTGTTTTGAATGAAGAACAAAGTTTGATGGGCGCTTCGTAGGTAACATCTTATGACATCCGTCTATGTGCCTGCACGCGCGCGCATTCAGACACATAAGCACACGTGTGCCCTGTGTGTACAAACACACACAGGGCACACGTGTGCCCTGTGTGTACAAACACACACATGCGCGCGCGCACGTAGGCTCACACACACATACACGCACACACATGTATGAACGCACGCTCGCACGCACGCGCGCACACACACACACACGTAAAATCGAAGCAGCACCACCACCAACAACAACACACACACACATACACGCACTCTCTCTCTCTCTCCCTCCTCTCTCTCACTCTCCTCACTCCTCGCTCATCTCTCCACTGTATGACGCACGCACACAAACACACTCAGGGGGACAGGGTAGCCCGGTGGTTATAGCCTTGCGCATTGCACTCGTGATCTGCTGACCAGGGTTCGAGTCTCGTTCAAGGGGACACACACACACACACACACACACACACACACACACACACACACACACACACACACACACACACACACACCACACACTCACCAACACAACACACACACACACATACCACACCACACACACACACACACACACACACACACACACACACACACACACACACCACACACACCACAACACACACCCACCCAACACAACACACACCCACCCAACACAACACACACACCCCCAACACAACACACCCACCCAACACAACACCCCCACCCCCAACACAACACACACACACACACACACAACACACACATACACACCAACACTCACCCAAACGCACCCCCCCCCCCCCCAACACAACACACGCACACACAACACATACACACAACACACACACACACACACACGCGCGCGCGCGCAGCACACACACACACACACACACACACACACACGCGCACGCACACAACACGACCACACAGTCACACACACACACTACAGTCACACACACACACTACAGTCACACCACCCACACACACACACCACAACACACACGCAAACAAACACACATACACACTCAAGGTCAACAATCGTCCAGAGTTTACGACTTACATAACAACAACAACAACAACAACTACTACTACTACTACTACTACTACTACTACTACTACTACTACTACTACTATTACCACCATCACCACCATCACCACCATCACCACCACCACCTCCACCCACCACAACCATCCAACTCAAAACTGAGTTCTGACTGAAAGCCTCCACAAGCAAAAGCGAGGCAAGTCCAGTCATTGCCGTGCTGAACTTACTCCTGTGTTGTTAGTGATAAGTGACACACATGATATTACAGCCAGGGTGGGGGGAGAGAGAGAAGAAGAAGAAGAAAGGGGGTGGGGAGGGGGTGGGGAGAGACAGAAGGGAGAAGAAGAGCCAGAGAGGAGAGAGAGAGAGAGAGAGAGAGAGAGAGAGAGAGAGAGAGAGGAGAGAGAGAGAGAGAGAGAAATGTGTGTGTGTGTGTGTGTGTGTGTGTGGTTGGGAGAAACGTCCGGGGTTAGAAGTGAGGTGGTGACGGTTCGGAAATCGGTGTGTGCCCGTACCTGTCTCTCTGTTGATGCCTTCTGTTTCCTCTGTAGCTTTCTCTCTGTCTCTGTAACTTGTCTTTCTCTGTCCCTGTCTGTCTGTCTCTGTCTGTCTTGTCTCTCCGTCTCTGTTGTCTGTATGTGTGTGTGTGTCTCTCTCTGCTGTATATATCGCGCGCGCGCGTTTGCACGCACGCAGGCTTGGGAGTATACACACATGCACACAGACACACACACATGTATACGCACATTCACACTCACACACACACACGCACGCACACGCCCGCGCGCGCCCCGCGCTCCACACACACCTAATTATCACTAAGATGAACAAGGTTAAATTGAAGACACTACACCACACACACACCGCGCGCGCGCGCCCACTACACCGCATCAAACGTGCACACACAACACACACACACACAAACACACAACACAAAACTACACACAACGCACACACACGCAACACACACACAACGTAACACACACAGCACACTGAGAGAGAGACAGAGAGAAGAGAGAGAGAGAAAACAATGAATCATTTTGTTTGTCCCACTTCACAAACGCTGAAATAAAAATAATCAGTTAAAAAAAAAAGAATTTACCAAACATCACTGGTAGCCTACCTACTTTGCAAGGTTACCACCTACCTTACTTTGAGAAATCTGGCAACAGTAAGCAGAACATCTTTTAAAGCTTCCCCGTGGACCGGGGTCTATAAGTATACCAAAAAAACACCCAACAACCTAGAAATTCTTGTGCTAGGCACAGCCTCTTTTCTATCCCTTCCTTTGTTTCTACCTTGTTTCTTTTTTTCCCCCTGTCACCACCTTCTTCTTGTCTATTTCCTGCCTTCTTGGTCTACTCTCCTGCTTTTTATTGTGTTCTAGAAAGACTTAAAATATAACAATTCTCTCCCACGCCGAAGTCGGATGCGCTGGGCCTGACTTATCAAGAGGGCAGCGCATCGCTATTTCGCTCATATAATTATGACAGAGACAATAGTCGACAGAAAAGAAAAAAAACAACAACAGTAGTTTACGTTAAAAAAAAAAATGTAGGCCTAGTTTACTTACATAAGGCGAACAGCGATAAACTGTTTCGAAAATATGTTGCAAGCGAAATGGTTATGCCATAAATAATGCATGTACAGGGCATGAAAAACACAAAACAGCAACACCACTACACAGTATTTATCACCAATTGCATTCATATTGCCAGCTTTGCATTTCGCGTCTTGATTTTCAATACTGTTTTTTCTTTTTCTTCCTCGGCTAGCTAGAGCTCCCAGATTTACCAATGGAGAATTTTTTTTTTGCGTATGCCACCGTTTTTACCCACCATTAAGGTAGCTGCATTCCGACTTCAGGGAGGATGGCTCAACACGACACCAGCGTGCATGCGTTTTTTCAAATTTTGTCACCCTGGTACTCAATGGCCTACTCTTCTGAAAGTCGGAACGGGTTTTAAATTAACATGTGCCCAAGATGTTCTGCATGCGTTTTTGCACACGGAGCTATGGATTAAAGTCTCATTCGAAGGTCATACTGTATGTATCGTTTCTTTTTCAAGGCATCAGCTCGTCACCAGTATTCCGAGAAGGAAGGAGGTTGTGTGTGTGTGTGTGTGTGTGTGTGTGTGTGTGTGTGTGTGTGTGTGTGTGTGTGTTTTGTGTGTGTGTGTGTTTTGTGTGTGTGTGTGTGTTTGTGTGTTGTGTGTGTGTGTTTTGTGTGTGTGTGTTTGTGTGTGTTGTGTGTGTGTTGTGTGTGTTGTGTGTGTGTGTGTGTGTTGTGTGTGTGTGTGTGTTTGTGTGTGTGTGTGTGTGTGTGTGTGTGTGTGTGTGCGCGCGCGCGCGCGCGCGGCGTGCGTGCGTGTGTGCGTGCGTGCCTGTGCGTGCTTGCATGTGTGAGAAAGTGGTGGGGCAGTGTGACAGTGACTGACATGAAGAAGAACTGACAGTGACATTTTACTTCCTTCACTGCTTGACCGCTACCAGCCTCTTGGCTGTCTGTTCGTCTAGTCTGACTGTCTCTTTGTCTCTGTCTGTCTGTCTGTATTTCTGTCTCTGTCTGTCTGTCTTTATTTCTGTCTCTGTCTGTCTGTCTCTCTTTCTCCCCTATCTCCCTCTCAACTTCCCCCCTCTCTCTCCCTCCCTCTCTTTGTCCCTCCCTCCTTCTCTTTGTCCCTCCCTCCCTTCTCTCCCCTCTCTCTCCGTCTGTCCCCCCCTCCCCCTTCTCCCTCCCCCCCCCCCCCCCTCCCCTCCCCTCTCTCTCTCT
>CM054142.1:35861287-35866287 GCA_028751875.1 Rapana venosa | reverse complement strand
TTAAACGGGTTTTAAAAACCTGTGCACAGATTTTTCGCGTGCTTTCAACAGCCCTGGGTTTTATGGTCTTCATCCAAAGACTTTTTGGGGAAAGGGGGATGGAGGTGGGGGAGGGAGGGGGCACTGATAAAACTCCGGGGGGAAAATACCCGTTAGAGAGAGAGGGGGGGGAGGGGAAGAGAAGAGAGAGAAAAAGGAAGAGAAGAGAGAAGAGAGAGGGGAGGGGAGAAAAGGGGAAGAGAAGAGGGAAGGGGGGAGAAGAAGAAAAGAGAGGAGAGAGAGAGAGAGAAACCGGGGTTTATTTTCATTGAGGGGGATTTCGGGGGTGTAGAGTCAGTGCGATTTTTAAGTCGGGGGGGAAACCCCCAGGGGCCCTTTTGGCGTGGTTCAAACCCGCGCATCGAGGGCGACTCAAACCCCAGCCAGAGCTTTTCCCCCACCCCTCCCCTCCAAAAAAGGCCATCCTTTATGAAACATGAACATGTAAATGGGACTAGATTGACACAGCCGATGCATTAACACTATTTTTTCTGGTACGTGCGACAATTTTCTCCTTCATTTAAAAAACCCACTCTTTCCAAAGCAAACAGTGTTTTCTTTTCATATTCTTCGTCATTGAACCGGGTAGATTTCGTGTTTACCAAAGACTTGTCATTGTCCCCGACTTCAATGTTCCCAGCCAAAACAACACAATACAAAATAAAGAGTACTTTTTTTGTAGGACGATCCCGCCAACACAACTAAAACAAAATATCGTCTAATATCATTTGGTAAGACGTAAAATCGAATAACAACAAAAACAACAGAATAAAGATGTAAAAAATTGAAGAAGGGCCCTTACGCCAGAAAAAAACAAACAACAAAAGCCCGTCCCAGCGTTCCGACTTCGGCATAAGAAGAATTTGTTATTTTTAAGACTTTGGAAAAAAAGGCAGGAAATGGAAAAAGAAGGAGAAAAAAAACAAAAAGGGGGGGCGGAAGAAAAGGAAAAAAGAAAAAACAAAAGAAATGAAAAAAGGGAAATTTTGGGACAAAATTTTCCAGAAGGTGGGATGCTATTTGTACTGACAGGCCCCCGGCACATCCACGGGGGAATTTATTGTTTTATTTCGAGAATAAAGAAACAGCAGTCGTGTGCTTTTTATACCCATTCTCCGTGTGCATGCAGTTTTGTAAATTTTGGCATCTGAGAGAGAGAGGTATACAGAATAAGTCGGTATTTATGCAGCTAACTCAGCTCACCCCCACCCACCCACTTACCCTACCTGGTTTCTTTTCTTTTAAAAAAAAAGTTAATCTTTTTTGCTCCGGAAGTTGTCTGATGGAGAGATGACTGGAGAATGAGGGATTGAGGTGGGGGGGTGGGGGGAAAAGGGAAAAGGGGGGGGGGGGGGGGGAGGGCGGGGGACTAGACAAATTAATGCCTAGTCGGATAGTTTGGGCATTTTGCCACTAAAAAACGCCCCCCCCCCCCCCCCCCCCCCCCCTCTCACTGTAGGAAAGTCATTTTGTGAGAAAACCCCTTCCCCTATACTTTCCTCCCCCCCCTCCCCCCTGTCTACCTTCACGAATATCGGTGGAGCGTTTAAAAGGGGTCTATTGGTCTGGGAATGGGAGCGGGGAGTGGTGTGGTGGTGATATTAAAAATTTTTTTTTTTTTTTTCAAAAATGTTTTAAGGGGGTTTTGAATTGTTGTGTTGTTCACTTCCTAGCTTAACCTAACACCCGGGGGGGGGGGGGGTGGGGGGGGGGAAAAGGGGGGTGGAGGGGGGACCCCCGATTTGCCTCTGATCCCTCGACCATCTCCCCCCCTTGGGGAAACACCGTGATATTAAAATGTATTTTGGGAGATTGGAAACCGGGGGTTTTTAAGAGTTTTTTTGAAGAGGGGTTGTGGGGGTTGGGGGGTGGGTGGGGGGGTGGTGGTGTGTGGTGTGGGAGCATGTAAAGTAGTAGTAGTTTTTTAGCACTAACGCAGCAGCGCACAGTAGAGTATATAGTAAAAAAAAAAGGAGAGGTAGTAATCTACAGCAGTTAGTAGTCATCTTCATTTTAACGTTTTTTTTGGGTTTAAGCCTACGAGACGTCAAAAAGAATAATTGAAAGGGTGTGTGTGTGTGTGTTTGTGGTTGTGGTGGTAAATCTTTATTGTGGAATTTTTGGTTTTTAAAAATTTGAATGTTTGCGCTTTGTTTGTTTTCTTTACAAATTCAGCGCTACGTAAAATTTTAAAAAATAATAATAATGATAATAATAATATGATGACGATGAGATAATAATAAGATAAAAACAACAATAATAATAATGATGACGAGATATGATAATAAAAGAGACACGACGATGATATCATCATATCGGGGAAATTTCATATAAGTTTTTTTTTTTTCTAAATATGGGGGACTGACCCCCCCAAAGGCCCCAACACGAGCAAGCGGCCCTAAATGCTGCGAAGAAAAACAGGAAGTTTGTGGATATGCCCCGGCCTTTGGGCGTTGCCGTCAGTGTCCCTGGTTGGTTCCCCCTGCTAAATTTGATGGGGGCGCTGCTGTAAGCCCAAACTGTGATGTCCCCTTTAAAAGGGGCCCCTTGTCGTTAATGGGACTGACGTTTTTTAAAAATGCAGAACCGGTCATATAAATACATACTTACACAAACACAAAACCCCCACACAACCAAACACACCACACATATAAAAAATTTATTTTCAGCCCGAAAAAAGTTTTAAAGCTTTGCACATTGTTTTTTTTATCAACACGCCAAAAAACGACCCAATGACGTTTTTAAAAAAAAGATATTTGGGTTTAATAAGCCCCAAAATGAAAAAGTACGAAAGAGTACTTTCTAACTTTACGGGGAAAAACCCGTCCGAGTTTGATCCGATTCGCAAAACCCCCCGGAATAAAGGGGAAATTTTCAAAATTATTGAAAAAATTTTTTTTTTTGCGATTTGGGTCGAGAGTGCGTGTTTTAAGATAACGCATCGTTTTTATGCAAGCAAGTTGGAACTTCTTCACGAAGTTTCCAAAGAGAAGGGGCAATTTCACTTTTTTCGGGGATACCAGTTGACGCCTCACCGTTAGGGACACTCCGACCCCCTGCTCGTAAAGCCCCGACACATTCCATCCGGCCCCCGGGCCCCTTTCGGGCCCCCCCGCCTCCCCCCAGGCCCCCCCAGGCGACTGGTTTGACACCGCGAGTTTGCCTGCGGGCCCTCCCTGGGGCCCCCGGTTTTTGGGGGGAGGCCAGAAAATATAAAAGGGGAAAAGGGAGCTAGAGAATGATCAAGCCCAAAGACAAGTAAAATCAAAACCACTTTAATCATCCAATGAAGGGCAATTACAATACTGACGGGCAAAATTGAAGTATTACCCTCAAAAGACACAAGAAAAAACATTTCAAATGGGTTAAACTTTTAAAGAGGGGGTTTAAAAAAAAAAAAAAAAAAAAAAAAAATTTATATATATATATAATAAAAAAAAGGGAAAGGAAAGGGAGTCCCATAACCTTTAAGGCCCTAGGGACCCGGGGTGCCCAGAGACCCACTTCTCAAAGGGCCAGCAAATTAAAGGGGCGGCCCCATCTCCTCTCCCTCGCTGTTTTAAAACCTTCCCTAACCCAAAAAGGGGGCAGGAACCCTTTTACAGCGGGGTGAATTTTGGGGAACTGTACTGAAGCCAAGGCCCCAAAAACGGTCACCCATCCAATGGAACCACGCTCGACGCTGTTTAACTTGCGGGGGAAAGCGATGCTCCGACCCCTGAGCTATCCCTTTCCCCCAAAAGTTTTTGGCTGATAAAATATAGAGAGGAAGGTTGTTTGATCAAGATAAGGGGAAAGGAGAAGGATTTGATCAGAGAAAAAGAGGGAAAAGGGGGGTGATAAAGAAATAAAAAAAGGGAAATTTTACCCAGAATAAAAAGGGGAGAAAAGGCTTGATCAAGATATAAAAAGGAAAGGGTCTGATCAGAAGTTAAGAGAGAAGGGGAACTGATAAAATAAAAAAGGGGAGAAGGTGATCAAAATATAAGAGGAAAAAGGGGATGTGATCAGAAATATAGAGAGGAAGAGATGGTGATAAAATAGAGGGGGAGAAGGTGTGATCAAGATAAGAGAAGGAGAAGAGGGTACCCGTAGTGGAAAGGGGTGATAAGGTTTAAAGGAAAAGTCCGGGGTGGGGGGTTTGCGGGGTCGAGTTTGGGGAAAAAACCCCCACCCAAAAATATGGGGGGGTTTTTGGATGAAATAAAGGGGGTGGTTTTAAAAAAATTTTTAGGAGAAAAAACCCCAGGAAAAGGGAGGCCCCCTGAAAAATTTTAAAGAAAAAAGCCTCTGATGGGAAAAAAAAAGTGCGACCAAAAAAAAAAAAAAAAAAGGGGGGTTGGGGGGACCCGTTGGGGGAGAGGATTTACCAGAAAATTGGAAAAGTGTATAAAATAAAAAAAATAAAAATAAATATTTTTTCTCATTCACTGAAAAAAGAAAAAACAGAAAGGGGACATTGTTTTTCGCCCCCAACGTTTTTTGTTCTTTTGTTTGTTTGTTTTTTTTCCTTTGGGCTAGAATCCCAGTTCATCAATGGTAATTTTGCGTTCGACCGTTTTAACCATCATTAAGGTACGCATTCCGATTCGGAATTTTAAAACCAAAAATGTGGGTTTTTTTTTGTTGTTTTTTTTTTATTACCGGGGAGCCCACCTTTTTTCACGAAGGATCGCCAGGCCACACAGTTTTTCCTTTTTGTGGATCTGGACCCCAGTGTCTGGGCCCCGTGATTTTCCTGGGAAAAAGGGGGTTCTTGCCTCTTTTCTTTGCCCTTTCTTCCCCGGGGTGATTCACAAAGAAGAGAAGAAGAGAGAGAGGAAGGGGAGAGAGAGAGAAGAGAGAGAGGAAGAGAAAAAGGGGGGGGAGAGAGGGGGGGGGGGGGGGGGGGGGGGGGGGGGGGAGGCGGGGGTGGGAAGAGATGGGAAAAAAAGGAATAAAAGGAACTCCCATTTTTAATC
>CM054142.1:35836287-35851287 GCA_028751875.1 Rapana venosa | reverse complement strand
GGTCCATTCTCTGATGTTGTCCATCCATGACTTGTTCTGTCTTCCCCTCCTTCTGCCACCTTGGTGTTTCCCTGCAGTACTGTTTTGGGCAGTTTGGTGTGGCGGGTGACGTGGACGAACCCAGGTCAGCTTTGTTTTCTTGACGTTGGTGAGCAAGGGGTGCCGTGGACTGCCTGCAGGGTTATTTGACTATGAAAATCGTTGGTCGTTCGTTCTCTTCCAGGATATGCCCTGTAGTTTTCTATGGCATTGTGTTTCGAATGAATGGATTCGCTTTGCTGGTTTCAGCGTCAATGTCTAGGTTTCTACTTTCGTACAGCAGGAGCGACTGTATTAGGGCTTTGTGAGTTTAGTTTGTTTGGGAAACTGATCTCTTTCCTTTTCATATGGTGGTGAGTTTTGTCATGGAAGATGTTGCCATGGCTATTCTGACTTTGATTTCTGTCGTCGATTCAGCCCGTCCTTTTGTGTAGTGTAGCGCGAGGTATTTTAAAAGCGTTCTACCTCCTCAGTTGGTTGGCCGTTCATGAAAATTTAGCGGTTTGGCACTTGCTCGTGCTGTTCCACAGTACTTTTACTTTTCTTCCGAGTAACCTCCATCCCATATGCTCCAGCTCTGTTCTCAAGTCTGGTCGTAAGATCTTGTGCTCTATGTTACTTCCGGCCCATGAGGTCAATGTCATCGGCAAACCGTAGTTGTATGAGGGGTCTGCCGCCAATGGTTGATGGTAGGGTCGAGGTCTTGGAGGGTCTCTATCATGATGTTTTCCAAGAACAGATTGAAAGGACCTGGAGATAACAGGATCCTTGTCCGGACCCCAACTTGTGGTTTTGAAGTAGTCTCAGACCTGATTGTTCAGTAGGACTGCATCTGCTTGCAGTGTGTATAGTGCTTGAATGGTTTGCATCTAAGTCCTTCGTTCAATGCCAAACATTCTGAGGGACCTTGCCACATGCCTTAGTGCCATACTCTGGTTCAAAGCTTCTTGGCAAGTCGATGAAGTTGTGGAACAGGTCTCTCTGATGTTGGAAGTGTTTTTCCTCATGATGTGGCAGTTAAAAATCTGTTCGATTGTGCTCCTGCCTGCCTGAACCCAGCTTGTTCCCTCTGGCAAGGTGTTCTCTGCCTATTCTTGGTCGATTCAAAATACTTGGCATGATCTTGCTGGCGTGCTGATGAGGCTGATTTGTTTCTATAGTTTTGGCATTTGGGCGTAAATTACCCATTCTGGGCAGGGGTATTGATGGTGATTGTGTCCAGTCTGTTGGCCACTGTTTGTCTCCCAATCTTCTGGACAGATAGCTGTAACATATGTGATGACTGTTTCGCCACCATGCTTGAGCAGCTCTGCTGGTAATT
Source organism: Rapana venosa (assembly GCA_028751875.1). Lineage (NCBI taxonomy): Eukaryota > Metazoa > Mollusca > Gastropoda > Neogastropoda > Muricidae > Rapana > Rapana venosa. The sequence continues at coordinate 35,849,927 of CM054142.1, read as the reverse complement.
TGTCTGCTACCTGGGACTTTCCTACTGGTAAGCTGCGGATGGTTCTTCCACTTCTTCCCTCAGTATAGGTTATGGCGGGGTGCTATTGATGTGATCTTTCTCTTCTATATGCTCTTGCAGGTTTGTATTGGGTGGTTGTACAGTTCTTGGACATATTAAGACACCTGTTCAAGCAGCTGAGCATTTCTGTGAGGAGGTTTCCGGAGCTTGTTTCAATGACTGATGATTTGGTTTGAAGTGGTTTTGTGAGTTTCTTTCAGGGTGTCGTAGCCTTTTTACTGTTGCCCACTTTCATGTTTTTTCGATTCATCACAATTGATCACTGATCCACTTTCTCTCTGGCCTTTAACATTGACTTCTCACCGAGTTTGGTGCCTCCACGGTATTCTTTTGGGTTGAAGACCTGGTTGGTTTTCAGGGCTCTTCTTGTATGCAGAGGTCCAAGATGTCATTGGTAGTACATGGGCTGGTGTTTATTCCTCTGTCGACGAGTACCTCCTCTGCTGTTTCTCGGACTGGCATATTGAAGTGTAGGTGAGGTCATGGATGTCATTGTCCAGGAGGTTAATGCGCAATTCGGTCCGCCAAGCTTAGCTTGGTAAGATTCTCACGTCTTCTGGATCTTTTAGTTTGTCCACGTCAAATTTGTTACGGGGTGTTTGCAGGCTGTTTGGTTTTCTTAAGCGTTCTTTTTGATTTCAAGCAGCTCCTACGGGCGTGGTCACTGCCTATGTCAGGCTCCGGGTGGGGGGGGTGTGGTGTGGTGAAGTGGGTGTTATGAGTGGGGGGGTGGTGTGTGTGTTGGGTGTCGGTGGGGGGGGGGTTGGTGGAGGGGTGGGGGTTTGTGAGGGATTGTGTGTGGTGCGGGGGGCGGTGGGGGGGGTGTGGGAGTGTAGGGTGGGGGGGTGGTGGGTGGGAGGTGGGTGGTGGAGGGTGGTGGTGGAGTGGGTGGGCGATGGTGGGGTGGTGTGGGCGTGGAGGGAGTCTGAGTGTGTAGGATTAGGGTTAGTGGAGTATTGGGGCGGAGTGGATGTTGATGTTGAGTGGGTTTGGGGGTTTAGTGGGTGTGGCTATGTGGTAGGGGGGATGGGTAGTGGGGTGGGGTGAGGTGGGGTGTGATATGAGTAGCTTGTCGTGTGGATGAGTTGGGGGTTTTGGTGGGTGTGAGTGTTTGTTGTGTGGTAGGTGTGGTGTTTGTTTTAGTGGTGAGGAGGTGGTGATTTTGGTGTGGGGGATTGGGTTTTAGTTATTGGTTTATATAGTTTGTATTTTTATATTTATTTTTTATGATTTATATTGGTATTTTATATTTAAGTTTAAGTTTTTTTTTTAGGTTAGTTAATAGGTTTAGGAGGTTCTTAATTATTAGGGTTTAGGTATAGGAGTATTATAGTAGGTAGGTAGGTTCTTGTTCTGGCTCTGTTGATGCTGGATTTGAAGCGCCGTGGTGTTAAGATATAAAAATTATTTGGTTCCTGGATCTTGCCGTTTGAGCATGCCAGGTTGTCTCTTGACTGCTTGTGGGGAATAGAGGGTATTGGCAAATGGAAGTCTGTGGGTGCAGGCAAACTCCAAGCAGACGTAGTCCCTGTCGTTGGTCTCCCCAGTTCCCAAAACTGACCAACTGTTCAAAGCACATTGGTTTGTACGAGTCTGGACCTACTTTGCGTTAAAATCCCCTTGGATGATGATGATGTCCTTCTTGGGTATTTCTTAATGGTCACTTCAAGATCTTATAATTCTTCTATTCTTCATCTGTATGGTCAGATGATGGTTGCACGGTACAGTGGATCGGTGGTCTACAGTAACGCGCCTGTCTAGAAAGCGATAAGTCGGGTCGTATCCGTCTGGGCCCGAATACTTTTCCCCCATCCATTAGACAATGGGGGTGGTCTGGGCGATAGTCTTTCGGATGAGACGATAAACGTGAGGTCCGGTGTTACAGAAAATTATTGCAGCGCTCGAAAAAGAACCCACGGCAACATAGAGAGTAGTCCCTGGCAAAATTCTTAGAAAAAAAGCCACTCTGATAGGAATAAGAAATACAGTTGCAGGACAAAAAAAAAAAAAAAAAAAAAAAAATGGGTGCGCTGCTCTTGTAGCGACGTGCTCTCCCCGGGTGTGAGCAGCCCGAATTTCACGCAGCGCAAATCTCGTGACTTAAAAGTGGTATAATAAATAAAATAAAATAAATATCGATTTGTATGATGGTGATGTTTCTTGGCGTGGCCGACTCCGGATGCTGATATTCCTGCTGGATAGCGGTGTACAGCTGATATGCACCCCACTACTTCCTTTCTTGACAAATAATTGCCACTCCATGTTGGTGATGTTTCTCTGCCACTGTACCAGGATCTTGTTGCTTCATCAGTTCAAGGGTCTCATCATTAATCCTGTCCATCTCACTTCTCCTAGTCCAAGAAATGTCCCATTTATATCGGCTAAGCTCATACTATAGTTCTTTGTGGGGTTTTTTCCGCACTGGTGAGTGTTCGGACGTTCCATGTACCATTGGTGATTTGTTCTCTAGGAGTTAAGTAATGGTTTTAACTCCAGTAGAGGGACTGTCATTCCACCCTGTGTTGATCATTGGAAAGCGCGGTCGTTGGTAACCAGGGCCTCGACCGATCCGGTATCATTTCGGCTTTGCATTTGTCTTTCATGTTTTTTCTGTGGGCTTAGGATATTCCTTGGTGGCGCCAATCTCCTCTCCAAGTCTCCATATGTTTTGGGTTTTTTCTATTGGGGTTTCCTCCCCCACATGCGACAGGTTGTACTGGGTTACATGGATACCTGTAGCAGTAGCAGAGAACTTCTCTGACTGACCTGACCTGACCTGCTCATATGACAGACCCCCCAAAAACAGTTGCTGTCTGAGCGTTCGACGAAGAAGAAGAATTTCATTCATTTATTCATTCAAGGCGAGGAGGGAGGTGGGGGGAGGAAGGAGACAAATTATGGAGGTTCATGTTCCAAAGATCAGCAAGTGTGTGCAATGAGGACAAAGCAGGTTAAGAGTGAGAGAAAAACACGAATCCCCCACCCATCACCCCCCAGCGTAACTAAACACCATTGTTACGCGTTTTTGTGACCCGGACAATTTCTCATGAGATAAAGCACGGATGTTACGTATGTGCCATGGGAATTGAATCTCCTGAAAATCAGAATGGATGGCATAAAGTGCAAGTTTTTGGGGGTTGTTTTGTGGGTTTTTTTTCTAACTCTTGTTTGAAGACTCGACTCTCCCTGAACTTCCCGAGGAGTCGTTGGGACACTTGCGCTGAATTTTTCAGTTTCTTGTGAGCAAGTTGTTCCTGGCGGAGCCCATTCCTGCTAGGTAGCTGTGTGCATGCTGGGTATGTTCGTGAAGTCCATCCCACCGGCCGTAGTTGGCTTGGTCTAGGCTTTCTACGAAAGGTGGATGGGGTTTGAACGTGTGTGCGAGATGCTCTGCGTGCGTTCGCCCACGGGGCCTCGGCTTTTAGTTTCAGATTTGCTTGTGAATAATAATAATAATAATAATAATTGGAATTTATATAGCGCTATATCTTGCAGAGACAAATCAAAGCGCTTGCACTCAACTCATTATTACAAAGTCATACAACCAGTAACAACTAATAGTTCATGAATGTGCAGTTAGAGTGATTTGGAAGTGTTGTTGTTGTTGTTGTTTTGTTAGTTGTTTGTTTTTCAGCATCCACCCATATCGTTTTGATTTGGAAAAATTATTTGTGGGCATTGCTTAGCTTAACTGATGAAGAAAAGCAAATGCATTGCTTATTCAATGTACCATTTGGAAAAAAAAAATTTGACTTGACTTGACTTGACTTGACTTGACTCTGGGGGTCACCCAGAATATGCACTCTGTCTCACTCAGCCCACCTGGGAATCACGGTGAGACTGACTGTAAGTACGTACATACTGGATGAGAAGTTTGCCTGTGTGACTGTTGTGAATGGCCTCGCCACAAAAAGGCAGCCATACTCCGTTTTCAGATGTTTGGTTTTTTTTTACCCATTTAAATTAAGGAGAGTGCAGGTTATGGTTATAGCTCGTCCTGGCCGAAGCATGATATTTTACAATATATAAACACCCAAAACCAAACCAAACCAAAAAAGACAGATGAAGTGTGTGTGTGGGGGTGTGTTGTGTGTGTGTGTGATGTGTGTGTGTGTGTGTGTGTGTGTGTGTGTGTGTAGTTTTTATTTATCTATTATTTTATTTATTCTTTTATATCGAGGATAATGGAATAAGCACTCATGTGCTTTTTTTTACATCCAGTCCCCGTGTGTATGCGGTTTTGTAAATTTTGTCATCTGTTTCCACCGGCACACAATGGCCTACTCTTCCGAAAAGCGGAACAGGATTTAACGCGTGCGCAAGATGTTCTGCATGTGTTCGAACACGGGGCCTCGGTTTATAGTCTCATCCGAAGGACTGTGTGTGTGTGTGTGTGTGTGTGTGTGTGTGTGTGTGTGGTTGTTGTGTGTGTGTGTGTGTGGTGTGTGTGTGATGTGCGTGCGTGCGTGTGTGTGATTGTGTGTGGTGTGTGTGTGTGTGGCTTGGTACTTCAGGGCTATACGAAAACATTTCTATGTTCAAAAATTTCCAGCAAACACCGCCCCCCCCCCCCCCACCTCCCCACTCCACCCTCAAACAAACAGGCAAGCCAAAACGAAACGAAACGAAACAAAACAAAAACTAGGGTGAAGACTATTTATGAAAGAAAAATGGAGCTTTCCTGCATTTCTTAGAAGTGACGGGACGTTGATGTTGCTTTTAATTTTCAAACGGACACTGCAAGCCCTGAAATGTTGTGACAATCGCTGCTCTTCTTTGTCACCGCTTTATTTTACTGTTCTGTTCTGTTCTTTTTTGTTTTGTTTTGTTTAAGTTTCGTCTGTCGTTGGTATTTCAACCTTTTTTTTTTTCTTTCTTTCTTTAAAAAAAACAACCCAAAACATTTTGGGGTCTAGGCTTATGAAGACAGTAGTATTTCAAGTTTCTCTTGGTCAAGTGCGCGCGCATGAGCGCGAACACACACACACACACACACGAGGCACGCACGCCACACACAGACACACACAACACACGCACGCACGCACACACGCACACGCGCGACACCAGAACACACCCTCTCTCTTTTTCTCTCTCTTTTTCTCTCCTCTCTCCCTCCAAATCACACACACACTAATTCACCAAGTGTAGATAGACTTTAAATGAACAACAACAGCAGCAACAATAACACACCACCACCACCACCACCACCACCCCACAAACAAAACAACCACCACAACACCCACACACACAAACACACACGCACACACGCACACACACACACACACACACACACACACAACCACACACCACACACACACACACACACACACATTTGAAAGAGGGCTTGGCGGAACGTCTCTTGTCGATCTAAGGTCTTTCTCATGCATAATCAGAAGCAAAAGGAAAGCACGCAAACGGATAGGGACGGTTAGAAAGAAAATTTAAAGGAAAGGGGGAAAAAAAACAGGGGGGAGGAGGAGGAGAAGAAGAAGAAGAAGAGCGTCCTAAAGTGGTACAAGTCGTAAAGTGGTACAGGCTCAACAGAGATAAGAACTCCTCCCTTCCCTTGGTCTGGAAATTTCCTGTGGAAACTTCACCTTCTCCTTTCCTTCACCAGGTGGGCTGCAGTCAATGCACATCACAGACTGCAGATCACAAGACAAACCATTCCGAATCTGACCATTTCCATTTGTCTTTATGTGGAGTGTGCGATTTGGGGGGGGGGGGGGGGGGGGGGGGGGGGGGGGGGGGGGGGTTAAAACAACAGATTTTTTTCCCCCAGGGAAAGTTAGGGAAGTACTCCTTTTATGTTCGCGGTCTCAACTGACTTTTCATTCATGCTATATCTTTATTATTTCCCCCCGTGGGAGATGCCGGGGGGCCTGTCAGTATAAATAGCATCCCCCACCTTCTGGAAATTCTGTGCTAGGATTTGTCCTTCTTTTGTATATATGGGTGGGTCGGTGGTCTAGAGGTACCGCGCCTGTCTAGAAAGCGAAAAGTCCGGGTCGGAAGTGTGCGGTAGTTCGAATCCCGTTTGGACCCGAAACTTTCCCCCATCCATTAGACCATGAGTGGTTGTCTGGGCGCTAGTATTTCGGATGAGACGATAAACGAAGGTCCCGTGTGTTACACATAATTATTTAGCGCACGTAAAAGAACCCACGGCAACAAAAGAGTTGTCCCTGGCAAAATTCTGTAGAAAAAGCCACTATGATAGGGAAACAAATACAGTTGCAGACAAGAAAAAAAAAAAAAAGGTGGCTCTGCTCTTGTGGTGACGTGCTCTCCCCGGGGAGAGCAGCCCGAATTTCACACAGAGAAATCTGCTGTGACTTAAAGTGGTATAAAATATTTTGTATAAAACTAAAATAAATATCCCTCTCTTTGTGTCTGCCTCGTTCCTTTTCTTCCTGTCACCGCCTTCTTGTCTCTGCATTCATGGTCCATTCTCCTGCCTTTTTTTTTTGTCTTCCAGAAAGACTTAAAGGATAACGATTCTCGCCCACGCTAAGTCGAATGCGCTGGGCCTGACTTGTCAGGCGCTTAACGGCAGCGCAACGCATTTTCGCTCATAATTATGCCAGACAACTGTAGTTGCTGCCTGAGCGTTCTTTTCATTTGCCATTATTTTGGGTTGCATGCGTTGTTGTTAGAAAACAATGCGCTAAATTGTTGTTGTGTGTGTGTGTGTGTGTGTGTGTGTGTGTGTGTGTGTGTGTGTTGTAGTGTGTGTGTGTTTTGTTGTTGGTTTGTGTTTAAATTCCAGTTAGTTTTTGACCGGGTACCCACAAGTTGAACGTCTTAATTCAGTTAGGGACAAAAACTCCGTTTAAGGACACCACAGACAAGATATTTAAGAAGAAAAAAAAAAAGCAACCTTACTGCGGGGGGAAAAACCCAGCTTGACACAGATTGAGAAGGTACATATCGGAGGGGTTTTTTTTTTCTGCTTTCTTTTACTCTTCTTTCTTTCTTGTTCTTTTTCTTTTTTCTTTCGCGTGAGGCGACACTAGACTCTTCAGTGTGCTAGTTTCAATATTCAGCGAAAGACGAAGAAGACGAGAAAAACCATAACCCAGGTTTCAAGGTTTTGGTGTGTGTGTGTGTGTGTGTGTGTGTGTGGTGTGTGTGTGTGGTGTGTGTGTGTGGTGGTGTGTGGTGTGTGCGTGGTGGTGTGTGTGCGTGCGTGCGTGCGGTGCGGCGCGCGCGCGGTTGGTGCGTGTGTGTTTCGTCTCCAGCGGTTGGAGGACTGGAGGAGGGGGAGAGAGGGAGGGAGGGGTGACAAGGTAAAAGACTCAAGTTGACAGAAAGAGAATGTGGTTCTTAAAATTTAAAAAAAAAGACAGAAAAAAAGCGGAAAATGCAGACGAAGCAGTTTAGAAAGTTTAAAGAACAGATTCTTTCTAAGGGGCTTAATTGTTCGTTTCTTTTTAAAGAATAGTTCTTATTTTCATCCAGTTTGGTTAGTCATAGGTCGTGCGCGCGTGCGATTCCCAACTCCTTTCTGTCTGTCTGTCTCCTTCTCTCACACTTGTCTCTCGGTGTCAGCGATCAATACTGTGATATTTTAGCTGGTTGATCAGTGAATAAGTCAATTGTCGATACGGATATTGTATTGCGTTGTGTTGTACTGTGAATAAGTCAATCAGTCTATAGGGATATTGTATTGCGTTGTGTTGTACTGTGAATAAGTCAATCAGTCTATAGGGATATTGTATTGCGTTGTGTTGTACTGTGAATAAGTCAATCAGTCTATAGGGATATTGTATTGCGTTGTGTTGTACTGTGAATAAGTCAATTAGTCTATAGGGATATTGTATTGCGTTGTGTAATACTGTAAGATTCAGCGCTATATAAATTTCATATATTATTATTATTATTATTGTGCTGTATTGTATTATACTGGACTGTATTGCATTGTAGTTTATAGAAAATTTTCAGTCAGGGCAAAAAGTTCTCACCCTCCCCGGGAAAACATGTCACGGAATAGACAGCGCCACCCTTTTACTTTTGTTTCCCTGTTTGCTTAATTGTGTAAGAGTTGTTGTTTTTCTACAGAATTTTGCCAGGGGGCAACTTTCTTGTTGCTGGGAGTTCTTTTACACGCGCTATATATGTATTACACACATGACATCGGTTTATGAACTCATCCGAAAGACTCGCAACCCAGACCACCAGTGAAGGTCTAAGTAGGCGGGGGCAAGAAACGTCCGGTTCTTTTTCTTTCGTTCCTCAGCTAGGGCTCCGAGATTCACCAATGGTGAGATTTTGCGTATGCGACATTTTTTTGGGGGAAAGGGGGGTGGGGGGGAGGGGGTTGCCCCTCGTTAAGGCAGCCGCATTCTAACTTCGGGGACGATGTCTAAACACGACATTGCGCGTGCGTTTTTTGAAAATTTTTGCCATCTATTCCTAGGGGCACCCAATGGCCTACTCTTGCAAAAGGCGAAACTGGTTTTAACGTGTGCGCAAGATGTTCTGCGTGCGTCCACACACACACACACACACACACACACACACACACACACACACACACACACAACACACACGGGACCTCGATTTATAGTTCTCATCTGAAAAATCGTTAAAATAAATCTTGAATCAAGTCAAGTCAAGTCAAATCAAAAACACTTTAATCATCCCACGAAGGGCAATTACAATACTGACAGGCAAGATTGATACGCATCAAAAAATATCAAAAGACACAAAAGGCTACATTTCATATTGGTTAAAACATTCCAAAATGACTTCATTCTTGAAGGACTTTTCGGGGGGAAATAGAGTCAAATACTAAAGTTAACTCCAGCAGGGGGAGGGGTGGGGATAGGGGGGGGGGGGGGGGGGGGGGTGAGGGGGGGAAAGAGAATCCCTAAAACGGGCGCCTCCTGGGATGGCTCGAACCTCAACCATAGATCACGAAACGCAACGCTCTAACCACTAGACTAACCCTGCCCCCCCCCCCCCCCCCCCCTCCCCCCAACCCCCCCTCCCCTCTCCACCCCATCCCCCAGGACAGGGATCCAGCACAAACATCTCGCTTTCTAGACGGGTGGCGTTACCCCGGCTAGACCACTACAGATCAGTGTGGCTGTATACATAATATAGAAGAGATTCGGGTGGGGGGTGGAGGTGGAATAGGGAGGGGAGGTGGGGGTTGGGGTGGGGTGGATGGGTGGTCTGGGGTAGGTGAGAAGGCCAGTGTGAATGGGTGAGGTGGTGGTGGTGGTGGTGGTGGTAGGGGAAAGTGGCAAGAATGTGACGTGACACACATACCAGGGTTGTGGGGGGCACTGTAGCCTGCCTATCTATCTATCTATCGTGGGCGTTAGTGGTGAGGAATCCAGTCCATGGCTGAAGAGGGAACCTTTGCTTTAGTTGTCCCTCCCTTGAGACTTGTCAGACTTTCAAACCTGCAGTCCTTGAATAAAGAGAGAGAGAGAGAGAGAGCGCCCGCGCGCGTGCACTTACACATACACACACTTGCACGCACGCACACATGCATCCATACACGTGGGCACATACGTATGTACGCACGTGCGCATGTATGCTCAAACACACACGCACGCACGCACGAATGCACACATACGCGCGCGTGCGCGCGCGCTCTCTGTCTCTGTCTCACACACACACGCACACACGCACATGCACGCATGCACGCACCCGCGCACACACACGCACACACACAGATACGCTCTCTGTCTGTGTGTGTCTCTCACACACGCATACACACACACACACACACCACGCACGCACGCACGCACGCACGCAAGCACCCACGCCTGCACGCCCACACGCACGTGCAAACACGCACACACATGCATGTTCGCACGCACACACACACGCAGAGAGAGAGAGAGAGAGAGAGAGAACTCAATGATATATTCACAAAAAAGCCATTGGCCTATACATGAAGGGGTTGTGAAAATGCTGAGTATTTTAGTGGGGGGAAAAAGCAGTAATAGCAACAACAAAATGTTATTGTATAACAACAACAAGTCAGTTATAAAAAAAATATGACTGAAGATACCAAGATATCTCTTATTCTAAAGGCTTTACACAATCATAAAGTGAGGCTGTGCACAATCTCAGGGTGGCTAGTCACCATGAGTAATCAGAGTCTAAATAAATTAGGCTGTCTACTATATTTTAGGGGAATGTAATTTTACCCAACATCCTCTAATATTGGACAGCACAACACAAAATGAATTTCATCCTCGGCTGCTTGCTTACATAAGAGAGAGAGAGAGAGAAGAGAGAGAGAGAGAGAGAGAGAGATGAGAGAGAGAGAGTCTTTTTTGACACTTTGAACAATTTATTGTTGCCAAGTGACCTTTTGACAAGGGGATAACACACGACTTTCTTTTGCAAATACAAATACAAAGAGAGACAGAGAGAGGAGGAGAAGAGAGAGAGAGGAGAGAGAGAAGAAGAGGGAGAAGAGAGAGAGAGGAAGGAGAGAGAGAGAGAGAGAGAGAGAAATTACATGAGGCATTTCACATTATGAAAGGAAAAGAGCTCATTATGAATGGATACCACTATGAATTCTGGCATCCACACGGCTACAAACTGAATAAAAATGATTTTTAAAAATTCAAGAATGAGAGAGAGGACAGACAGATAGACTGTGTGACAAACAGATATATATATATATATATATATATATATATATATATATTATATATATTATATATATATATATATATATTTCTTTTATATCGAGGATAATGGAATAGGCACTCATGTGCTTTTTTACATCCAGTCCCCGTTTGTATGCGGTTTTGTAAATTTTATCATCTTTTTCCACTAGCACACAATGGCCTACTCTTCCGAAAAGCGGAACAGGATTTAACGTGTGCGCAAGATGTTCTGCATGTGTTCGAACACGGGGCCTCGGTTTTTAGTCTCATCGAAGGACTTTGACATTCAGTTCAATTTTTTTGTCTTTTTTTTGGGGGGGGGGGGGGGGGGGGGGGGTATTTGATTTGCAAAAGAAAGTCATGTGTTATCCCCCTTGTCAAAAGGTCATTTGGGCAACGACAATAAATTGTTCAAAGCATCAAAGGGTAAAAAAAGACACTCTCTCTCTCTCTCTCTCTCTCTCTCTCTCTCTCTCTCTCTCTCTCTCTCTCTCTCTCTCTCTTTTTTTGGTATACATACAGGCAGCAGGCAGGCAGGCAGGCATTGAAAAATGCTAGTTGCATCAGAATCCTTCAAACAAGGAGGCAACTAATTGTCGCAAACATTAGTGGTGTTTTGTTGTTGTTGTTTCTGTTTATTATTGTTCGTTTTCTTTCTTTTTCTTTTTGTTTTGTTGTTGTTTTTTGTTTGTTTTGTTTTGGTTTTGGTTTTTTGTTGGTGGTTTTTTGTGTGTGTGTTTTTTGTTGTTGTTGGTTGTTGTTTTTTGGTTTTTTTGGGAGGGGGGGGGGGGGAGGGTTACAAGAGCATAGTACTGACTACCAGTTCCCTCACATGTATAAAAGAATAAAAGACATAAGTCCATTTCTTGGGGGGGGGGGGGGGGGGGGGGGGGATAGCCTAGTGGTTAGAGCGATGAGCCACCACAGAGGCGCCTGCTTTAGGGGATTTTTCTCCTGGTGTTAACATCAGTACTGACTCCACTCCCCTGAAACTCCTTCGGATAAGATTATAAACCGAGGTCTTGTGTGTGAACGCATGCAGAACATCTTTCACACTCGTTAAAGCCTGTTACACCTTTCAGAAAAATAACCCATTGTGTGCGGGTGGGAACGGATGACAAAATTGACAAAAGCGCATGCACACGGGGACTCGATGTAAAAAGCACACGGGTGCTTATTCCATTATCCTCGAAATGAAAGACTAAAGTGAATAGGGGTGTGCTTATTTCTTCCAGTTGGTAAGTTCATAAAATGGCGCTGATTTGTCAGTCTGTGTTTTCAAAAGAAAAGAAATCTTTTGGGGTTTTTTCGCATTTGCCGTGAAGATGAAGATGTGTGTTATTATTATTATTTTTTTTATTCAACAGAAAAACTACATCCCTCAGAAGACGAAACGTAGCAGATCAAGAGGTGGAGATGATGAAGTATGTCTGTCTGTCTGTCTGTCTGTTCCTCTGTCTGTCTATCTGTCTGCCTGTCTGCTTGCCTGCCTGTCACTATTGTATTGTATTGTATACCTCTTTAAATCACGGCAGAGTTCTCTGCGTGAAATTCGGGCTGCTCTCCCCGGGGAGAGCGTGTCGCCACAAGAGCAGCGCCACCCATCTTTTTTTTGGTTCTTCTTCTCCTGTCTGCATGTGTACTTTTCCCACTATCAAAGTGACTTTTTTCTGCAGAGTTTTGCCAGGGACAATTTTCTTTTTGCTGTGGGTTTTTTTTTATGTGCGCTAATTGCATGTTGCACACGGGATCTCCAGTTATTGTCTCATCCGAAAGACAAATACCCAGACCACCTCTCACGGTCTTGTGGATGAAGAGAAGGGGGGAGGAAGGGGCAAGTTTCGGGCGCCCGCACGCGCGCCACACACACACACACACACACACACACACACACACACACACACACACACACACACACACACACACACACACACATATGATGTCACTTATCTGTCTGACGTGTTAACTGCTTGTCAAGGTGTAGATCGTAGATTGTGTATTGTATTGTATTGTATTGTATTGTACTGTATTGTATTAAGGAAGGAAGGTGGCAGGATGGTTAAGACGTTTGCCTGCCAACAAGTCAACCGTGAGGTTGTGTGTTCGATTCCAAGCTTCGCCCTTTCTTCCCAGTTTGACCCAAAAAATCGAACTGAATGTCAAAGTCCTTCAGATGAGACTATAAACCGAGGCCCCGTGTGCGAACGCATGCAGAACATCTTGCGCACACGTTAAATCCTGTTCCGCTTTTCGAAAGAGTAGGCCATTGTGTGCCGGTGGGAACAGATGACAAAATTTACAAAACGCATACACACGGGGACTGGATATAAAAAAAGCACATGAGTGCTTATTCCATTATCCTCGATATAAAAGAATAAATGAATAGATAGAATAAAAAAGGCCTATATTGCATTTCGAGGAGAGTCTAAACCAGTGGGACTCCTGTGTGCTTACGGACTTGCGCACATCAAAATAATCCGCGACAGTGGAAAATCGTAAAGAGCAGAGCGGTACCTCCCGACTGACCTGGAAAAATGGGTAGGTTCAATTCCCAACTGTACCTCCGCATTTGGAATGCAGGCAACCTTTTATTTATTTATTCTTTTATTTCGAGGATAATGGAATAAGCACTCATGTGGTTTTTTTCATATCCAGTCCCCGTGTGTATGCAGTTTTGTAAATTTTGTCATGCGTTCCCACCGGCACACAATGGCCTACTCTTCCGAAAAGCGGAACGGGTTTTAACGTGTGCGCAAGATGTTCTGCGTGCGTTCGCACACGGGACTTCGATTTATAGTCTCATCCGAAGGACATTTTTAAGGGGAGTGGAGTCGGCACTGATGTTAACTCCAGAGGAAGAATCCTCTTGAACGGGAATCGTACCTTAAATGGTGGGTTGGCAAACCCCCCCCAAAAAAACCCCTAAGGGTCGCATATACA
>CM054142.1:35776287-35831287 GCA_028751875.1 Rapana venosa | reverse complement strand
CAGGGGATTCCAATAATTATTTCACTGCATAATCAGAATGTACTGGCCGCACGAGGAGGAGCCTTGGGTACTGAATGAACATTCATTGGAAACATTTTGTTTTTCTGCACTGGTGTTGTGTGTCGTTTTTGCCGAAACATGCCTCGTTTGTGGAGAGAGGATTTTCCCCCTGGAAATAAACATTGGTTAGATTAAAAAAAAAAAAAAGGAAGGTGGCAGAATGGTTGAGACCTTCACCTGCCTAACAAGTAAACCCGCGAAGTTCTGGGTTCCATTCCCAAGCTTTACCCCTTTCTTCCTTCCCAAGTCTGACTCGAAAATTCGACTGAATGTCAAAGTCTTTCGGAGGAGACTCTAAACCAGTCAGACTCGTGTGCTTGCCGGCTTGTGCACGTCAACAACAACAAAATCCAACAGGGTGAAGATGGGAAAGAGCAGGGAGGTACCCTCTCCCGACTGTTCTGGCAAAAAACCCCAACACCTGGTAGGTTTAATTCCCAACTGTATCTCTGAAGTCGGAATGCAGCTACCTAGGGGCAAAAAACAGTCGCACACGCACACATATTCACCGTTGGGTGAACCTGGAAGGTCAAAAGCTGAGGAATGAAAAAGAAAATGTGGGAGATAGGATCACAGTTTGGTTTTCTTTCACTACAACTGTTGGGGTGTGAGTGTGTGTGTGTGTGTGTGTGTGTGTGTGTGTGTGTGTGTGTGTGTGTGTGTGTAAGTGTGTGTGGTGTGGTGAGTGTGTGTGTGTAGTGTGTGTGTGTGTGTGTGTCTGTGTGTGAATGTGTGTAAGTGCGTGTGTGTGTGTGTGTGTGAGTGTAAGTGTGTGAGTGTGAATGTGTGTGTGTGTAAGTGTGTGTCTGTGTGTGAATGTGTGTAAGTGTGTGTGTGTGTGTGTGAGTGTGTGTGTGAGTGTGTGTGTGTGTGTGTGTGTGTGGATCACAGCAATGAATGTGTGTAGTGTGTTGATTTGCTAGATGTTTTCCATACCCATTCCCACCAGATACTGAGGGATTTTGCTCTTCCCCATTCCGGGGCACTGGGGATTTGTTGATGATGTTCCTTTTTCAGCCCTTAAAATGCTGAGGGATTTGGTTTGTTTCGCCCCCCCCCCCCCCTCCTGTGGGTAAGGAGGGATTTGTTAATGCTGATTTCATTCCCAATGACAACTGAGGGATTTGTTGATGTTTTTCTCCTTTGCCACAGGCTTTGAGAGATTTGTTGATGTTGATTTCCTGTGACACCTGAGGGATTTGTTGATGTGCCCTCCCTGCATTGCCACAGGCCGTAATGGATTTGTTGATGTCGTTTCTTTCCCATGGGAAGTTTTGTTGATTTCAAAACAATTCCCTCTACTGGACTACCTGAATTTTTGGAGTGGCCTTTTTATATGCCTGTCTGTACCTGGCATAAGCTGAGGTCTCTGACACCTCGCTCCTGAACGACCCCATAGATTATGGGGTCACCTTAAACGTTACCTTTTAGCTGGCATAATTATGCTTACTCCAAAGTGGGTGGATGATGGTTCAGTTCCTGGATCAGATGGCTCTGCGGGGACGCAAATAGAATCAAACGTATGCTCTTACTTGTAAAGGGGGGTAACAATGTATGGTTATGAAAAAAAAAAGTGATGTTGTCTTTCCCTACATTCAAAACCAGAAGAAATGATCACTGTGGTCGTTGTGGAATCTGAAACCAACACTCAGAAACACCATTCCGGGACTCGCTGGCGCTCCGATTTCAATTTAGGTCACTTCGCGCAAGTCTCAAGATGGGTTGGTTGTTTTTTTCGTTATCTGTAATGGAACAAGACTGTCCTACAGGGAACAGTACAAGGAGGGAGACGAAGAGGCAGACAGAGAAAACGATGGGGAGACAACATCAGAGCGTGGACTGGCCTTGAGTGGAACGACTTGCTAGAGACGATTTTCGGCCAGCTGAAAATGGTGGGATTAAAAGCAAAAGTGTGTAAGTCTCTTGATGAAGTTTGGGGACTGGGCATCCTGACTGAATTTGGTGAATAACACTTCATGATGATGAATGCTATAATTATATATTATATATATATATATATATATATATATATATATATATATATATATATATATATATATATATGTTGTTTAATCTTTTGTTTGTTTCCATGATTTGTAAAGAAAGAAAAATCAGCGAAGACGAACAATGTGATGATTTCATTGTAAAGAGAAAAATGTTGAAATATTTTCCATTTTAAAATAGCATTTATTTGCATGGGTATTTACCCCACAAATCAGAGTTGAGCAAATCTTACGTCCATGGGGATGCTGGTTGCTCTTTCAGTATAAATAGCATCCCAACCTTCTGGAGGTTCTTTACCAAAAAAAATTTTTCCTTTTCTATCACTCGCTTTGTCATTTTCCTTGCCTTTCTATCCTCTCTCTTTCTTGCTTATTTTCTGCTTTCCTAGTCTATTCTCCTTCAAGCCAAGTTTGACAACGTTGTCTTTTTTTTAAGATGGTATGCGACATTTTGCCTGTATTGTTCTGGTATTGAAATTGTTAACACTGGGATGGGAACATCATGTATATTCTGTAGTGAAATATGCCCATGTGGCTTTTTAAAAAAAAAAAGTCTTGTTTTAATTTCTTTGATGAGTTTGTTATCGGTTGTAGGCCTTTTTGTAACTGAGGGATGATGAATTAAGCAGTGGCCTACGTCCTCAGCTCAGCATGGTTTTGACTCACCTTAAGGAATAAAACAATTAAGGTACTGTGTCATTTGATGTGGTTTGCTACCTTAAGGAATAGAACAATTAAGGCTCTGTGTCATTTGACATTTGATGTGGTTTGCCTTTTTTCCCCTTCTTCTTCTCTAGATTGACAGTATTGGATATTTGAAGGTATAAGGCGGTGTTGGCTTTGAACTGGAAGTGAAAGTTACTGGAGCCACAGAAGCTGAATGAGGTGGCAGTCCTGACATGGCATTGGTGGTCGGCAGAGCTGTAAAACAACATCAAATGAAATAAACCAAATCTTTCCTCTCTTTTTCTATCCCATCTCTCCCTGTATTCCATCTGTTTCCTCTCTCTCTCTCTCTCTGTCCTTCATTCCTTGGCATTATTTTGTATTCATAGTAGGGACGGAATGAAAATGATTGTACATAGGTGTACAGCTATGTTGCCTGTTTGCAGTACTCTGTCCAGTAACTCGTATACGCCTGGCTTTGAACTTGTATTCATCCCCGAAGTCGGAATGCGGCTACCTTCATGGTGGGCAAAAATGGTCGCATACCCCAAAAAATCACCATTTGTGAAACTTTGAGCTCTAGCCGAAGAAGGGAAGGGGGATGGAGGGGAGGGGGGGGCCATGTATTTGTTTGAAAAATCAGCATTTTGTAAAGATTTTTTTTTTGGGGGGGGGGGGGGGTGGTAAGAAATGTAGGCTTCGAATTGTTATTTTTTTGTTCCTTCAAAAAAAAGCATTTAAATTTCTTCCTTTTTTGAACAAAAAAATAGTAGCAATGATGTAACAGACTATGCATTTTTTTTTAATGTTGCAAGCCTCATTATTGAAAAAAAAACCCACCCCCAAATGCTTTGCTGTTGGTATAATTATGTGTAATTAGACGATTTCATATTGCGGTTTCCAGTTGTCACCAAAGGGTAACTAATATCGGTTTATGGTTGGAGATTGGCGTTCTCCACACCAATCCATGCCTACCTTTGGTGTGTTATCAGGTAAACTGCAGCCGTGACATGCTTTGGCTAAAGCAGTAAGCTTGGATCAAGACAGTTCCTATCAAGACAGCTTTAAGATTCCTAACTTGGGTGAAGTTGAGGAAAATACGGAATGATACAACAATATCAAATATGTGTGTGTGTGTGTGTGTGTGGCCACTGATTTGAAAATAGCATAGTTTCCCTTGAAGGAAATTAAAAGGGGGGGGGGGGGGGGGTCGCGCCAGAGATCTTTAAAAACTACGATTTTTTCCCCACCACTCCTCTACCTTCGAAACGTTTTTAGTAAATAATTGACAGACCAAGGTGACAAACTTTTGGTCTTTTTTTTTTGGGAGGAGGGGGAGGAAGGAGTAAAGATAAGGAGGGAGAAGGGGCACACTCGAGAAGTGTATTATTTTAATAATCAGACCTCATCAGAACCTGTAAAAACCTATCACACGGATACAGATCATGCCATCCAATTAACAACAAACGATTCCTTCATCCTGTTGTTAACAGCTTTCATCACTTATAAAGTCTAGATCCTGTGCATCCTCAATGTCCTTTGATGGCTGCCCACAATGGAACAGGGAGATGGTATAATCACGTTCTGAGGCCAGTGTACGGTAGTGATACGTTGTAGCACGACTGCTTACAGTGAAACGCCCCTTTTAGTAGAGAGATTTTGTTGCCAGTGAATGTGTTCAGTGCCTCGTCCAGTCCGATGAGCGAGCATTTAGCAATGCACGAAACAAGACCTACCTCAGGAATGGGCGTCTGTGCTCTCGTATTCACCTTAGAAAGGGAGTGGTGTGTGTGTATTCTTGCTGAGTCTGGAAGATTGTAAACATGTTTTCTGGAATGCAATTTTTTCAACATTGGATCATTTTTGGTTTATTTGTTAAATACAGTTGTTGTGGTTTTTTTGGGGTGGGGGAGGGAGTAGGATTTACGTTTTTTTTAATGATTCCCCAGCAGTGATTTTTTTTCTTTTAGTCTGAATATTACCTTTGTTTTAAATGTTAGTACCATGATATTATGTCTTTTTTGTGGGTGCTGAACAAGAATGTTGGTATTATTGAGAGATTCAGGTTTATCATACATTTTGAAGGTGTACACGCATAAACTGCTAGCATTGCTGGAATTTTTTTTTCTGTTCTTGATTTTGAAGAAAATAGGGTTTACACACCAGTGTTCTCAAGTTAAAAAAAAAAGTCTTTATTTCTTTTCATTGTTGCTCCAAGAATACAGCTGCAAAAGTTCAACAAACTGCACTCACGTGACTGACTTGTCTTAACTCCTTGAGGAGTCGTTAGGGCACTGCACTGGATTTTTCAGGCAGTGTCATGGACATGTTGAACCTGGTGAAGCCCATCCCTCTCCAGGCAAAAGGATGCATGCTGGGTATGTCTCGTCCACACAAGGTGGATGGGGGTTTTAATATGTGCACAAGATATGCTGTATGTGGTGTCTTGGTTTACAGCCTCATCCAAAAAATCTTTTAGCGGAGTGGAGTCAGTACCAATGTTCACTCCTGGGGAAAAAATCCCCTCGAATAAGACACCTCGGTGGAGATTTGAACCCGTGCCTGTGATACCCTGAGATCAGAAGTCTGATGCTGCTAACCGCTTGGCAAACCAGCTCCACTGCATAGTCAGTAAATTGGAAAATCCTTTCTGCTAAACAGCAGCTTGAAATATACTCGGGGGGGGGGGGGGGGGGGGGGGGGCAGGATAGCCTAGTGGTTAGAGCGTTGCAATCATGATCTGACAGCCTTGGATCGAGCACCACAGAACTGCCCATTTCAAGGGATTTTACCCTGGAGTCAACATCAGTACTGACTCCATTCCCCAAAAAGTTCTTTGGATGAGACTGTAAACGGAGGCCCTATGTGTGAATGCATACAGAACATCTTGTACACAATAACCTGTTCCGCCTTTCTGAAGAAGAGGCCATTTGGGCTTGGTAGGAACGGATGACAACATTAAAATCAATGCATGAATTCTGAAGTTATGTTTAGACGCCATCCCCAAAGTCAGAATGCAGCTACCTTAATGGTGGTTTAAAAAAACCAAACAAACAGACACTGCGCAACATCTCACCATTGGTGAACTCTGGAGCTCTAGCTGAGGTACAACAACAAAGTGATTCTACCATGTAGTCATTAGCAAAAACCAGGTGGATAATTATGTGCTGGGATGAACAAGAAACAGAGTAACACAACCAACAAACCTGCAAGCTGTAGTAAAAATGCAGGTTTGTGTGTGCAGTACGCAACACACAGACACTTTATTGTTGATGCCACTTTTGTTACCCTGGGATGGACCTCATGGAAATTCAAACACCCTGACCTCACATTATGAATGTTCTATGATCATTAGTGTTATATGTTTTGATTTTGTTAGTGTTTTTTTCCCCACGACAGGCGAAGAAAGGAATCACAAAAAGCAGCGAATGGTGTGACTTCATGTTTACAAATGTATTCGCTTGGCTGCTGATATTGGCGAATATTTTATATAACTAGATCATTAACATTTTTCCTGTCTCCTTGCTTTTTGTGGAGGGACCATTTTCCATAACTGCTTACAATGTAATCATTACTTTTTACTTGTTGTTATGCCATTTTGTCTTTGTACATATGATTGGAGAATATAAAAAAAATGTTAAGGAGGCTTTTAAAATGATAATAATAATAAATGTGCTGAATCTTGTAAAGCAAACAAATCGCATTTAGATCATTCACATGCATGCGACCGTTCACAAATAATCTTTACAGTTACAGAACCCCAAAGCTTTCTTGGTTAAAAGCAAACAAGTCCTTCGGATGAGACTATAAACCAAGGTCTGTACGAATGTGCACAGAACATCTTGTGCACATGTTTAAAACCCATCATGCTTTTCAGAAATGTAGACCACTATGTGTGTGTGTGGGAACGAATGACAAATTAAAACACACACACACACACAAGCACACTCGTGTCGTGTCGTGTTTAGATTTGATCAGAAGTCAGAATAAGGTTACCTTAATGGTGGACAGAAGCGGTGCCATGGGTAAAACCTCACCATTGGTGAACCTTGGAGCTCAAGCCGAGGAACCCAAATAAAAACCCCAAACAAAAAGACCCAAGAAAGCAAAAAACCTCCCCGACATTGAAATGTGGCTGCCTTAACGGTGAGCAAACGGTCGCATATGCAAAGCTATTATCATCAGGGAACCGTGGAGTTCTAGCCTAGGAACGAAACAAAACAGAAACTCTATGTTGTATGAAGGACTGTGCGAGCGAAATGTAATCCGAATAATGTGATGCGGTTTGAAAATACATTATTGTCCTCTGTTGCTAAGAATGTTCAAATTCATTCAACGTCTTTTCACAAGGCTAAGAATGAATGTATTTCTCTCTGCCTGTTTTGCTTTCCCACTGATGTCTATAAAGGCCAGTCATTTGTTTATCAACAACAGATTATACTTGTTCATCTGAAAGATTTCTAGATATATAGGGTGGGGTTTTGTTTCGTGTTTGTATTTTAAAAGGTCCAATTTTTTTCCTGTCGTGGGTTTGCTACAATCTCAGCTCTGTGAGAGTGTGTGTGTATACATTATTTGATTCAAGTGTTCAAGATGTTTTCTGTGCAAGCAATTTTTGGATCAATAATTTTGTGTGTGTGAATTTAACGGTTCTGCCTTAAAATTGGAGAGTCATTTATTGTGTTCAACATTTTTTGCACCAGAGTTGTCCGACTGTGGAAGATTTTTTTGCTTCTGCAAGGAATATCAGACGTGCCTTATGCTTTTTATGTGTATTTTTGTTGTTGTTTTTTTATATTGTGGTTTGCTATACCATTGGTCACGCAGTACTTGAAAAAAAAAAGTTAGATCTGTTTCGTCATTGTGGTACATAAATGTGTTAGTAGGACACTGTCGTCACCATTGTCTGTCTTATTTGTGTGTCATGTGTCACTGGTAGTCGCCACTGTGTCACATTAAATTAATGTGTCACATGTTACTGACAGTCACTGCTGTGTAACAATGCTTCATGTCATTGGCAGTCACTGCTGTGCCACATTACTGTCATGTGTGTGTCATTGGCTACCACAAACTGTGTCACATTAGCGTGTCATGTCATTGGCCGTCACCACACGTCACATTAAATCGTCAATGTCAGTTGCCACTGTGTGACATTGTCATATGTCATTGACAGTCACCACCACTGTGTCACATTGCTTGTCATATATCACTGACAGTCACCAGTGAGCACTGTGTGACATACATGTATAGTATGCCATTAGGAGTCATCATTCAGTGACGGGAATATATCGTATGCCATTTTGTTGACATACTGGAAATTGCTAACCCTTCCTTGTTTAATCTTCCCCCTCCTCTCTCTGCCTCCCTCTTTTTAAAACAACATTATGCCTCAAGACTTGTGTTCATTCATATCCCATGTGTTCTGAGTTTTAACCTTTAACTGGTCAAATATTTCAATGGCTTGACTGTATTGTTATTAAATGCCTCATGGTTTATATGCTTTCATGCTGTATGGATATATATATGTTTGTCTTTGTAAAAACAAATTGGTAGGGGAGGTGTAATTTTAAACACTTTTCTCGGATATGATGAAGGGTGGATGGGGGGAAATTTATTGATTTCAAATGAACTTTTGAAATAGAAAAAAACGATGTCTTCAACTGAGGATTTTTCTAATGGGTTTGTGGTAGAGAGCAATGTTAGAGATGTCCCGAAACAACAAAAAAAAGCATGGAATGTTTGAACTTCTCATCTAATAAAGCAGAGCTGGAAATATTTCAGAACCCCCCACCCCCTTTCAAAACCAAAAAAACAGGGGGGAAAATGTTTTATTTTCCATGTTGATATACTTCTGTTAATAAAACAAAAGAAGAAAAATGTGCTTTTTTTTTGGTGAATGTTTTGTGACTGTTTGATTCTACTAATTGTTTTTTTTTGTTTGTTCCTTGGTTAGAGCTGCGAGGCAATGGTGAGATTTTGTGGTTGCGACCATTTGCCCACCATTAAGGTAGCCGCATTCTGACTTTGGGAATGATGTATTAACACAATAACAGTGTACATGTATTTAACAACAACAACAAAAAATTGTCATCTGTTCCTACCCTTAGGCACACATTGGCCTAGTCTTCTGAAAGGTGGAACAGGTTTTAACATGAGCGCAGGATGTTTTGCATGTATTCGTACACAGAACCTTGGTATACAGTCTCACCCAAAGGGCTTCAGGGGTAGTGGAGTTGGTCCTGATGTTAAATCCAGGGGGAAAAAATCCCCTCAAATGGGCACCTCAGTGGTGGTTGAGATGGATGTTGTCAGATTGCGAGCTCAACGCTCTAACCACTAGGCTATCCTGCCTCCTGTCACTGATCCCTCAGATTCCGATCCTTTGGGGCGCCTTCGAAGCTTTGTCCAGTCCTCTCGTCTCTCAGCCACCCTCAGGGTGTCTCTCAGCTCCATGTCTGTCCACTCTCGAATGTTGTCCTCCCATCTCTTCCTTTATCTGCCTCTTCTTCTTCCTCCCCTCACTGTGCCTTGTAGGATTGTTTTAGCAAGACCAGAGCGTGTGACATGACCAAACAAACCACTTCAGTTTTCGTTGTCTGACTGTCACATAACATCTTTTATAATGATTGTGTTCCAGGCGGTGATATAGCCTAGTAGTTAGAGCATCACGATCTGATGAAGCGGCTTCAAGCCACTACCAAGATGCCCGTTTGAGGGGAATTTTGCCCTGGAGTTGATATCAGTACCAACTCCACTCCCCTAAAAATCCTTTGGATGAGAGTAGTATTAACCGAGATCCTATGGACAAATGCATGCAGACCACCTTGTGCACACATTAAAACCAGTTCCGCCTTTCAGAACGGTAAGCCGTAGAAACAAATGACAAAATCTCAAAAACAACAAAAAATGGATGCTGAAGAGTAGGCAAGTGGCTGTATGGGCAAAATTTCAGCATTGGTAAAAATCTCAGAGCACTAGCCAAAGAGTGAGAGAGAAAAAAAGAGAAAAAGTGCAGTTTGTGAGTTTTTGTTGTTGTAACAAATACTATCTTAAAACCTACCCTCAACAAACATAGGTGAAGGCAGCGTCAAGGTACAGGTGTTCCCATAATCTATGTAGTCCTTGGAGTGCGAGGTGTCAGAGATCCCAGCTCCTTAAGGGGCCGGCTTACTGCAGGCAGTGCTCATCTATATCTCCTCTCCCTTGCTGCTTTACCTTCCTATCCCTAAAGAGGGGAAGTACCTATTTATATTTGGGTGAACTGGGGTACTGTACAGAAGTCAAAATTGAGCATGGTTACCTCTTAGATGGATGACCGTTTGTGTGCATCGGCTTCTGTACCTTCCTCCAGTTCACCCAGGTGTAGATGGGTACCTGCCCATTTTTGGGTCAGGGAAGGTAAAGCAGTGAGAGAGAAGAAATGGGCTCCGCCCTCAATATGCTGGCCCCTAGAGAAATTGAGGTCTCTGACACCTCGTTCCTCAATGACCACATAGGAACACCTTTACCTTTACCAACAAATATAAATCATACATATTAAAAACACCCACACACAGATGCATAAAACAAATTTGAGAACTGAAACAAAACTTCAGATTTCTCTTGATTTAAATAAAATACATGGCTGAATCTGTACTGACATAACTCTTGTGAAGAATGCACAGGACAGAAAAAATAAATAATCAAACAGCATGAATTATTAACACAGAATTAAACATCACGAATCAATAACAAAGCTATGTAAATAATAAATTAAGAATCGTGAACGAAACATGTTTAAACAGCATACTGTAATAACAAAAATGCATAACTTTAAAGATGAAACATTAACAAAAATGTATAAACAATTAACCAGTATGATTCATTAACAAAAATGAATGAAAAGTTTAACATTAAGAATCAATAACAAACATAAGTAAACAATCAATTAGGACCCGCAAACAAAAATACATAAACATAAATCATGAACAAAATGTATAAACAATTAAACATCAAAACTGATAACAAAAATAAACAATGGAACAATACAAATCCTTTCATAGAAGAATATATAAGCAAAAATTAAGAATCAATAGCAAACAGTAAGAAAATACAACAAACAAGGACATCAATGCTGTTGACAGGATAAACATCAAACTGCAAAATATCCCAGAAGTCGGAATGCAGTTACCTCAACGGTGGGCAAACGGTTGCATACGCAAAACTGCACCATTGGTGGTATGTTTGGAATGACCCAGATAACTCTGATATCACAGACAAATAGCAGGACTTTGAAAAATGACTTGGAATAGCTTTTTGACCATAAAAGCTTGAATTACTGGAATAACATATGGGCCAAACGTACAAACAGCAACCTAAAGTATATGTGGAATTTCTAGAATAACTTTTCAGCCACAAACAGTAGAAATGTTGGAAATAATAAGGAAAAACCCCCATTCAGACTGTGATGTAGGCAATAATACTTGTGAACAATTTTGGACTCTCTAGAATAACTTATGCGCCAATGGAGCCATGAGCAAAATACTGAGCAATCCAGGCAGCTGTTGCCGTAAACTTCCACTGAATGTAGAGAAGCATCTCCCTCCCTCCCCACGAATTATCTGTATTTTAGGATGGTGGCATAGCCTAGTGGTCACAGTGTTCAAGGGGGGACATTTTCCCCTGGAGTTAACATCAGTGCAGACTTCACTCTCCCCAAAAGTCCTTTGGATGAGACTATAAACCGAGGTCCCGTGTGCGAACGCACGCAGAACATCTTGCGCACACGTTAAATCCTGTTCCGCTTTTCGTAAGAGTAGGCCATTGTGTGCCGGTGGAAACAGATGACAGAATTTACAAAACCACATACACACGGGGACTGGATGTAAAAAAGCACATAAGTGCTTATTCCATTATCCTCGATATAAAAGAATAAAATAAAAAATAAAATAAATAAGTGTTGCGCTCATGATCTGATGGTATCGATATCAAGTATTGATACTGGTATCAATATCGAGTCGTCATGAAGGTGTCCGTTTTAGGGAATTTTACCCCGGAGTTAACATCAGTATTGACTTCCCGCTCCCCAAAAGTCCTTTGGATGAGACTATAAAACTCCCCTACGACCTTATAGGTTATGGGACTCCTTTACCTTACCTTTATAAAACCCAGGCTCTGTGTGCGAATGTAAGCAGAACACACTTGCTCACGTTAAAATCCAGTCACACCTTTTTGAAAAGTAGGCCACTTCGTGACAGTAGGAACAGACGATTTTAAAATTGCATGCACACAGGTAATGTGCTTTGACAGTTGGAATGCAGTTACCTAAATGACTGGAGGGGAGAAGGGGGGGGGGGGGGGCAGTCGCATATGCAAAAAAACTTCACTGTAGGTATATCTTGGGAGAGGATTAAAAAGTACCTCAACTGTATTTTTCTTTTCAAAGGAGATTTAAAATAAAATAAAAACCTAAACAATTCAATCAACGCTACAACACTGAAGACACACAATCACAATAAACTGTACAATTTGTCCACAGTCAGAAGACTAGCTACTGTACTACCACTACAAAGCATCTCAGAAACGAGTTCTTGTCGCAGTCTGACTCAAATAACATCTACAGCAATGATCTTCTCAAATAATTATAATGATGAACACAACCTGCAAGACACATAAAAATAAAATTTACAAAAAAAACCATGGGAAGGGAGCAGCAGGGTGGTGATGATAAATGAAATCACTAGGATCACAACATGCTTTAAATCAACGCCAAAACAAAAGAAATATTACATACTATAAAAGTGCAAAGGACTGAAGTTTCTAAAAACGGACAAACCCTGTAACAGCTCTATAACATCTACCTGTGCAAAATTAATAAAAAGTTTCGGGGGGAAAAAACTTTCCATGTCTAAAGTAATAATAAGACAATTGTTACAGAGAGCTTTATATGAATGCATTATACAAGGCAACAACAACAAAAGTCACACAGCTTTTTATTAAAACAGCAATAAAAAACAAAAAACAAACCAAAAAAAGCCCCCCCCCCAAGCCTGACCAAACACACAAGTACATGTTATAAATATTACATTTATTTTCATAAACACTCCTCCCCCGTCCCTCCTTTAAAAAAATAAAGAAAGAAAGAAAGGACAACAACAACAACAAAAATGCAGTTATTCTCCTCATTTTAAAATGAAAATATCACAGACAGTCAAAAGACACATTATTTTGTCCTTCGTCATGTTGGGGTGGGAGTGGGAGGGGGGGCTGGGGATGGGGGTTTTCCAGTCATCTCTCTTTGCGATTTGCTCCCTCCTCTCCCTCCCCCCACCAAACCACCTCTTCTTTCCACACCCACCAAGTCAGCAGATCAGACCAACATATGAATAATAAATCATATTGTTACTTCATTGCACCACTGCCGTTACCACACAAAATATTGCCCAGCTACAACCACTTACTCACAAACTGATCTTGGGGGGAAAAAAAAATCACCCCAAAATCAAAACCCATCCTACCCTAACACCCACCCCCTCACACACACAAACAAACCTCCAACCGAAAAAACACAAACCCCCCCCCCCCCGAACATGTAGCAGAGTGGAGACAGAATAGCTTCTATCTTTGCAACAAGAACTTCCAAGATACACAGCATGATCAGAACTGTGGAGAATGGGGGCCTCTAGAAACAGGCTGTGTACATTCTGCATTTCACTGCACAGGTGAAGTGTATGATAGGAGAAATCAGAATTATCACCCAAAGAAACAGAGCCTTGCGTATAGGAGAAATCAGGATGATCACCCAAAGAAACAGAGAACTCGCACAATTCGCTGGCATTTCCCAATTTAGAAACACAGCATTGCGCTTGTACTCCTTCCACAAGGGAGATAATTAGGACCACCCCCCCATCAATACACTCTCCCTCAACACCCCCCCCCCCCTCATCACCCCCCCCCCCTAACAATAACAACAACAAACCACAAACCCAAACATTCACCAACCCACCTCAAAAGACAAACAGCAGCAGTACATCAGATGTGTTTGCTGAAATTCAAGCACATTGTTTGTGTAGGTGAAACAGGCAACAAAGCGTATCAACAGTGGTCATCGATTATCATCAAGCCCGAAAATGACGACATGTCTTTGAAATCACCTTGCCCAAAGTGTCAACATAGTTTCTTTGCACATTTTTTTTCTCTCTTTTAGATGTCATCCAAAATATAAACAAGACCAGTGAGACGACAAGATATAAAAAATTTCCAGAGAAAATGGGACGGCTCGGAGCATTCTTGAATGAAATACAAAGAACGAGTGATAGTGATTGATAAACCATTCATCCATGACGATGAATTTAACAATAATGCAGAGCTTTATACAGATTAGCGATAAGAAACTATAATGACAACAATACTGTATCAAATTTATACAGTTTGATGATATTGTATGAAACTTAGCTTCACAATAAAAACACTAATGATGAATCTTAACATTAAAAATGGATGAAAATTGATGTAGCTTAACAATCAGTTATGAAACTTGAACAACTTTATATCTTGTTTGCAAAAAATACCAAAAACCCAACCAGACCCCAGACACTATTGTACATACCATGAAACAAACAAAAGAAAGAAGAAAGAAATGCTGATATATAAATGCAAAAATGGCAACAGAAAAAAACCCATAACATGCTGATTGATGTACAGAAAACATCACAATCGCAAAAAGTGTCACAGAATGTATGAAGGAAAAAACCCAAAATAAATAAAAATAAAAAACCCAGATGAATGCTATTCATCATCATCATTAGCCATTACACCCAGTGGTGTGTAGGGCAGCAACAAAGCGCTTCCACTCCCGTCTATCCTGGGCCAACCTAGTCACTGATCCCCAAGAGTGCTGCATGGCCTTCATCTCACTTTCTACAGTCCTCCTCCATGTTGCTTTTGGTCTTCCTTTCTTTCTCCTTCTGGGCTCCAGTGCAATGCTGTTCTTGTGATTGACTGTGGGTCTCTTCGAAGGATGTGCCCAATCCACTTCCACCGTTGAATAGTATTCATAGCATCATCAAAGTCGACAGGAGAGAAACAACAGACTGAGGCTTTATATATGAACCAGACTGTCAATGTCTGTCTGTGCACAGGACCTTGGTTTGAAGTCTCAACCAACCCTGAAGTCGGAATGCGGCTACCTTAATGGTGGATAAAAATGGCTGCATACACAAAATCTCACCATTGGTGCACCTAAGAGCTCTATCCCGAGGAACAAAAAAATCTCATGCACAGAACTGGAAGGAAACTGCAGTCTGCACAAAGATGAAAAGTCTTTTCCAGCCTGGCGACCCTGATTTGAGAATCGAATCCCCGATCCTTGACTTCAGCATTACACGTCTACCCACTGAGCCAAAAACGAGGTCCCTAGTATGATTAACCCCCAACACAACTCAGCTGTCTCCACTGCCCACTGTCATCAGTAGGAGCTCCATGCAATGCCACCAGGGTTCACCATCTCTATCATTAAAAATTGTTTAAAAAAAATATTGTTTTTTGTCGACAAAACTGGTTACATTAGACCCTACTTTCTATTAAGAGATTCATAAAAAAAATGTTGAAAATTACCTTGATGATGTTTGTTGTTAATCACAAACAGTCATCACAGCACACTTGTATATAATATCTTTCCCCTTCAAAAAGACATCAACAGATCCCCCCTTCACCCCCCAAAAACCTAACAATAATCTGTACATCAAATCATGACAAACCAAATTAAAATAGCACATTTTACCAGACACACACACACAAAATGTGGCACTCGACCATGGTGATGCTTCTTGCTTGGTCAAGAAGCTTAGACTTTACAGATATGTCATAATGATCAAACATCACCCAAAAACATTCTGAGAGCAAAATGGACGGATTTTTGTTCTAAGTCATCTTTTTCACATCATTGCACATGCCTGTAATTGATCCTCCCAAATAAAATGTCCTGATTTTTAGAAACGCTGTCGGCATATCAGCAGTTTTTGCTACAGTTGAGGTATCAAGAGACCAGTGTGGACCTGAAAATGGAGGTAAAACGGTGAAAGACATGAAAAACACAAATCCTGACGAGTCTCTCGTTCCCTGACAAAACCTACAAGCGGCTGACTACTCTTTCATCATCGTAAAGACGAAAATAAAACATCAGCAAAATATTGACTAACTTTTCCCTTAATTAACTCTGAGGGGTAATTTTAGCATTGTCATTAAATTTCCAGGAAGTAAAGTTGTGAACCTGGCGGAGCCCATCCCTCTCCAGGTAGCCAAGGTGCATGCTGGGTATGTTCTCTCACTGGCCATAGCTGACCTACTTCACCACAAGCAGATGCGGTTTTAATGACTAAGCAAGTAGCTCTGTGCGTGTTTTTATTAGGAACCTCGGTTTATAGTCTCATCCAATAGACAGCAGGGGAGGGAGGTAGGGGTGGGAAGGAGGGACAACTTAGTGGTTAGAGCTAGAGCATTGCGTTCATGATCTGATGGCCCAGGATTCAGCCCCTGAGGCACCCTTCAAGGGGGTTTTTCTTCTGGAGTTTAACATCAGTACTGACTCCACTTCATGAAAGTCCTTCGGATGAGACTATAAACCGAGG
This sequence comes from Rapana venosa, assembly GCA_028751875.1. Taxonomy (NCBI): domain Eukaryota; kingdom Metazoa; phylum Mollusca; class Gastropoda; order Neogastropoda; family Muricidae; genus Rapana; species Rapana venosa. The sequence continues at coordinate 35,814,951 of CM054142.1, read as the reverse complement.
CCCTGTGTGTGACACACACACAAACATCTTGCGCACAAATCAAAACCCATTCTGCCTCTAAGAAAAGTAGGCTACTTTGTGCTGGTGGGAACGGATGACAAAAAATAAAAATAGAACGCACGCACTTTAGTCAGTGTCATGAGTGCTTTGATTTGTTGCTTTACAAGATTCAGCACTATATAAATTCCATACATTATTATTATCATGTTCAGACATCATCCCCAAAATCAGAATGCAGCTACCACAATGGTGGGCAAAAACACGTCACATGTACGTACAAAATCTCACCACCGGTGAACCTTGGAACTAAACCTGAGGAATGAAATTTTTAAAAAAGAAGAAGAAGGAGCTCTTTTCCAGCAGAATCATTTTCCTGGCAATCAAGGTATTTATCTTTTGTTCTTGATAGGATCAGAGGGTGAAACTAAAATCATGTTCTAATGAATGTGTCGCAGAGGACAAATGATCTTTTTAGTGAGTTACAAACTTTGTATAGACAGAGCAAAAATAAACACCATTACACTGATATGCGTGTGTGTATGTGTGTGTGTGTGTGTGTGTTATTTCATTTTTTAAACATCTTCTTTTTGCTTCTACTCTTAATTCAACCAGCTGAAAAACAAATTCTGATGGAGATGACTTCTGATGTAAATGACCACAGAACTTTGCCAGATAATATTAAAAGAAAATGTTACGGTTCATAAAATGTTACTCATTAATTGCAGAAAGAAGGTATAGAACTTACAAAAAGGACATATGATACTTAGTTAAAGTAACATTTACTGACAAAAAATATCATCCCCCCAAAAAACACACACAAAAAACAAAAAAAAACAAAAGCAAAACATGAATGAAATGATTCTTGAGCACACAAAAAATTGAACAAACCCTTTTCCAAAACAGACGCTCTTCATGGATACATGCACAAGACAAACACACACATGACAGCAATATGATGAATGACATGGAACTGTGACAGACACAAGGATCACAAGGGATTCAAACTGTAAGCACAATGTGCAACGTATCGGCAAGAGTGTGTCACCAGGCTTCCCCAGACATGATTTCACGATAATCTTCAGCAACATCCCTGCTGGCCCTCACATCCAGTTCAACATGAATAAAGTCACAACTCGTAAAACAAAGTTGCGATAATCATGGTATTTACAATATATTTTTTCTATCTGAAATTTCAACAGATAAACTCCATAAATTCAACAAGGGACACACAGACAAACTGGCCAATATCGACATAAAACAAAGTGACAATTCATAAAACAAAGCTGTGATATCTCTATCTATCTATCTGTCCCGTAGTCTGACGACCGTGGGGGCACCCTCAAAGACTCAACAACCAGTTCCCTCCATTCCTCTCTCTGTTCTGTGCTGTGATATGATATTTGCAATATTCTTTTTTCCCCTGAAATTTCAACAAACAGGCTGAAACATTAGCGTTGCAAAATTTTCCTGTGTAATACCTGTTCTTAAATTAAACAAGACAGTTTTCACACAGGATGCTTTGCTTTTCTGTAATCTGGTCACTTAGGCAATGCACTAGTCCAGTCTTCAGATTTCCGTGGGTTTTCACATCAAGATAAGGCTGACAATAGGTGATGCATTCGTGAATCAGGGCTTGTGATTTCTTAAGGATCCATTTCATGAATCTGATCCTGAATGATCCACAACGATAGTGCACAACTGTCACACTTTACTTATTTATCGCTGCGTACCAAAGTTAACTCCTAGGGGCAAAAAATCATTCAGACACCTCAGCTAAAATTTGAACAGCATGAAAACTTTTGCTGCAAAACTGATGTAAAACCTTTCTTTTTTGTTGTGTAGACTGATGAAGAAAACATTCTTTTGTACAAACCTTGCAAACAGCAGTGAGATCAACAATAATGTTAACAGTCATAAATCAACACGAATACCTTGATGACTAGAATATTTATAGCATGATAACATACTTTTATTTTTCTTGATGCTTGAAAATATTGACGACAGTCTATAATTTCTTTTAACTGTTTCAAATTGACAGCATATTTTTTGGTTCTTTCAATGTTTGAGAATGACAATTCTATGCTATTCTTTCTTAAAAATAATAAAAGCATAATTTTATTTCTTTTAGTATTCAACTGACAGCATATTTCTAGTTCTTTTCATGACTGAAACTGATGTTATAACATTTCTAGTTCTTCTCATGCTTGAAAACATAATAATAGAACACTTGTATATGTACACCTTGACATGTGTATTAAATTTACACATTTCTTTCACTGGTTTTACATGAAATTTTTAAAAAATCATTTCTTCTCCATCTTAAGTGATCAAATGTTAAAATTTCATGGTGGTAGTTTTGCATTTTGGATCTGCGGAATACGTCTGTAAAATATGATCCAAAAATACCCTTCTATACACCCCCCCCCCCCCCAAAAAAAACAAAAGAAGATTAAAACTATTTCAGCCATCACATTCAGCCGAGCAGATCTAGCACACTGATTTGACATAGTTTGCATCACTGTGGTGCGATGATGTTACGATGGCAGACAAATAGAAACAATCGATTTTTTTTGCCCTGTTCCTTGACCAGAGCTTTGAAGTTCACCTAAAGTGCGATTTTCGCGTATGCCACCGTTTTTGCCCACCATGAAGGTAGCCACATTCCAACTTCAGGGAGAAGCCATTGATCAACACTCTACAGCGTTGCTGATTACATTTGTGTTCTCCATCTGGCTGGCTGAGCCAATGTCTCTCCTAATAATTATTGTACTAACACCACAGATACACAACCAACAGTTACTTTTACCTAACAATTCGTAATGAACTTAAAGATGCAAGAAGGTAGGGGGCAGGACGGTTAAGATGTTCACTTGCCTAACAAGTAAACTGTGAGGTTCTGGATTCGATTCCCAGCCTTGCCCTTTCTTTCCAGTTTGACGGGAAAACCAAACAGAATGTCAAGTCTTTCGGAGGAGACTCTAACCCAGTCTGACCTGTGTGTTTACGGACTTGTGCATGTCAAAAGAATCTACGACAGTTGAAAATACAATAGAGCAGGCAGGTACCTCCTGACTGTCATGGCAACACTGGTAGGTTCAATTCCCAACTGTATGTATCCCTGAAGTTGGAATGTGACTAACTTCATGGTGGGACAAAACAAAGACAAAAGCACGGTCGCATACGCAAAAATCTCACCATTGGTGAACTTTGGAGCTCTAGCCAAGGAACAACACCCCCCCTCCCCCCAACCCCTCCCCCCCAAAAAAACCCAAAACTGCCCCAAAATGCCCAAACCTTGAAGATAACTTACTGGCATAGCAATTGATAATGAGCCGTAAGCTCACCCACTGGCATAACAACTGGTAAAGAACAGTGACTTTTAAGCATAACAACAATAATAATCCAAAATACTTCAGAACAATAGCTGACTTACTGACACAACGACAACAGTAATTCCAATTCACCATGAACAAAAAAATCATTACAGTACTTGACACGAGAGCATAAAATGACACCTCAATGATAATATACTCTATAACACCAAAAAAGTTATATATTAAAAAAAAGCAGCAAACTACCATAACATATATATCTTTTTTCATTACTCAGATGGACAGCTCAGTCTCTGTTACAAAGGCAGATGTACACTGCAGGTCCTCCCAGTCTCCATAGAGCGTCTTGACCACTGGGGTGGTATGGGTCAGTCAGGCCAGATCCTCTTTCAGAGTGCTACCTCATGTAGCGGGCAGGACTGCAGCACATGGTCTGTTGTCTGGCTGCTGCCAGTCTGGCAAGGGCACTGCTCTGTGTGGTCTGTGTGGAGTTTCAGGTGATTTAGACTGTCATGGCCCGTCCTGAGTCTGAATATACAGACTGGTGTATAAACTTAACCATGTTGACGACTGCCATGCCCCAAACCACCAGCATGGACGGATGTTCATATTTGTAAATATAAATAAATACCAAAGCTTATACAACACATATCATCACACCGCGATGAGCACAGATAACGGCATAGGGGAAAAAGAAGTTTTTAAACAAAATGTCCGGTGTTGATACGGGTGGTCGGAAGATGATAAATAAACATCACAGATAGCAAGCAAAATACCATGAATACGTCATATTTACAAAACTTTCAATACTTTACCTGTGTTGAGGTAAATCATCGGCCATTTTGTTTTCCTTTCCAATTTTAAAGACAAACGACAATTTAAGTCCATCCTTCCACATGTTCTTATGCAATCATCATGGGGACAGGATGTAAAAAAAAAAAGCACATTAGCACTTATTCCATTATCCTCGATATTAAAGAATAAAATATATTAAAAAAAATTTTAAATCATGAAACTGCACCACCAAAGTCATCTGTTATGATGCAAAACCATTGTGACAATATCTATATCATGAAATTAATATATACACACACATATATATATATCTATATATTTATATCTATCTATATGTATATATATATATATCTGATATTTGAGACTAACAGATGAGCAATAACAACAAATACTTTTAAAAAACCCATGCGTTATCAAATATTTCAAAACAATCACCTCCAAAAGTTAATATTTTCTCAAAATAAAATGTAATGAACACAAATCAGAACCAAGCAAAATTTTCACCTGATTATAAATCAGACCATCAACAAGTTTAAAAAAAAAAAGAAAGCCTAAAATGGGACCTGATTCTGCCAATGTAAGTCACAAAAAAGGCGCCTGTACACAGTCTGCTGAGGTCGGTCTCACCAGCTAAGGAATTCATCTCACAGTTTTCCTATCCACCTTCAAGCTGGAAGGAAACCACTTCAAAGAATCATCAACAAAAGTGGGGGGCGGGACAGCCTAGTGGTTAGAACATTGTGTGTGCTCGTGATTTGACAGCCCGGGTTTGGGCCACCACTCAAGGACATGGTTCCTCTGGAGTTAACACTGGTGCTGACTCCACTCTCCCGAAAGTTGTTCAGGTAAGACTATAAAATGATGTGCGTGTGCGCGAACGTCTTGCACACATGTGAAAACCCATTTTGCCTTTTAGAAGAGTAGGCCATAGACGCCGGGTAAGAATGAATGACAACCCCCCTACCCCTACCCTCAAAACAAAACCAATAAATCCCAGAACAAAGCACACTGGTCTTGTGTTTAGACATCATCCTTCAAGTTGGGAATGTAGCCCCCTCACTGATAGACAAAACTGGCTGTATACGCAAAAATCTCACCATTGGTGAGGAGCCTCAGCGGTTCTAGCCACAAAACAAAAAATAACTCCCCCACCTTTTTTTTTTTTTCAATGATGGCATTGATTGCATTTTAGCAGAAAAATGACTGTCACCAGGAATTTCTGCAAGGCTGCCTGGCTCAGAGTGAAAGAGAGAAAACTCCCGTGTAAAGATAACTCTTAGTCTTGTTCCCTAACCGACACTGGCCGAGGGCTGATGCAGCAAGACGATTGGTTTGTAAGACAGACCCCAGCAGACGTCATTTCCACCATCAACACAATTATAAAATCACAACATCAACAAAGGTAAAACCTCACTTACAAATTTCTTCTCCACAAGAAACACATTTTTTTTTCTCTCAGGCATGATAAGTTTATGAGGCAGATTGAAGCACACCCAAATGTCATCCAAACAGAAAAAAATCCCCCCAAAAAACAAAAATTTAAAAAAAGCGCCCCCTTCCCCCCCCCCCACTCCCCACCCAAAAAAGCCAAAATTAAGTTCAGATAAACTGCTTTGCGTTGCCAATGTGATCAGATCCGTATCAACAACCAACGACAACAAAAAAAAAAAGGAAAAAAAAACCGAAAAGAAAAAGAAATCACCAACGCACATACACAAAAAAACCACAGTGGAAGGGGAGAGGGGGAAAGAGGGAGGGAGGGAGGGGGAGGCAGGAACTAGCGGCGATATCCCAGCAGACTCGGCTCTTGTGTTGTGTGCAAAAGTCTCAGCGCTCACGGTCCCCCCGGCGCTTTGCGTACATTCTGCTTGGCCTGGCCCAGCGCCACCTGCCGCGCGTTGCTGCCGAAATCCAGCGTGTTGCACGTCTCCGCAAAGTTCTTCACGTCAGGGCTGACGTTGACGAAGAGGCAGGCCTGCAACACGGTCAGCATCGTCATCGTCAGCATCAGCATCAGCAAGCAAGGAAGGAAGGAAGGAAGGAAGGAGGGAAGGAAGGAAAGGAAGGAAGGAAGGAGGGAGGGAAGGAAGGAAGCAAGGAAGGAAGAAAGGAAGGGAGGAAGGAAGCAAGGAAGGAAGCAAGGAAGGAAGGAAGGTAGGAAGGAAGGAAGCAAGGAAGGAAGGAAGGAAGCAAGGAAGGAAGGAAGTAGGAAGGAAGCAAGGAAGGAAGGAAGGTAGCAAGGAAGGAAGGAAGCAAGGAAGGAAGGAAGGTACGAAGGAAGCAAGGAAGTAAGCAAGGAAGGAAGGAAGGAGCAAGGAAGGAAGGAAGGAAGGTACGAAGGAAGCAAGGAAGTAAGCAAGGAAGGAAGGAAGGAGCAAGGAAGGAAGCAAGGAAGGAAGGAAGGTACGAAGGAAGCAAGGAAGTAAGAAGGAAGGAAGGAAGGAAGGAAGGAAGGAAGGAAGGAAGGAAGGAAGGGAGGAAGCAAGGAAGGTAGGAAGGAAGGAAGGAAGGAAGGAAGGGAGGGAGGAAGGAAGCAAGGAAGGAAGGAAGGAAGGAAGGAAGCAAGCAAGGAAGGAAGGAAGGAAGCAAGGAAGGAAGGAAGGAAGGAAGAAAGGAAGGAAGGAAGGAAGGAAGGAAGGAAGAAAGGCATCCAGGGGAGAGATTCAACGAAAAAAAAAGAAAAGAAATCAACAGAAAAAGACCACAAAAAAAAAAGAAAAAGAAACATCAACTGAAAAGTAGTAGCTCTGGCTTCCTTTACTGGGTTCATACAGACTTCTCAGTATTTGTTGTTGTTGTTCCTTGGCTAGAGCTCAGTGGTTGACCAATGGTGAGATTTTTGCGTATGTGACTGACCCCCACCCAACCCCCCCCCTCCCCGAAACCAATTAGGTAGCTGCATTCTGACTTCGGGGATGGTGTCTAAACACGACACAACATACACAATATAATACAATGCTCTACAATGACAAAGACAAGACAAATTCTTTTATTTCGAGGATAATGAATAAGCACCCATGTGCTTTTTGTACATCCAGTCCCCGCCCTTAGGGATATATCAGAGAGAGAGAGAGAGTGTGTGTTGGGGTAGAATTGAACCTAAGACTGTTCGAGTTTTTTGTCCACAACATAACACATTCCTTCTTTGTCGAACACTCAACTATTGTCTGTCATAATTATGAGCGAAAATGCGTAGCGCTGCCGTTATGCGCCTGACGAGTCAGGCCCAGCACATCCCATTTTGGCGAGGGAGAGAATGATCCTCTTTTAAGCCTTTCTAGAAAAAAAGGCAGGAGAATGGACCAAAAAGGGCAGAAAATAAGACACGAAGAAGGTGACAGAAAGAAAAGACGGAATTCCTAGCACAGAATTTTCTTCAGGTGGGAATGCCATTTATACTGATAGTGCCTGTCAACCCCACGAGGGAGTAACACCATACACACTACAAAACACACACACACACATGTGCACACCCCGAAAACACTTTCAGTTGCTGCAGTTTCCCGTATACTTACAAAATGGCCTTCACGCTCAAGACCTTAGCTTTACTGCATCATCCAAAAGACTAGCACCAAGACCCTCACTTGTAGTTTAAAGAAAAGGGGAGGGGTGGGTAAAAACCTTTCGAAGAAGAGCTGGCCAGCGAAGGCTGGAGCGATGGAAGACACAACTGGTGGAACAGACGGAACAAACATACCCAGCATGCATCCTGCTACCTGGTGGAAAGGGATGGGCTCTGCCAGGTTCAGCTTCTCAAACGACTCCTGAAGGAATTAAAAGGAGAAGTCGGAGAAAGCGCGAGTGACTGCAGCTTACCTTGGCATCGCCGCCCAAACAGGGGCGAAGAATCTGGGTCAGTTTGGAATTCCTGTAGGGCACGTGGAGTTGACTGCTCCTGAGTGCCGAAAACACCTGTCAAAGGGACACAACCAGTCATAATGATGAAATAATGATGATGCTGATAATAATAATAGTATAGTAGAAATAGCAAAAGAATAGTTACTGTAGTAGTAGTAGCAGTTGCAGCAGTAGCAGTAGTAGTAGTAGCAGCAGCAGTATAAGTGGTAGTAGTAGTAGCAGTAGTAATAGTAGCAGCAGCAGTATAAGTGGTAGTAGTAGTAGTAGCAGTAGTGATAGTAGCAGTAGCAGCAGTAGTAGTAGTAGTAGTAGTAGTAGTAGTAGTAGTAAATCTAGAAGTAGTAGCAGCAGAGGTAGAAGCAGCAGCAGTAGGAGTAGCAGCAGCAGCAGCAGCAGCAGTAGTAGTAGTGGTGGTAGTAGTAGTAGTAGTAGTAGTAGTAGTAGTAGGTAGGAGGAGGAGGAGTAGTAGTAGTGGTGGTAGTAGAAGTAAATGTAGTAGTAGTAGCAGCAGCAGTAGAAGTAGTAGTAGTGGTGGTAGTAGTAGTAGCAGCAGCAGTAGTAGTAGTAGTAGTGGTGGTAGTAGTAGTAGTAGTAGTAGTAGTAGTAGTAGCAGCAGCAGCAATAGTAGTAGTAGTGGTGGTAGTAGTAGTAGTAGTAGTAGTAGCAGCAGCAGCAAGCAGCAGCAGTAGTAGTAGTGGTGGTGGTAGTAGTAGTAGTAGCAGCAGCAGTAGTGGCAGTAGTGGTAGTAGTAGCAGTTGTAGCGGGAAATCATAAAAATCCTCACAATTTAATTCACCAGACAGTGCCGAGATTCAAACCCATGACTTCATGGACCCATGAGATTGAAGCCCAACAGTCTTAACCACTCAGCTATGGCATCCATCGAAATAGATATTTAAACCCAAGCCCCCTGCTAATGTCAGATCATTCAGCGTTCTATAACCGCTATGCCCCCCCACCCCCCCCACTCCTTGAACGTGGACACACATCAGGGGAGAGTACCTGTCCCAATGCCGACAGCGATTTGTTGATGGCGGCTGCTTCGACCAAGCGTTGACCGCTGGCCTCCGTCTTGCCGATTCGCTCCGACCCGGCAAGGTCACACAAGGTCAGGACACCGTTGGACACCGCTCCGCTGACCTTGTCCGTCCCGCACACAGCGATTCGCAGCAACAAGTGGGAGCGGGAGCTGCAAGCAGGACAGCGAGGTTTGACCAGTTTTAATATCTTCTTGATATGTCATCATCACGTCACTATCTTGTTTCATATCATCTTAGTTTTTAACTGTATAGTATTTTTTATTGATTTACTTTAAAAAAAAAAAAATTTTTAATTTTTTTTATACTGAGAATGTCACATTATAGAAAATGAAATCCTTCCACTCCCAACCAAAGTTCATGGGTCATTGTATAATTAATGAGCTTGCTAGTCACAAGATCCTTGTGTGCTGGTGGAAAAAAAATGACAAAATTTACAAAACCGCATACACACGGGGACTGGATATAAAAAAGCACATGAGTGCTTATTCCATTATCCTTGATATAAAAGAATAAATAAATTTTTAAAAAATCCTTGCTAATGGCAACTGCTTTTCAGTATGAGGATGTGCATTTCTTTCAAACTTTATACATGTTTTTTTTACGTTCCTTGGCTAGAGCTCCAAGGTTCACCAATGGTAGATGTTTGCAGCATTCTGACTTTGGGGATGCAGTTGGGAATTGAACCTACAAATTTAGCCTAGATAGTCAGGAAGTACCTCCCTGTCCTTTCTGATTTTCAACTGTCGTGGGTTCTTTTAACATGCATAAGTCCGTAAGCCGATAGGTTGGACAGGTATAGGGTCTCCTCCGAAAAACTTGACATTCAGTTTGATTTTCCTGTCAAACTGGGAAGAAAGGGCAAAACTAAGAATTGAACCCAGAACCTCACGGTTTACGTGTTAGGCAGGTGAAGAACATCTAAACCATCCTGCCACCTTCCTCCTTAAACTTTACAAACAGTTCCAGGAGTCAAAGGGTTGAACTTCCCCGAAGTCAGAATGTGGCTACCTAACTTATAGTAATGTGTGCTTAAAGTCCTTTGGATGAGACTATAAACCAAGGCCCCGTGTGAGAACACACGCAGAACATCTTGCGCACACGTTAAATCCTGTTCCGCTTTTTGTAAGAGTAGGCCATTGTGTGCCGGTGGGAACAGATGACAGAATTCACAATTCCGCATACACACGGGGACTGGATGTAAAAAAGCACATAAGTGCTTATTCCATTATCCTCGATATAAAAGAATAAATAAATAAATAAATAAATACTCCTTTGGATGAGACTATAAACCGAGGCCCCGTGTGCAAATGCATGCAGAACATCTTGCGCACACGTTAAATCCTGTTCCGCTTTTCGTAAGAGTAGGCCATTGTGTGCCGGTGGGAACAGATTACAAAATTCACAAAACTGCATACACACCGGGACTGAATGTAAAAAAAAGCACATGAGTGCTTATTCCATTATCCTCGATATAAAAGAATTTTTAAAAATAAAAAAAAATAAAATAAAATAACATTTTTAAAATAGTATACGCAAAAATCCCTCCATTGGTGAACCTTGGAGCTCTAGCTGTGGAATGGGGAAAAAAAAAAAAAGGGTTATCCAACCAACTCTCTCTCTCTCTCACCTGGTGGAGTTCATTTTGGTTTCGGCCACCGAGCGGTTTTTGTCTCCCATTTCCATGATTTCCTTGATGTCCTTGAGACTTTCCACCCGCATCTCTGTGATGTCCGGGATCCTCACCATGTTGCCCACCGCGTGGATCTCCAGCGTTTTGGCTGTGGACGTCAGTAGATCCTGCACCGTCTCATTGTATATCTCCACCATCGATACCTGGGAACAAGCCACATACAACACACACACAGAGTCAGATTTCTATGGTAAGGAGTTAACACGAAAGAGCAGTAAGGGATTTGACAACTTCAGTATCATATTCACTAGGTGAACACTCAGAGAAGGGCACTGCACAGAGTTTTACAGGCAGTGTGTCCTTGGCAAGTTGAACCTGGCAGAGCCCATCACCTCTTGAGGCGGCAGGGTGCATGGATATACCCAGTGCAGTGCCCCCAAGACTCCTCAAGGAGTTACGGGAGAAGTCAGCCAGTCAAGTCAGAAGATATCGCCACCAAACATAAAGCACTAATTGAAGACGCAACTCATGCGTTGAATTCCACGGGGGAAAAAGGAAATGTGGGCTGAAAGTAACACTAAGGGAAGAAAACTGTAATGTCACGCGTGTATTGATCCCCAAAGTCAGAATGCAGCTCATCTTTATGGGAAAAAACTGTTGCATACACAAATTCGTTGTCTTTCCTTTGTGTCCAGGACTGGCCCACACTGAGCATTTCATTATTTTAATTTTCAGCCAGTAAGAAATGCTGCGATCTTTCCAGATGTTGTTTAGATGGATCATTCTACTTTTAGCCACACCGTTTCTTGTTTTCCTGTCTTTGGTACATGATCCATCATTTGTTTTGACTGAGCCCAGATAATGAACTGATTCACCAGACAGACCCCAACACCGAGATTTGAACACAGGACTTCATGGGTCCATAGGACTGAAGTCAAATGGCCTTAACCACTCAGCCATAACGTCCGTTGATGAAATGACAAGGTAAGTAAACTTTTAGTGTAAAACGATCCTCTAAGTATCAGCACATGCTGTCCTATGCACATCCAAGCAGAAAAGAATTTATCATGAATAAAACAAAAAAGAAAAGGAAGGACAACTGGGGTGGTAAAATATTTGATTAAACACACACGTGTAAAAAAAAACATACACACACTGTGACATAGGGATGCTGGGTACATTCACAGTGTGAACACATACACACACGCACATACACACACCCTATCTCACTCTCTCTCTCACACACACAAACACACCCACATTCATGAAAATTTCAAAGACACAAATAAAACAATCCCTTAAAAGCCCAACAAACAAATATCAACGAAATAAACCACCAACACCACAGAAACATCCACTCACATTGAGCGTATAGGCCTTGGTCTCTGCTCTCTCCCCACACACCTTCAACAGCTCTGACACAGCTCTGAAACACACACACAAACACACACATCAAACCCACATGAGGGGGGTGTGGTGGGTTGGGGGAGAGATAGCCTAGTGGTTAGAGCTTTGCGCACACGATCTGACAACCTTGAGCCCCCACCTAGACACCTGCTGAGGACTTTTCCCCTGGAGTTCACATCAGTACTGACTCCACTCCCTTGCAAGTCCTTCAGAATGAGACTACAAACTGAGGTCACTAATGCTTGCAGAACATCTTGTGCACATGCTAAAACCTTTTCCACCTTTTTGAAGAGCAGGCCATTGTGTGCTGGTGGAAACAGATAACAAATTAAAGAAAAACACACAAAAAACTGCATGCACACTAGTGTGAGTTTTTGACATCATCCTTGAAGTTAGTATGTGGCTACCTTAATGGCGGGCAAACAGTAGTATACACTTCTTCTTTTTTGTTGAACACTCAGACAGCAACTATTGTTGTCTGTCACATGAGCGAAAATGCGTTGCGCTGCTGTTAAGCGCCTGACAAGTCAGGCCCAGCGCATGCAACCTCAGTATGGGAGAGAATTGTTTTCAAGTCTTTCCGGAAAAAAAAAGCAGCAGGAAAACGGACCAAGAAGGCAAAAAAAGAGACAAAAAGGAGGGTGACAGGAAGAAAAAGCAACAAGGCAGAAACAAAAGGAGGGATAGAAAAGAGGGAATTCCAAGCACAGATCTTCCAGTCATTTGTGACTGAATTCATGTCCCAGCAGAAATTTCCGATTTAGGGACTGCGAAAAGGAGAATTCCCAGAAGGTGGGGATGCTATCTATATCGACAGGTCCATGGTATCCTCATGGGGGAGTGGCATACACAAACTCTCACCACTGTTGAACCCCAAAGCTCTAGAGGAGAAACAAAGAAAAAAATACTAAATAAAAACCAGAGAAAGTCAGCGACCTGACGTTGATGCCAGGGTTGCTGTCAGGGCCCATCATGGTGAAGGTTTTGCCCGACCCCGTCTGTCCATAGGCCATCAGACACACGTTGTAACCGTCCACACATGACGTGATGATGGGGTTTGTGTCGTGGAACACCTGCACACACACACACACACACACATGACATGCCAAACCTCGTTAAAGTTTGAAGTGTTGAAAAAATGGTACAAGTTTGACAGTGTTTATTTTCTGACTACCTTTAACATACCACACCAAATCTATCTCATTCAAAACTTATCCCCTGTAGCATCCCCACTTTTTCGGAATACTGCGCTTGTAATTCCCTCTTTTCTATCCCTCTCTGCCTCGTTCCTTTTCTTCCAGTCATCTCCATTTTTTCTGATTTTCTGCCTTCTTGGTCCACTCTCCTGCCTTTTTCTCTCATAAAGATTAAAAAGATAACCATTCCCTCCCACACTGAAGTCTGATGCGCTGGGCCTGACTTGTCACTTTAACAGCAGCGCAACGCATTTTCGTTCATAAGTCAAACAACTATTGCTGTCTCAGTGTTCGACGAAGAAGAAGAAGAAAAAGAAAACGGTAGACTTTGGTGGGGATCATATCCCGGATACCTAAAGCACACGATGCCAAATCTCTCTTGTTAAACCTTAAGAGAATTAGAAAATAGCCTAAAAAGGGCACAGGGTTTTTTCTGATGTACAGTTTTAGTTTATGTTGATCACCTTCTTATCTATAGGAAATAAACTCTGTGTGTGTGTGTGTGTGTGTGTGTGTGTGTGTGTGTGTGCGTGTGCTTGCATGCATGCGTGTGTGTGTGTGAGTGCATGTTTGTGGTGTGTGTGCATGCATGCATGTTTATGTGTGTGTATATGTACTTTGCATATGTGCTTATGAAACATTTTCTTTTCTTTAACTCTCTCTCTCTCTTTTTTTTGTTTGCAGTACACAATTTATATGCCATGCCATCTGAAGAATATTACACAGTTTGTCAGTTGCCATTCCTCCCTCCCCCATTACAGGAGGGCTTGATGGGATTTTTGTTGTTGTCTGAAGCTGTGTGTCTTCTGATGTTTTATTCATCCTTTATGTGACAAAAAATAGTGATTCGTAGTGATTCCATTCTATTTCAAATTTCATAAGGTTATTTGCAATTCTTGCATTATACTGCTCGGTTTTAAATCTATTGTGTAGCTGTCTCTGAAAAACAGAAAGTGTTGGTACTTGTCTATCAATTTTGCACATGTAGATGTGTAACTTTGCAAGCAACATGATCAATTCAAAGGTCTTATCTGTTTTTATGTGTTGTTCTACCCCAAAAATGACTAAATTACGGGAAATGTGATGTTACAGACATTTGTGCATCGTTCTTTAATAACATTTTCTAAACTTGTCCAAAAAGTTCTCATATATTTACAATCCCATAAAAAGTGTTCTATTGAGTCTCTGGTCTCATTACCCAAAGTACAAAATGTTGTGTTCACTAAACCCATAGCATTCAACACCACGTTTGTAGCCATGATGCAAACAAAAGGTACTAGGTACGCGCGCGCCCATCGATGCGCCCTCACAAATAGTCACAACTGCCCACTCCCATTAAAACGTCTCAAGGAATTACTAACCTTTTTTCATGCAAAACACAAATCCCAAATCAAGTTGACGGAAGCACAAGGGAAAGAATATACCATCAGTCTTTTTCTTTAGCACAAAAACAATATTTCACACACACACACAAAAAGAAGTGAATCCACTGTGCACAACCATTAAGTCACAGAATGTCTCAGCTTTTCCCTCTCTCTTTTTTAATCTTTTAAACAAAATATCCTTAATAGTGGGCAAAAGTGGTCACATAGGCATAATGTCACCACTGGTGAATGTCATGAGCTCTGTCTATAGGACACCCCCCCTCTTCCCAACCAACTGAACAAACCCCCTAGTAATTCTATGAAGTGCAGGAGAGGAAGGGGGGGGGGGGAGAGGGGAAGGGATGTCATTAAAAGGGTTTTTTTTCACAAGATATAGCGCAATACAAATTCCATATATTATCACCATTTTATCCCCAAACTCCTATACCCAATGCAAAACTCTCCCCACGATGGCTGACAGGCGACTGGTCGCCTCACCTCTTCCTGTGTGGCCTCGGTGGTGTAGACCTTGTCGAAGCTGAAGGTTTTCTTGCCGCCGTCAGAGTTGGTCACCGTGATGTCCTGTTCCGACGGGAACTTCAAGCAGCTGCCACAGCGCGTGTCTTTCCGAGGACGGCAGAACACCCGGATGTTTCCGCGCAGCTCTTGAAGCTGTCAGGAGAGAGGTAAAGGTAAAGGTAAAGGAGTCCCATAACCTATAAGGTCGTAGGGGAGCGAGGCGTCAGAGACCTCACTTCTCTAGGGCCAGCATATTGAGGGCGGGGGCCCATCTCCTTTTCCCTCGTTTGGTTTTACTTCCCTGCCCCCAAAGAGGGCAGGCCCCTTTTACACTGGGTAAAACTGGGGGAACTTTTACTGAACCAAGGCGCGCAATGGTACCCATCCAACGGGGAACCCGCTTGACGCTGCTTAATTTTGCGGGGGGAAAAGGGTGCTACCACGAGCTATCTTCCTGCGAGAGAGAGAGAGGAGGAGAGAAAAATCCCCCTCACACTCTCCGCTTTGACAAAATCTTTTAAATTTTTTTCGGCCCTTCCGCCAGCCAAAAGTCTCTCTTGTATTCACTCTCCCACAGCACCCCCCCCCCCCCCCACCCCCCCCGGTGAATCAGCCTGAGAGTTTATGCAGCGAGCTTGCCTTGTTATAGACTTTAAAAGTGTGCATTTTTGCGCACTAAAATTTTTGAACAAAACCCCCTAATTATTCCAACTAATCACATGGACCCCAAAGCTGAGGGAGCGACATATACAGACTCAATGGTTTCTTGGAGGGTTTTGAGAAAGCCTCAAGTGGTGACTAGAAAAATTTCCCAAACACAAACCCTGGGATACAAACAGTAGAAGTTTTTCGAAAAAACAACTGTAACATAGATTTACAAAGAAACCCTTTGCCCTTTCGAATTGTAACCTCAGCAATCATGAAGTCAACCCGGTTTAACATTCTTTCTAGAAGAAGGGGGGGGAGGGGGGGGGGGAAGGGAAGGAAAAGAGGGGTTTAGTTCAAACGTGCCCCAAAAACACAGACACAAACGCATGTGCGAAGCTGGTTGTTATAGACACACTACACCAGGTCGCAAGCGTGCCTTTTTTAAAACACACTGCCGTGTGAGCAAGCTGTGCCTTTTTATAGACACACCAGTGTGCAGCAAGCTGTGCCCTTTTTATAGAAAACACTGCAGTGTGCAGCAAGCTGTGCCTTTTATAGACACACTGAGTGTGCAGCAAAACGTGCCTTGTTTGAACATGCAGTGTGCAACAAGCTGTGCCTTGTATAGACACAAATGCAGTGTGCGCAACTGGCCCTTTTTATAGACCCCACTGCAGTGTGCAGAAGCTGTGCCTTGTTAAGAACCCCTGCAGTGTGCAGCAAGCTGTGCTTGTTATGACACACTGCAGTGTGCAGCAAGCTGTGCCCCTTTTTTGACAACTCACTGCATGTGCAGCAAGTGTGCCTTGTTATAGACACCTCATGCAGTGTGCAGCAAACTGTGCCTTGTTATGACACCCACTGCGTGTGCAGCAAGCTGTGCCCTTTTTTTAGACACACTGCGGGGGCAGCAAGCTGTGCCCTGTTTAGAACCTGCGTGTGCACAAAATGTGCCCTTTTTATAGAAACCCCTGCGTGTGCAAACTGTGCCTTGTTATGACCCACTGCTTCGCAAATGTGCAGCAAGCGTCCTTTTTTAGAAACGGTGTGGGGGCAAACTGTGCCTGTTAAGAAACATCAGTGTGCAGCAAAGCTGTGCCTTGTTTTAAGCACCCACTCATTTGCACAAAACTGTGCCTTGTTATAGAAAAACACTGCAGTTGCAGCAAGTTGCCCTTTTTTTTTGACACACTACATGCAGTGTGCAGCAAGCTTGCTTTTTAAGACACACTACACTCGTGTGCAGCAAGCGGGGCCTTGTTAAAGCACACTTGATGGGATTTTTTTGTTTTTAAAGCTGGTGTCTTCTGATGTTTTATTCATTTTTAGGGAAAAAAAAATAGGGGTTCGTATGTTTCCCATTCATTTCAAATTTCAAAAGGGTTTTTTTGCAATTCTTGCATTATACTGCTCGGTTTTAAATCTATTGTGTAGCTGTCTCTGAAAAACAGAAAGTGTTGGTACTTGTCTATCAATTTTGCACATGTAGATGTGTAACTTTGCAAGCAACATGATCAATTCAAAGGTCTTATCTGTTTTTATGTGTTGTTCTACCCCAAAAATGACTAAATTACGGGAAATGTGATGTTACAGACATTTGTGCATCGTTCTTTAATAACATTTTCTAAACTTGTCCAAAAAGTTCTCATATATTTACAATCCCATAAAAAGTGTTCTATTGAGTCTCTGGTCTCATTACCCAAAGTACAAAATGTTGTGTTCACTAAACCCATAGCATTCAACACCACGTTTGTAGCCATGATGCAAACAAAAGGTACTAGGTACGCGCGCGCCCATCGATGCGCCCTCACAAATAGTCACAACTGCCCACTCCCATTAAAACGTCTCAAGGAATTACTAACCTTTTTTCATGCAAAACAAAAAATTCCAAATCAAGTTGACGGGAAGAAACGGGAAAGAATATACCATCAGTCTTTTTCTTAGCACAAAAACAATATTTCACACACACACACAAAAAGAAGTGAATCCACTGTGCACAACCATTAAGTCACAGAATGTCTCAGCTTTTCCCTCTCTCTTTTTTAATCTTTTAAACAAAATATCCTTAATAGTGGGCAAAAGTGGTCACATAGGCATAATGCACCACTGGTGAATGTCATGAGCTCTGTCTATAGGACCCCCCCCCCTCTTCCCAACCAACTGAACAAACCCCCTAGTAATTCTATGAATTTGCAGGAGAGGAAGGGGGGGGGGGGAGAGGGAAGGGATGTCTTTTAAAAGGGTTTTTTTTCACAAGAATAGCGCAATACAAATTCCATATATATCACCATTTTATCCCCAAACTCCTATACCCAATGCAAAACTCTCCCACGATGGCTGACAGGCGACTGGTCGCCTCCCCTTTTCCCTGTGTGGCCTCGGGGGTTTGTAGACCTTGTCGAAGCTAAAGGGTTTTTTTTCTTGCCGCCGTCAGGTTGGTCACCGTGATGTCCTGTTCCGACGGGAACTTCAAGCAGCTGCCACAGCGCGTGTCTTTCCGAGGACGGCAGAACACCCGGATGTTTCCGCGCAGCTCTTGAAGCTGTCAGGAGAGAGGTAAAGGTAAAGGTAAAGGAGTCCCATAACCTATAAGGTCGTAGGGGAGCGAGGCGTCAGAGACCTCACTTCTCTAGGGCCAGCATATTGAGGGCGGCGCCCATCTCCTCTCCCTCGCTGCTTTACCTTCCCTGACCCTAAAGAGGGCAGGTACCCATTTACAGCTGGGTGAACTGGGGGAACTGTACTGAAGCCAAGGCGCGCAAATGGTCACCCATCCAACTGGTAACCACGCTTGACGCTGCTTAACTTGGCTGGGGGAAAGCGAGTGCTCCGACCACTGAGCTATCCTGTCCCTGCGAGAGAGAGAGAGAGAGGAGAGAGAAAATCCACCCTCACACTCTCCGCTATATGACACTAATCTTTTGAATTTATTTCGGCCACTTCCCGCCAGCCAAAAGTCGTCTCTTATGTATTCACTCTCACCACAGCACCCCCCCCCCCCCTCCCCACCCACCCCGGTGAATCAGGCCTGAGAGTGTTATGCAGCGAGCTATGCCTTGTTATAGACGTTATAGTGTGCACTTTGCGCACTATAATGTTTGAACTAAACCCCTAATTTATCAGTCCAACTAATCACATGGACACCTAAGCTGAGAGGAGCGACAATATACAGACTCCAATTGGTTTCTTGGAGTTTAGAGAAAGCCTCAAGTGGATGACTAGAAATTCCAAACCACAACCATGGGTATACAAACAGATGAGAAGTTTGTCCGAACAGCACACTGTAACATAGATTGACAAAGAAACCTTAGCTCTCTTTCAGAATTGCTAACCTCAGCAATCATGAAGTCTAACCAGGTTGAACAGTTCTTTCTAGAAGAAGGGGGGAGGAGGGGGGGGGACAGAGGAAGGAAAGAGGGGTTTAGTTCAAACGTGCACACTATAACACAGACACACTACACTGCAGTGTGCAGCAAGCTGTGCCTTGTTATAGACACACTACACTGCAGTGTGCAGCAAGCTGTGCCTTGTTATAGACACACTGCAGTGTGCAGCAAGCTGTGCCTTGTTATAGACACACTGCAGTGTGCAGCAAGCTGTGCCTTGTTATAGACACACTACACTGCAGTGTGCAGCAAGCTGTGCCTTGTTATAGACACACTGCAGTGTGCAGCAAGCTGTGCCTTGTTATAGACACACTGCAGTGTGCAGCAAGCTGTGCCTTGCTATAGACACACTGCAGTGTGCAGCAAGCTGTGCCTTGTTATAGACACACTGCAGTGTGCAGCAAGCTGTGCCTTGTTATAGACACACTGCAGTGTGCAGCAAGCTGTGCCTTGTTATAGACACACTGCAGTGTGCAGCAAGCTGTGCCTTGTTATAGACACACTGCACTGCAGTGTGCAGCAAGCTGTGCCTTGTTATAGACACACTGCACTGCAGTGTGCAGCAAGCTGTGCCTTGTTATAGACACACTGCACTGCAGTGTGCAGCAAGCTGTGCCTTGTTATAGACACACTGCAGTGTGCAGCAAGCTGTGCCCTGTTATAGACACACTGCAGTGTGCAGCAAGCTGTGCCTTGTTATAGACACACTGCACTGCAGTGTGCAGCAAGCTGTGCCTTGTTATAGACACACTGCACTGCAGTGTGCAGCAAGCTGTGCCTTGTTATAGACACACTGCAGTGTGCAGCAAGCTGTGCCCTGTTATAGACACACTGCAGTGTGCAGCAAGCTGTGCCTTGTTATAGACACACTACACTGCAGTGTGCAGCAAGCTGTGCCTTGTTATAGACACACTACACTGCAGTGTGCAGCAAGCTGTGCCTTGTTATAGACACACTACACTGCAGTGTGCAGCAAGCTGTGCCTTGTTATAGACACACTACACTGCAGTGTGCAGCAAGCTGTGCCTTGTTATAGACACACTGCAGTGTGCAGCAAGCTGTGCCTTGTTATAGACACACTGCAGTGTGCAGCAAGCTGTGCCTTGCTATAGACACACTGCAGTGTGCAGCAAGCTGTGCCTTGTTATAGACACACTACACTGCAGTGTGCAGCAAGCTGTGCCTTGTTATAGACACACTGCAGTGTGCAGCAAGCTGTGCCTTGTTATAGACACACTGCAGTGTGCAGCAAGCTGTGCCTTGCTATAGACACACTGCAGTGTGCAGCAAGCTGTGCCTTGTTATAGACACACTGCAGTGTGCAGCAAGCTGTGCCTTGTTATAGACACACTACAGTGTGCAGCAAGCTGTGCCTTGTTATAGACACACTGCAGTGTGCAGCAAGCTGTGCCTTGTTATAGACACACTACACTGCAGTGTGCAGCAAGCTGTGCCTTGTTATAGACACACTACAGTGTGCAGCAAGCTGTGCCTTGTTATAGACACACTACACTGCAGTGTGCAGCAAGCTGTGCCTTGTTATAGACACACTACACTGCAGTGTGCAGCAAGCTGTGCCTTGTTATAGACACACTGCAGTGTGCAGCAAGCTGTTCCTTGTTATAGACACACTACACTGCAGTGTGCAGCAAGCTGTGCCTTGTTATAGACACACTGCAGTGTGCAGCAAGCTGTGCCTTGTTATAGACACACTGCACTGCAGTGTGCAGCAAGCTGTGCCTTGTTATAGACACACTGCACTGCAGTGTGCAGCAAGCTGTGCCTTGTTATAGACACACTGCACTGCAGTGCGCAGCAAGCTGTGCCTTGTTATAGACACACTGCAGTGTGCAGCAAGCTGTGCCTTGTTATAGACACACTGCAGTGTGCAGCAAGCTGTGCCTTGTTATAGACACACTACACTGCAGTGTGCAGCAAGCTGTGCCTTGTTATAGACATACTACACTGCAGTGTGCAGCAAGCTGTGCCTTGTTATAGACACACTACACTGCAGTGTGCAGCAAGCTGTGCCTTGTTATAGACACACTACACTGCAGTGCGCTGCTCTTCCCCTTTCTTCCCAGTTTGACAAAAAAATCGAACTAAATGTCAAAGTCCTTTGGATGAGACTATACACCGAGGCCCCGTGTGCAAACGCATTCAAAACATCTTGTGCACGCGTTTAATCCTGTTCCGCTTTTCAAAAGAGTAGGCCATTGTGTGCTGTGGGAAGAGATGACAAAATTTACAAAACCGCATACACACGGGGACTGGATGTAAAAAAAGCACAAGAGTGCTTATTCCATTATCCTCGATATAAAAGAATAAATAAATAAATAAAAATAAACTGTACGGTTGTATGCGAGCCTACAAAGACAACTTATTTTAGGAGAGTTTTTGTCAGAAACGTGAGCGCGGCAAGAGGATTAAGACAGCATGTCTGAAAATGGTCAGTGCATTCTCAGTGGGTCCATTCTCTGCTTCTCTTCATTGCGGCTTTCCCTTCTAGACAGCAGACTTGAAGTAGCAGTTTGATGAATGTTGCACAGAAGCAAGGTGGCAGGATGGTTTAGACGTTTACCTGCCTAACAAGTAAAGCGTGAGGTTCTGGGTTCAAACCCCTGTCTTGCCCTTTCTTCCCAGTTTGACGGGAACATCAAACTGAATGGTCAAGTCCTTTGAAGGAGACTATACAAGTCAGACCCATGTGCTTACAGACTTAAGCGCATCAAAAGAACCCACAACAGTTGAATATCGGAAAGAGTTGGGAGGTACCACACGACTGTCCTGGCAAAATTAGTGGGCTCAATTACCAAGAGCTGGAATGCGGCTAACTTAATGGTTAAAAAAACCCACACAGCCGCATACATAAAAATCTCACCATTGGTAAACCATGGAGCTCTAGCCCAGAAATAAAAAAAAAAAAAAGAACGTCGCAAAGGCTCTCGACACTTTCTCAGAAAATATCACTGTACAAGTAAAGGTTTTCTATTAGTCTGTTTAACCATTTCTCTTAGTTAAAAAACCCAACAACCTCTCTTAGTTAAAAAAAAAAAAAAGACAAAAAACAAAAAAAAGACAAATGTCAGAATGTACAAATGACTGAAATTTACCACAATTACCCAAAACGTTCCCAAAACAAGTGGCAAGATCAAGTTTAAACTTGCTCACAACACACCGCCATGAACCCCCCACCCTCCCCAACCTCCCCCCCCCCCCCCACCCCAACTGCACTGCAGTGCAGCAACCAAGGACTCCTGGAGGAGTGCAGCAAGTTCCTACCTGGTTGTAGAGAAGTCGCCGCTGCAGAGCCTCTTTCTGGTAGAGGGCGCGGATTTCCTCCAGCTCCTGCTGCGAGCCAGCGTCATAGTGCTTGATGTCCTTCACGGCACTGGCCGCCTGCAACCCACAACCGGGCAAGCCTGCAGCCACACAAGCCACAACAACCCAACCGCCCTACACTTTAAATTCCTACACATCATCATCATCAATGCCTTTGTGCCTTATTGGCACGTAGGGCAGCAACAAATGTTCTCCACTCCTGTCTGTCCTGCTGGGCCTACACATTCCTACACACACACACACACACAAATCCTCTGAAGTCACAGTATGGCTGGCGGCGCTATATGGCGAAGTACTTCTTTTGTTGTGTGTGTGTGTGTGTGTGTGTGTGTGTGTGTGTGTGTGTGTGTGTGTGTTGTGTGTGTGTGTGTGTGTCTGTGTGTTGTGTGTGTGTTGTTGTGTTGTGTGTGTGTGTGTGTGTGTGTGTGTGTGTGTGTGTGTGTGTGTGTGTGTGTGTGTGTGTGTGTGTGTTCCTCAAGCTAGAGCTCTGAGGTTCACCTAACGGTAAGATTTTTGCGCGTGTGATTGTTTTTGCCTACTATTAAGGTAGCTGCATTCCAAACTTTGGGGATGATGCATGCATGCAATTTTTAAAAGAATTGGGAGGGGGTTATGTTTTAATGACATGAATGGCCTACTCATTCCCATGGGAGAACAGGTTTTAATGTGTGCATAAAGTGTTCTGCGTATGTTCACACATAGGGTCTAGGTTTGTAGTCTTATCCCAAGTACTTTCACGGGGAGTCATGTCAGTACTGACGTTAACTCCAGGGAACCAATAGCCTTGAATGGGTATCTCGACAGTAGCTCGATCCAGGGCCCTCAAACCGCAACACTCGAAACACTAAGCTATCACCCCCTCCCCCCTAACACTCATGAGATACTGGAAAACAGCCATAGGCGAGCCTTGGAACTCTAGCCAGAGGATCCCTCCCCCCCCCCCAAAAAAAAAAACCCCCAAAAACAACCCCACAACCAACCCAACCTTTCAGTTTGTCTTCAACTATGAACTATTTATCAAAGTTTTGTAGATTCTTTCAATAATATCAAGGTTAAGCTGGTGGGCTCGCTCTGGCACCATACCACACACTGTTAATTAAAAGAAGACCCCCCAAAAAAAAGCACAACAAAGGGTTTAATCCCCTCACCTCGGCGATGAGCTGCTTCATGACGTCGAACTGGGAGGTGATGGTCATGCGCAGGTGAGCGTGCGACTTGTGCAGACTCTGGGCCGAGGTGGTCAGCGCCTCCAGCTGCTCGGGGTCGAACAGCTCCGCTGCCGTGGGAGGCTTCTTGCTCACCTGCCCGCACAACGCAACAGACCTAGACTGCAACATGTCCTGACTTGACTCCGCTGATTTCATTAACTAGCAGAAATGTAACATGAGTTGGATGATTTCAAGAGCAGGAAGATGTTACGAGTTGGATAAATCGAATAACAGAACAACGATAAGAGTCGGATGAATGCATGCGCACATACAAAACCACACACACACACAAAACCACACACACAAAAAAACACACACACACACAAATGCACAAAACCACACACTAAACCATACACCCACAAACGCACAAAACCACCACCATACAAAACTCACACACACATACACACAAACACTCACACAACACACACACATACAAACTCACACACACACACACACAAAGAGCAAAACATACATGCTGGTGCACTACACATGCACACACACTTACAAGCAAACACACATAAGCTCACCCCCTCCTCTCCCCCCTCCCCCCAAAAAAAAGAAGCAGCTAACTCATATCATAAACCCAAACACCCCCACTCCCATCCCAGAGGGAAAAAAAATCACACACACACACACCAACACACACATACAAACACACTAAAACACACATATAAACACATTAAAACACACATATAAACACACTAAACACACATATAAACACCTAAACCACACATATAAACACACTAAAACACACATATAAACACACTAAAATACACATATAAACACACTAAACCACACATATAAACACACTAAAACCACACATATAAACACACATAAACACACATATAAACACACATAAAAACACACTAAAACACACATATAAACACACTAAAACACACATATAAACACACTAAAACACACATATAAACACACTAAAACACACATATAAACACACACTAAAACACACATATAAACACACTAAAACACACACACACACAAGTGAGAAGGAAAAACAAAACAAACCCAGGAAAAGAGACTACTACTACCCAATATTACCGGTGTTTTTGGCCGCTGTGCAGTTCTGGGTCTGGAGGTCTGCATGGCCTCCACCTGGGTCCTGGCAATGCCAGCCTCCGCTGTCAGTTTGCTGTAGCTCTCCTGCAGGTCTGCCAACTGCCACACAACAACAATAACAACAACGTAACACTGCACACTCTGCAGGTCTGCCAACTGCCACACAACAACAATAACAACAATGTAACACTGCACACTCTGCAGGTCTGCCAACAACAACAATTACAACAATTACATAACACGGTACACTCTGCAGGTCTGCCAACTGCCACAACAACAACAACAATAACAACAATGTAACACTGCACACTCTGCAGGTCTGCCAACAACAACAATTACAACAATTACATAACACGGTACACTCTGCAGGTCTGCCAACTGCCACAACAACAACAACAATAACAACAATGTAACACTGCACACTCTGCAGGTCTGCCAACAACAACAATTACATAACACGGTACACTCTGCAGGTCTGCCAACAACAACAATTACAACAATTACATAACACGGTACACTCTGCAGGTCTGCCAACTGCCACACAATAACAACAACAACGTAACACTGCACACTCTGCAGGTCTGCCAACCACCACACAACAACAACAACATAACACTGCACAGCCTGCAGGTCTGCCAACCACCACACAACAACAACAATAACAACAACATAACATCTGACCTCGGCATGGGAGAGAATTGTTAACTTTTAAATCTTTCTGGATAAATAAAAAAGGCCAGGAGAATGGTTCAAGAAGGCAGAAAACAGACAAGGAGGAGGTGACAGGAAGAAAAGGAACCAGGCAGAAACGAAGAGAGGGATAGAAAAGAGGGATATCCTAGTACAGAATTTCCAGAAGGCGGGGGATGTTATTTATACTGACGGGCCCCCCCTGCATCCCCCACGGGGGAGCTGAGCTTTCACGTGTCAGACAGAGCTTCCATCCACCTACCTGTTTCTCTGCTGTCACGCGCTGCCGTTTTTCGTCTTTCAGCTCCATCTCCTGTTGACATACAGCAGTACAGGTGTTGACATACAGCAGTACACATGTTGACATACAGCGGTACACATACACGTGTTAACATACAGCGGTACACACATGTTGACATACAGCGGTACACATGTTGACATACAGCAGTACACATACACGTGTTAACATACAGCGGTACACACGTGTTGACATACAGCGGTACACATGTTGACATACAGCAGTACACATACACGTGTTAACATACAGCGGTACACACGTGTTGACATACAGCGGTACACATGTTGACATACAGCAGTACACATACACGTGTTAACATACAGCGGTACACACTGTTGACATACAGCGGTACACTGTTGACATACAGCAGGTACTACATACACAGTGTTGACATACAGCAGTACACATACACGTGTTAACATACAGCGGTACACACGTGTTGACATACAGCGGTACACATGTTGACATACAGCAGTACACATGAACTGTTAGCACACAACGGTACCCATGAACTGTTGGCAGGCAACAGTACATAATACGCGCTGTTATGTACTGTGATGTTATAATGGTTAAAAAGCTGTTGGCAGGCAACAGTACATATGCACTGTTATATACTGTGATGTTATAATGAGACAGCAAATTCAATCTCATGAGCAACGAATCTCATATTTCTAGGAAAAAACCCCAACAACCCACCAAAAAACCCAACAGCAGACATACAAAAAACCTTAAGAACTAATGCTAATAACAACAAAGATGTTGATAACAGCAACAACAGCACAACAACAACAACAATAATAATGATCAACAAAAAAACACCATCACATCCCAGAAAGCATGTACACAACAACAAACTGCAGAACACAGAGGGAGGAAGGGAGGAAGGAAGGAAGAAAGAGGAGGAAGAAGACAGTGGCAGCAAGGCAGGATACGAACCAGGGACTTGACTCGGTCCTTCAGTGTGTCCAGCAACGTCTCCCCATCTGACATGGACTTGGTGGACTTGGGAGGAACTAACCACTCTGCCCCACACACACACACACAAAACACCTCAATCTTCTTTTCCACAACTCTCACTTTAAATCATTGTTGTTTTTTTATTTCTTTATTTATTTTTTAAAATAAAAATTCTTTTATATCGAGGATAATGGAATAAGCACTTATGTGCTTTTTTTAAATTTTACATCCAGTCCCCGTGTGTATGCAGTTTTGTAAATCGTCATCTGTTCCCACCGGCACACAATGGCCTACTCTTACAAAAAGCGGAACAGGATTTTAACGTGTGCGCAAGATGTTCTGCGTGCGTTCGCACACGGGGCCTCGGTTAATAGTCTCATCCGAAGGACTTTTGGGGAGAGTGGAGTCTGCACTGATGTTAACTCCAGAGGAAAATATCCCCTTGAACAGGAATCGAACCCGGTTTTCAGATTGCAAGCGCAATGTTCTAACAACTAGGCTACCCCGTCGTTGTCTAAGAAGGAGGGTGGCAGGGCGGTTAAGACGTTCACCTGCCTAACAAGTAAACCATGTTGATGTTCCCGTCAAACTGGGAAGAAAGGGGCAAGGCTGGGAATCGAAAACTCAGAACCTCAGGGTTTACTTGTTAGACAAGTAAATGTCTTCACTGTCTGGCCACTGTTCCTTCTTTTCATGGTTTTTTGTTGAGCAGGACATGTTTTGATTGAAAGAAGTACAGTATTTATCTTAGACACACTTTTCCTGAAGTTTTTTTCTTAAATTGTCTCTTTCTCTCTCTCTTTGTGCCTTCCCTTACCAAGCAGGATGCATAGTGCCTGGTCTTCTCCTGTGCTTGTCACTCTGCAGGAGGTCTGCCTGCTGGCCTCAACACACACACTCTCTCCGATTTCAGAGCAGTTATTCCATAGTACACGCTGCATACTGGGCATGTTTGTTTTCGTAACCCAGTGAATGCGGACATGAATTACAGGATCTTTTATGTGCGTATTTGATCTTCTGTATGTGAATATACAAGACGGAATTAAGGCACTGGCAGGTCTGCACTTAACAGTTACCCAAGAGGTGGTAAAAGTCCCAAACCTGAATTCACCAGACGCCACTGCCGAGATTCAAACCCAGGACTTCAAGGATCCACGGGACTGAAGTCAAATGGTCGTAATCACTCGGCTATAGCGACCATCGAAATTATGTATTATCTATTTATTTTATTCTTTTATATCAAGGATAATGGAATAAGCACTTATGTGCTTTTTTACATTCAGTTCCCTGTGTGTATGCAGTTTTGTGAATTAATAATAATAATAAATGGAACTTATATAGCGCTATATCTTGCAAAGACATCTGTGATCTGTTCCCACCGGCACACAATGGCCTACTCTTACAAAAAGCGGAACAGGATTTAACGTGTGCGCAAGATGTTCTGTGTGCGTTCGCACACGGGCCTCGGTTTATAGTCTCATGAAGGACTATTATTGCTTAAACACATATGTAAATGCCATACCAGATCATGCACACACACACAAGCATTCTTCCTTTCACTCACCTACCCCCAAAACACCTTCCCATTACACCACACACAGATCCCCCCACACCCACCAAAACATACACACCCACCCACATCACCCCTACACCCTCACATCACCCCCCCCCCCCCTACACACACCCTCACATCACCGCCCCCCCCCCCACCTACACACACATCACACCCACCACCCACACACACTTTCACCAACCCTTACAGATCAGCCCACACAGGGTGAGAAATCTTACCGTCCCCTTCCAGATGCAGGTAAGTTCCGATACACTCGTCGGGGTTGTAGTTACACACGCGCAGCATGGCCAGGATGTCGGCAGGATCTTTCCACTTCGGCAACGCATCCTGAACACCACGGGGACAATCACATCAATCGTCACAAGGAAGATAGATGGCAGAACGGTTAAGACTTTCACCCGCCTAACAAGTAAACCACGAGGTTCTGGGTTTGACAGCGTGCTTACAGGTTTGTGCACCAAACCCATGACTGTAGAAAATCAAAAAAGAGCAGGCAGGTACTTCCCAAGTAGCCTGGCAAAACTGGTGGGTTCAATCCCCTGAAGCCGGAATGCAGCTGTCTAAATTGTGTATAAAAATGGTTGCATACCCGAGATCTCACCACTGGTGAACCTCGGAGCTCTAGCCAAGGATGAAAACAGCACACACAAAAACTGAAATGAAATAAAATCAATCCAAAAATATCTTTCAATCCAAATAAACCATCTCTACATTTTTTTCTTCCATCGTTCCTCGGCTACAGTTCCGAGGTTCACCAATGGTGAGATTCTGTGCATGCGACAGTTTTTTTTCCCACCATAAAGGTAGCCGCATTCTGACTTCAGGGATGTTGTCTAAACACACCACCAGTGCTTGTCACTCTGCAGGAGGTCTGCTGCTCGCTGGCCCCCAGCCGACACATTCCCACTTCAGAGCAGCTCAGGAAAAAATTCATATGAAAGATGCCAGAACATATTGGTCAGATTTGCTTAACAATGGCAGCAGAAGAGCTGACTGGGAAGGAAAACTATAAACAAGAGAGAGAGAACTCAGAACTCAGAAATTTAATGTACCTCGGCCTTAGGCCATAATACATGGTTGGCGTAGGAGAAATTGACAATGCCACAGAGTGGGCAAAAACCAGATAACATACACAATACCAAGCTCACTTAACAAGAGAGAGAGAGAGAGAGAGAGAGAGAGAGAGAGAGAGAGAGAGAGAGAGAGAGAGAGAGAGAGAGAGAGAAGAGAGAGAGAGGGAGGGAGGGAGGGAGGAGGAGAGAAAGAGAGAGAGAGAGAGAGAGAGAGAGAGAGAAGAGAGAGAGAGAGAGAGAGAGAGAAGACAACGAAGTTTTATTTTCTGAGGTTAATAGAATAAACCCAAGACTTTTATTTTTACATCAAGCCCATCAACCCTGACGAGATATAGACAGAGAAACAGAGAAGAAAGATCGAAAGGTAAGGAAAAAAAAAAAAAAAAAGACTGAAACAAGGAGAGTAATAGAAAAGAGGACATTTCTAGCATGGAATTTCCGCAGAAAGAGCCCCTGGCATCTCCCAACAGGACAGGCAAATCAATCCACAAACCAAGCAGCTAAGACAAAAAGTGGAATCTCCTCCCCCCCCCCCCCCCCTCTTCTTCAGTGTCTATGGGGCGTGGCAGGAAGCAGACGACGTGCAGGGCCTGAGAGAATGGAACTCACCTCCACGTGCTGCACCATGTTTCTGATCAGTGGGTGGTGCAGCTCCCACCCCACCGGCAGCCTCAGCCAGTTCCCCGAGAACTTGTCGAAGAAAAAATGGACGTAGCGCCGCTCCTGAAAGACACAAGCGATGAACGACGAAACTGACTGGGGTGGGTGTTTTTATTTTTCTGAATTGTGATGTTTTGTATTGTACTGTCCTTACAGCACGCGAATCCGAGACCAAGCGGTCAAGGGTGCTAAATTTAGCACGTCCCTTCCTTTTGTCTAATCCATGTATGGTCAGTTCCTGCTATAATAGCTGAGTTTGGCTGGGATGGAATGGAATGGAATGGATAGCAGCTGAGAGCAGTTGAAAGTGGAGGAAACAGACAGCTGTGTCCTGTATTCCATTGTGTTATGCTGTGTTGTATTGCATTGTGGTAGTATTGCTTTGTACTGGATTTTGTAATGTATTGTATAGTGCTATTGAACTGTATGTATTGTTTTGGTGTTAACTCAATGGAGTCACAGTCTATTGCACATGTGGACACAACTGTGATGCGCAATTTTGGCCATATTTAAAAAATATATATATATATATCATTCTCAGACTGATAAGAGTAAAAAATACTGTATATCGAAGCAAAGTTCATTTCAAGTACTTATAGGATTTACAAAGATATTTGTCCACAGATTTCCCAATCATTTCTGCTTTGCCTTAAAGTAAGTCAGTCAGTGCTAAAAAAAACACCACACACACAAAACTTTTCACACACACACACACACACAGAGGCTTACCTCAACTATGTGTAAGTATCCATCAGCAATTCCACAAGAAAGAATTGCATTGATTTCACACCCAGCAATATTTCCTGAGGCCCAGAAACCTGTCAATACCGCCTCTTTCAGCATGTACGTCTTCTTTGGTACCATTTTCATCATGAAAAATCGCCAAGTGACGGTGATGTAAGAAAAAGTCCAAAAGCATACACACAAAATGACTCACAGTTCAAGGGAAAAAAACCCCTCCTTTGAAAGAAGACTATTAAACTAGCAGCACGTATAACTTCACTTGGATGGGACACCATTAAGTGTTAAAATTTTCGCTTTTAATCGTATGAACAGCTACGACACAGCATTTTGAGGTGTAATAGGTACAGCAGCTTGAGCAACAACATAACGCCAGTGAGTTAACCTAACCTTGGGGAAAGCAAGCGCTCTGACCAAATGAGAGAGTCTGCCCCTCACAGTACAATGGTACTTTTAACCATTTTTTCCTTGTTTTTTTTTTCTGGTGATGGGGGGAAAAAGTGTGATCCCACCCCCCCCCCCCTCCTCCTTTCTCTTTTTCAGGTGAAAGCAAGATGTGTGACTGACCTCCATGAGGTAGGTCTCCACGCGTCCTCTCTTTGGATGCTTCAGGAACCCCTCCCTGTCGTCGTTATGTGCCTGGGCGGAGGATCCTGACCCCCGCGTCTCATTCTGGCTGTACGACGACTGCTGGTTCTGTCGCGTCAACACCACGTCAACATTGTGTCAACAACGACGCATCCACATTGTGTCAACAATGACGCATCCACACTGCGTCAACAACGACGCATCAACATTGTGTCAACATCGACATTGTGTCAACAACGACACATCAACATTGTGTCAACAACGATGCATCCACATTGTGTCAATAACACATTAACAGCACAATGACACACACACAAAAGGAACTGACATCAACACTGCATCAACAATACTGCGTAAATACCACATTAGCATCATTTCAGTAACCAATTGGTAAAATTAACAACAGGTTGATGACACATAAACATATTGACACGACATCAAATCAACGCATCAACAGATAAAAAATCACATAAACACTACATTCACATCACATCAACAACGACCAACATCATTTTCACACACACACACCACTTTGTGTTTTTGACTTACACACACTTTATGTTTTTGACTTTTACACACACACACACACACTGCTAAATGTAATACAAGCAAAACAGTAACTCTCTTCTAACCCCCCCCCCCCTCCCCCCCCGCCCTCACCCCTTTCACTCTTACCCTCCCCCCCCTTTGTTTTCTCTAAATGCATTCTTTAAAACATCTCACATTGAAAATCTTCAGTAAAATCCTTCAAGTTCATCTGAACCTTTTGTGTGTGTGTGTGTGTGTGTGTGTGTGTGTTTCTCGGTCAGAGCTTCTAGGTTCACCAATGGCGAGATTTTTGCGTATGTGACCTTTAACCCACCATTAAGGTAGCTGTATTCCAACTTTGGGGATGATATCTAAACACACCACCAGTGGGCATGAGTTTTTTTGTCATCTGCTCCTACCTGTACACTATGGCCTACTCTTCTGAAAGGCAGAAGGGGTTTTAGCGTGTGTGCAAGATGTTCTGCATGTGTTCGCATGTGGGCCTTAGTTTAAAGCCTCATCTGAATGACTTTGGGGCAGTGGAGTCGGTACTGATGTTAACTCCAGGGGGAAAATCCCCTCGAACGTGTGCCTCTGAGGTGGCTCAAACCCAGACCATCAGATCATGAGCTGAACAACTCTAACCAGTAAACTAGCCCATCCCCCCTCAACCAAGTATCATAACCATCTATCTCTATATTTCATAACAAACCTTCATTCATAACCACACATTACAACCATCTATCTGTCATCACTATCTATGTATCATAACTATCTATCACTATTTTTGAGCAACTACCAAAGTGGAAGTGATTTTTTTTTTCCACAAGCAAACACACACAATGATCTAACCCATGCATGCAGTCACACAGAACACACACATATAAAAATGAAAATACCATGAAGAATGAAAAATTGTGAGAATCAATATCAATGAACACACCACTTGGCATAGCAGCCACACAAGAGTGAAAACCCACCCCCCAAAAAAGTAAACAACCAACCAAAACCAAAACAAACAAACAACCCCCCCCCCCCCGAAAAAACCCCAAAAAAACCCAAAGAAAAAACCCAACAAACCCAACCCCAGGATCGTGGTACGAACAAACGGCAACACCAAAGTTCTAAAAAAACAAAAACCACTTCAGAAAAGAATCCTCCATCTTTACGGAAACATTTCTTTACTGTAACCAGTTTCATATAGTTCAGGGGGCGGGGCGGCGGGATAGCCTAGTGGTAGGTAGAGAGCGTTGCGTTCATGATCTTACAGCCCAGAATCGAACCACAAACTGAGGCACCCATTCAAGGAGGGGGTTTTCACCAGGGAGCTAACATCAGTATTGACTCCACTTTACCGAACATCCCAGAGTAAGCCGTTTCATGCCACTAGATGACAACATTTTTGGATGACAAAATTTAAAAAAAAAAACAATCCCCCCCCCCCCCCCCCTCCAGCATGCAAACACTAGTGTTATGTTAAGACACCATTCCCAAATCTGGAGTGCGGGCGGCTATGTGGGTATGAAAAAGTTGCATACGCAAAATCTTGTCATTGGTGAACCTTGGAAGCTCTAGCTGAGGAATGAAAAAAAAAGAAATAAAACAAACAGCAACCAAACCACACGCTATTCTGCCGCCACCCCCACCCCCCTCCCTACCTTCTGGTGAAGCAGACAGAGTTGCCATGACTACCAGCCCTCTAGACAAAACCAGAGTTGATTCCTAGATCTTCTTACCACTGGCGCAGTGACTTCTATGCTAAGCAACCAAATCCGATTATTTTTGTATTGTTTTTATGGTCTGGCAGGACAAAGTGCTAACCTTTTTTTTCTGTAGAGAGTGTGTGTGTGTGTGAGAGAGAGAGAGAGAGAGAGAGAGTGTGTGTGTGTGTGTGTGTGTGTGTGTGTGTGTGTGTGTGTGTGTGTGAGAGAGAGAGAGAGAGAGAGAGAGAGAGAGTTTGTGTGTGTGTGTGTGTGTGTGTGTGTGTGTGTGTGTGTGTGTGTGTGTGTGTGTGTGGTGTGTGTGTGTGTGTTGTGTGAGAGAGAGAGAGTGTGTGAAGGTGTGTGTGCGCACGTGTGAGCGTGTGCATGAGTGCATGCATGTGTACATTTACATGACTATACATACTGCATACACAGAGGCCTGCTCACTTTGAACATGCAAGCAAAAAAACTACTACGCATTCAAAGCAATACCTTCAAAACATTGCTGAACATATCTGCACAAAATGGTGTGTTTACGTGTAAGCGAACACACATACACAAACATTCTATAACTATACACAAACAGTAACACAAGTACACACACACACATACACACACACAATAAAATATTACACATTACGTGTAATTGAAAAATGAAAAACCAGCATTATACTCTTACACACATACAAACACATACAGCAACACAAGTACACACTCACACACACACACACAATGAAGCAAAATAAAACACACATCATTTCTTTTTTCATTCCTCGGCTAGAGTTCCGAGGTTCACCAGTAGTGAGATTTTGCGTATGCAACCATTTTTACCCACTGTTAAGGTAGCCACATTCCAACTTTGGAGAAAAACACATACAGTTTACAAGTGAAACACAACAAAACTCTCCTACGTTTAAAAAAAACAATCAGTGAAATCGCAATGAACATTTTACACATGCAATATCTAAGACTACTTTTTAAAAAAACCTGAACACTCAATATAAAATTGTAATAGAATTTTTTTTTTTTTTTTAATTTTGGCTTTTGCTATCTAATGAAAAATATCCCAAACAGTGGGTGACGAGATCTGAATTCATGCACTAACACGAAGAAAAGTTGACAAGTAGTTCAAAACCTCACACTGATATAGGACTCTAAACCATTGGCCAAATTATCCAGCTCTTCCTACCGTTCGCAAACAGAAAACAAAACAGCACATTTTCTGATTAGGGGAAGAAGCAAGGTTCACATTCTAGCTCCCATCTGACAAAAATGTATAATGATGTGTAACATACACGCACACTCACCCACATACACAGACTCACACACCATACACACATCCTGGAGTTAACGTCAGTGCCAACTCCACTCCCCCTGAAAGTCCTTCAGATGAGACTATAAACAGAGGTCCCATGTGCAAATGCATACAAAACATCTTGCGCACAATTTAAAACCTGTTTTAACTTTGGGAAGAGTAGGCCATTTGTGACCATGGGAACGGATGACAAAATTTACAAACAGCATCCACACATGGACTGGATATTTAAAAAAGAAAAAGAAAAAAAGCACATCAATGCTTATTCCATTATATTCATAACAAAAGAACAAACATGCAGATACTATTTGAAAATAGATATTTGACTTAAGCTTTGACACACCCACACAGATGGAGAAATCAGTTATCATTCATAAACTACAGAACTATTTGACGACGAAATATTTTTAAAAATGCCACGTGCACTTGCTCTGCTGTTATTTCAGCCCATCGTATATTGCTTGACTCCCCTGTGCTCAATGATTTTTTTTTTAATTACAAAAGCAAAGAAATCCTGTGAGAAACATGGAATAAATGTTCAGAGTTCTGTCAGATTCCGAGCCGCATGTCCCAGTATCAGCAGCAGAAAGTATACACGTGCCAGTCACCACGAGAAGAGTTATTGTAAATCAATCTTTTTACGCTTATCAGCATCCGTCACATTCTTCACCCTCCCATTCATCTTTAGTTTACATTCGTAATGTGAATATATGATTGTCAAAACCACCTTGTAGTCGGTCAATGGCCATTAAACTAATGTGGAGAAGGTAAAGGCAAAGGAGTCCCATAACCTATAAGGTTGTAGGGGAGCGAGGCGTCAGAGACCTCACTTCTCTAGGGCCAGCATATTGAGGGCGGCGCCCATCTCCTCTCCCTCGCTGCTTTACCTTCCCTGACCCTAAAGAGGGCAGGTACCCATTTACAGCTGGGTGAACTGGGGGAACTGTACTGAAGCCAAGGCGCGCAAACGGTCACCCATCCAACTGGTAACCACGCTCGACGCTGCTTAACTTGGCTGGGGGAAAGCGAGTGCTCCGACCACTGAGCTATCCCGTGTGGAGAAGAAGAAGAAGAAGGAGAAGAAGAAATAGGTAACAAAGCAGCTTACATAATTCTCCTGCACCTGACTGTCGTCCAATGGCCTCAGTGAGCCCTCCTGGTACCACCGCTCCGGAAATGGCTGCCATTCCTGAAACACCAACACCCGCCTGCATTCTTCCACTTCTCCCCTTTAACTCCTTCAGGAGTCGTTGGGGCACTGCGCTGAATTTTTTGTGTGGCAGTGTGTTGCAGGCGATTTTAACCTGGCGGAGTCCATCCGTCTCCAGGTAGAAGGGTGAATGCTGGGTATGTGTGCGTGTGTGTAAAATGATACTTGCATGAATGTTTGTTCACACACACAGAGCTACACATACACGTTGCATGCTTGCATCCATGCATTCACACACACACACACACCCCACCCCTAACACACATGCCTACACACACACACATGCGTGCACATGTGTACAAGCACACACATGCATGCACACACGCACATGCGCACACACACACACAAGTGACAAAACAAACTTTCAGTCACACATAAGCATATATCCTTTTCTCCTACATTTCTCACTGTCTGTCTCCCTTCATCTAATATCACTTGTAGTGGAAAGACATTAAATCGAAAGATTAACAACAAAACACACAGTGTCTCACACACACACATTCCACCCCTACCAACACACACATTCCACCCCCACCCCACCCACACACACATGCGACATAGTGTCACACTGCTGCAGACCTGAGAATGCCAACTGTCCAGGTAGTAGCGTTTTCCAGCACGGTAGGCACAGATGAACTCCTTGCCCTCTCTGTTGGTGAACGTCTCAAACACCACTTGGTCAGGCTGAAGCTGAATGACCCAACACACACACACACACACACACGTGCACGCACGCACACACACAAGCGCACACATGTGTGCAAACACACACACACACACATGCACAGAAATCAGGTCAAGCAGTAGAACACAAAATTAAATGACATTTGTGTCAACTAGAATAAAAATATGTTCCTCTCTCTCTCTGTAAAAACTTGCACACATCTATTTACACTCTCTCTATCTGTCTGTCTGTAAAAATTTGCACACATTTATTTACACTCTCTGTCTGTCTGTCTGTCTGTAAAAACTTGCACACATTTATTTACTCTCTCTATCTGTCTGTCTGTAAAAACTTGCACACATTTATTTACACTCTCTGTCTGTCTGTAAAAACTTGTACCTATTTATTTATACTCTCTCTCTCTCTCTCTCACATACACAACTTTTATTTCTTGATAAACCACAAAAACACAAACCTAATTACAAACAGGGAACCAACACTAGACCATCAAGTCAAGGCTTACACCGCTCTCTCCCATTCTGATTCCCCTGCCCCTTCCAAAAAACCCAAAAACCTCCACACACAAAAACAACAAACCACCCCCCCAACCACCCAAAAAGAAAAGAAAAGCAAAAATCCCCCCAAACAAAACAAAAGCAAACAACAAAAAACCACCCCACCCTCCAAAAATCTTCATCTAGCTAAATCTTGTCTCCCTTTCCTTCAAAAATTCTCTCCCTCTTCCCTCTGGATTGATCTCCCCTTCAGCCCTTTATAAATCAATAATGCAGAGGGGCAGTACACTTGACTGGCAGCTTAGGCTATCGATTTCCTAACCAACAGGCTGTACACACGTGTGCTGAGCAGATGAATCAATATTGTTTTGTTCCAGCTGGATAGAAATGGATACAGGGGTGGGGGTAAGGGTGGGACAGATGTGGGGGTGGGGGTGGGAAGAAACATCTTAATTCCCCGTCCTCCCCTCCATGCACACACACACACACACACACACACACACACACACACACACACACACACACACACACACACACACACACAATGTGATGATTATAATTATTGTTTGTTGATGATCGTTTGGTCAAGTAAGTCTACATGACTGTGTAAATGGCAATTATTATATATTTTGAATCTGACTCTCTCTCTCTCTCACTCTCTCACACACACATACACTCGCTGACCCCATCATCATTGAAAATCAACAGCGTCAAGAACAGTGGTGGTGCTGTTGTTGGGTGTTCCCCAGCTTAACACCCTGGGGGTCTATCACCCGGAATAATATGCACTCTGTCTCAACTCATCCCACCTGGAAACCGATGTGAGACAGACCGTAAGCACACACAGTATGAGAAACATGCGTGCATGACCGTTTTCAAATACCAGCCATATTAAAAGCAGCTCTACTCCGACTTCAGAGGATTTTTTTTTCACTCACCCTTAATAAAAAATACAGGTTGTTATGCTAAGAGCTTTTCACTGCTGAAGACAACGTCAATGTAATATTTCAAAGCATGACAACAGTGATGTAGGTAGGCCTTGGTACTTTGCTTACAATCAGTAATTGCACTTTAGCAGAGATTTGAACCTACGCCCTCAGTTGCTGTCAGACTATGCGTTCTACCCTCTAACCACTAGGCCATTCCACTTGCCTGGTATACTGGTTTCTTTTACGTAAAAAAACCAAACTGGCAAATGAACGCGAGCGGGCAGATAACATGAAAGGATGATTAAAAACAGGAAACTAAATTCCCCTCTACCCCCAAAACAACATATTTGATTGTTATACACAGAAATCTTGTTTTAGGCGTTATAAAGCTTATTTCATGAGATGCACAATCCCACAAAGC